>OX103947.1:84273328-84694589 GCA_944470405.2 Schistosoma mattheei
TTCCTAAAGTTTAATTTTATATGAAGGTAAATTTACATTACAAACGGAAATCAGATTATAAAAACATTTCATGGCATAAGTATCATTACCTAAGCCTGACTTGATAATTTCGAATAAATTGAGTATTAGGTAGATTGTAATAAATAAATATTATATATTTGTAGATATCTTAATGAGTAGAAAAATTAGGACTTTCTGACGTTTCGTGACTTCGTGTAAGCCATTCCTTCAGAGTAAATAAATAACCAAATCAAAAGTAACCCAAGTTTAATTAATACAAAGGAACTACGTAATAATATGGCATGATACATTTGTAATCCGAGAAGGGATTTTTGTGGATATTATAGTATTTTAATGGTTAAATTCATGAGTCAATTGAACCTAGACCACCATGGAAAACCTGGAAGCACTGTATGGCAGTTTCGTCTTAGTGTGGGACTCCTCAGCAGTGCACATCCACGATCCGCTCGCGGGGTTCGAACTCAGGGCCTTCAGTCTTGCGCATGAACGCATAACCTACTGGACCACTGAAGCTAATCCGTGTCCGGTAGAGACAGGTGTCTACCTCAGTACAATGCAAGATGGTCGGCAATTTCGTGGATTGGTTGAGGCTAGACACTATCACCATTGGATGCCGGCTCAGTAGTCCAGTAGGTTAAGTGTTTGTGCGCGAGACTGAAGGCCCTGGGTTCGAATCCTGCAAGCGGGATCGTGGATACGCATTGTTGGGAGTCCCACACTAAGACGAAACTGCCATTCAGTGCTTCCAGGTTTTCCATGATGATCTAGCTTCAATTGACTCATGATTTCAACTATTGAAATTTTCTAATAGTTGAAGAATAAAAATTTTTTTCTCTTCAATAAATACGCATGAGCACCACAAAATGAAGATATATCCTGTATTTCACCTAATAGCACATTTATATTTGACACTTATATCATTGTGAAACTTTTCAGTAGTGATTTTCTTTAAACAGTATTAAACTTCGATTTAAAAATTATGAACAGGATTAGTAACTTGATACAATCTATTTCTTTTACTAATCTAACATTTAGTAATGCTATAATCTCTTTCAAGGTCACCAAAATCATATCGTAGATGGGATTACATCCATATACCTCAAGTATCCATATTTAAATAAAATAACAACAACAACAACTGATATCTTACTTCCTTTTAAAGATGTTCATTCTGTTTCAAGAAACAACCACTTCTTATATGGTTCAAGTACTTTTTTTTATAAAAAGTAACTAATATTTAATAGGTGTTTAAAAAGAAAAATTCTTAGAAACCCCCCCCCCCAACAAATTTGATTCCATTATAGGAATAACAACAAATATATTATCGATTAGGACTGTAATTGATCAGTCTCATGTTGGCATATATACATCTTGTGCAGATTACCTCAATATAGCCTTAAGTTACAAGTTTATTATTTAAACAAAGATGAATATTATATTCATTAATTAATAATAAATATGAACTTTCTTAGATTGTTATCTTATCGAATATTTTCAATCAGTTTCTTTAATTAAATCCTATAAATTATTGGACGGAAATAACCCAATTTAAATAAGAACAGAAATGTTTATTGATTGATATGAACTTTATTAAATTGATTTGAACAACGACAACAACAACAACAAAAAAAAGAAGAATAAAAAAAAAGAAAAGAAATAGATTGAAGAAACTGTAGGACATCAATCGATGTTATTGTTATTGTACAATCCTATCGTTTAAATGAAAGGTTCTTAGAAGTTATGGAACTACATTACCGATACTGTTATAAATGAACACTTAATCAGTTAATGAGGGTTGAGTTTATTAAAATGAATAAATGAAATGATAACAGAATGGTAGTATATAATTATAAAATAGAATCGAATGACAATTCATTTGAAAATCGAGTGATTCTCTTAAGCCATTGAATGATTTATCATCAAGGATTTAAAAATATTAACTTAGACTATCATTTATATAAGACTGCAATTAATCAGTTCTAAACAACAATGGGAAGATACAAGCAAACAACGCCAAGTGAATTTAAACTTCGACGTATTACACAAGCGAGTGGCTATCAGAACTCGATAGCGATGTGGATAACGCGATGGCATTTGAAGCAAACCGTACTGCGTTTGAGTCCCAGAGTGTATATCAACTCTGGGATGCAGGTATATCCAGCTGACAAGTCCCGAATAGGATGAAACGCGGGTCAAACTGGATTCCACTACTACCCATTATACATCTTTGCTTACAATAATTACATAACTTAATAGATATTTTATTTTAATGTTTGAATTCATGAGTCGATTAAAGCTAGACCATCATGGGAAGACTAAATGCATTGAACAGCCGTTTCATCCTAGTAGGGGACTCCTATTCAGTGCACATCCACGATCCCGTGCAGCGGACTCGAACTTAAGGCCTTAGGTATGGTGCGTGAACGCTTAACCTCTAGACCACTGATCGGTCATCCAGTGGTGTTATCGTCTAACATCAACTAATTCACGATATTTTGCGACTGTCCACCATTATCTTGAGTGAGTAACTGCCTTACAAAAGACACAGTTAAAGTCCATTGATCATGGCTTCTGTTCTATTAAGTAAAGTGTACCACCAAGAGGAAAAGAAAATTTGTCACTTTAGTGTTGATCAACAAATAATTCAGTGAGACACAAATATCTATTTAAATGAAGTAAAATATAAATTTTAAAATATTGATAACAAAATAAATCAAGAAATGACTTCACTTGTATGGTCTACTTGATTTTCCCATTGATGTTTAGGACTGCAATCGATCAGTCTCTTATCGACATATGTGCATACTGTGCGCGTTGGTTCGATATTGTCTTAATTCACAAGCATTCTAAGCAAAGATGGATACTGGTTAGCATTGGAATCCAGGCCACGTGTTTCATCCTATTTGGGACTGGATGTACCTGCATCTCAGAGTTGTTCACCCTGTGACTCAAACTCTGTACGGTTTGTTTCAAATGCCATCGCTTTCTCCACTTATATATTTTCTGATTAGAGAGTAAACATCATTTATGATACAATGTAGTTCCATAAAAAGTTAATTGTGATACCTCTACCTTTCAAAAACTTAGAAGATAATAAATGCAAACTTTAAATAACTAATTATAAATGAATAAACATGCTCATAGAGCTAGATTTATATTCATTTGCTTGTTTAGTCATATTATAGAATGTCTCTTCATTGAACATCTAATATTTCAAATAAGTCAATTTCCAAGTAATGGTATAATAGTTGAGAAATTAGCTAAGGTATTTATCCATTGAAATGCCAAATATATTTTTCTAATACTCCAATACATGACATGAAAATAGACTTAATCACACTTTATAAATCTATCATTCCAATCTTGATAGAAAGTAGCTTACATTAATACATATATATGATTGCTATGAATACTATTTCATACAATGTAGACTGGATAGTTATTGTTGTTTTTAATAAAAAAAAAACTACAATAAGCCTATAAATGATTGATAGATACTGATGGTAAAACGAATGATATTAAAACAGAAAAATAATAACACTCTACACTATATGTTATCACAATTGCTTCATACGACTATACGTATATATGTATACTAAACTAGTATACTCAGAGATTTACATTCAACTTCGTTAAAAAGTTTATCTATTGTATTATCTTTCAGGAATCCGGCACTGCATCAATCAATGGTACTGTTGCAGTGTGAGTTACTATATGTAAGCCCATATAATTTATTTTAGCTTCTGGACAGGCCAATTTTGTCCATTCATCCTGAGTCACGTTTTGACCTTATTAATTATTTGCTTATCAACTCTGATTGTTTTTATATGAGTGTATCTGTGTACACTTCTTATCTTATTCCTCACATGACTGTAACTTGTTTTTGTGGTACTATAAATATTGATTAACGCTTGGTTAAATGGAGTTGGCTCACACACTTCTCCATTGCGTGACGTCTTGTTTTGCTCTCTCATCTTCACTTCCTTCGCTACGTTTCTCCCATTATTTGTCCCAATCAACGATTGTACAAAATATATGTATTTAAAAAACCATTCTCGTATTTGACTTATTTAATTCCGTCATTCACTAACTCGGATCAAGTCAATAATTATATACGAGGATTGGAGATATGTATATTTCAATAACAATCAAATATATGATATAACTGGAGTCGGATCCTGGGTGACTACGGAAAACATTTGATCAAGAAATATATTTTGAATTGAATTCATAATGATGATAATTATAACTTTTCACATATCTCTGTTGCATAAATATGACGTTTATGTTCTATTTATAACTTTTATTTTAAACTATTCTTTCATTTTTTGTAAGCAATGATGGATAGTGGCTAGCAGTGGAATCCAGGACTCGCGTTTCGTCCTATTTGGGACGAGTCAGCTAGATGTACTGCATCTCAGAGTTGATATCCACTCTGAGACTCACTGATTGAAATCATGATTCAATTGAAGCTAGACCACCATGGAAAACCTGGAAGCACTGGACGGCCGTTTCGTCCTAGTATGGGACTCCTCAGCAGTGCCCACCCACGATCCTGCACCCCTTAATGGGAAGATACAAGCCAAACAATACCAAGTGAATTTATTCTTTCATTTCATGTTAAATGCCTTACAATTTCTTGGAAATTCACCACTTTTCGGTTATTTGTTTATAAGTAGACAAAAATAGTCCGAATTCTTTTACATATTAACAAATTACTGTATCTTACTGTATGTTAAATGAAACAGATTGATTACTACACACTAAATGGTTTATAAAAATATAGTTTATATTCTATATACTTTCATGTATTCTAAGAAAAAGGTTTTAGAATAACAATACTTGTGATTTTCGAATAGATGTTCAAAATATCACATTGTGCAAAAGTTTGAAATAAAAAATGTTAATGGTATATTAGCTAACAAAACCAATTTGATTGAGATCATGAATCGGTTAATGTTAGGCCACCATTTGTTCACTAGTGACTAGCTTCGTGAGGGAATTCTCGGAGTTCTAGAAAGATGTCGTGACCAGTGGAGCTAATCTGTGTCGGGCAGAGACAGGTATCTACCTCAATACAACGCAAGATGGTTGAAGTTAGACGTTAACACGGGTGGACGTCGCCTCAGTGGTCGAGACCGATAGGTCCTGCGTTCGAAACTCGTGAGCCGAGATTGTGAATGGGCTTTGCTATGTAGTCCCACAATAGGACGAAACGGCCATCCAGTGCTTCCAGATTCTCAGTGGTGGTCTTACATCAATCACTTCATGATCTCAATCAAAAATTTAATAATCTCTACAACCCCATACTGAAAATCAATTAAAACTTTTCAGCTTGTGTTACGTTTTTGAAAAAGCTATAGCTGAAGTCAAAAATAATTAGAAACATAAAAACAAAATCAGTCAGTAAATAAAATTCTTTCAGTGAGACTATAATTTATGAACGAACCAATCAGATATACATTAATTGTTCTTGGATTTTGGCATAAAACACATTCTTCTATTTGGTTAAATGGCGTTTTAGCATTTCAGCTGATGTCAGTTCGTAATGAAAATCCTAGATCTACTTATTAACCCTAACCATCAACTGTAAATTATAATTCTAATTGCTCAAACAGCTTTTTAACCCTCATTTAGTCGCTTAAAGGTCGTTTCATCATTCTCTCTTTGCAACACTACTATTTACTCAAGCTGAACAAATTTATTCATAGTCAGTTAAAAACTGAAGTATTCTCACAACAAGAAATCAAAAGGGAATTACACAGTATAATGTTCAGAAATGGCAGATATTAGAATGAGTGTTAAATAATGATAGAGAAACAATAAAAATGCTAAAATGTAACCAAATGTGTAAAAGACAATCGTTAACTTTAATAAATATGAGAAAGGTGACGAATCAATTAAAATCATGTAAATCATGCTAACAACTTGTGGTGGTCGGTATTCCATATAATCCTTAAACTTCGTATACAGTTCGTCTTGATAACCGTCACTAGATAACACCCCGAAAGTATATTAATCAGAAGGCGAATACCAAGTGTTGATTACGTTTATTATGGGACCACACACAGATATCCAAAATTACAAGTGCATTAAACCAGCATGAAAGAGTTGTGCCGGAATGCAAGCGAGCGAGCGAGTGAGTCAGCTAATATGAGTACGAGGAAGCGAGTACACTTAAGCGAGCGAGAGCAATGAATATGAATAACATGGACACATATATACATAGTGAAATGAATAAATTATCGAATCAATTAAGGGGTTTGTAGTAATGCTAGCAGAGTGAATAAATACGTAGGCAGTAAGCAATCCTCAAGCATACATGTTTATAAATTCGCAACAATAATAAAGATACAATGAAATAGATAAGTTGTTGTTGTTGTACGGATGACTCAGTTCGCTAATAAGTTAATAAAATGACTTAACCGGATTAAATGTGAACCAACTCAATTGAGCGTGAGTTGCTATAAACTAATTATTATCAAAGGATAACAACTAGTACACTGAATGTCTTAAAGTTGTAATAGAATAAGAGGTTACATATGGTACTTTTGTAGTATGAATTCCAAATTTAAGTAATAAATTCATTGATACATTATCTATAGTACAAAAATTATTGATTTAATCATTATTGAATCTAATAAGTAATTGATTATCATTTAATAAACATCAAAGTTATAATCATGAACTTCTATGAAAATGAAGATCTAAACAACAGAAAGCTTTGATCTTATTATGCAAAATAAAAGATAGTTCAGAATAAAATGAAAAAATGATGTTTGAAAACAAACAGTTATATTACTTTCATTTATCAGTCTCCCATGGGAGACACAACCAAAACAAAGAAGTAAACAATGACAAATTTAAGGTTAATAAGAACCAATCAACATCGAAGTGTAGAGAACAAGTTGCGAATTGGATATGGAGAAATTCGAAAACTTCACTTCTATCTGAAATTTGTGCTGATGATGTCGTTCAGAAGAACGATGAAAGCTCCATGATCAAACCATCCAGTTCAGAGAACAAAACTACACCAAAATCATCCACCTGAGCTACAAATCTTCTACACCATCTCAGTTTAAATGATCATTTAGAAGACATTTGTAAAAAAGCGTTAAATATTAAAAGATATTAGGTGTGAGGACAGTTCGCGGTTGAACTCAAAGAAACTTTAAGAAGCTCAGAAAGAGCTGAAGATATTCTGTTTAATCATCTTTCGAAAAAATATTCAAGAATATCTACTTGTAGCTGTTATATCCCGATAAGAATAATGAATGGTGACTTTTAGGACACATTTGTGGACCGGTACTATGCGTATATATTTATCGTATAATTTTTAAATAACTAAACTATTCATATTCATGTCCCTCGTATTATGAGATTTATTTTGACCTATGAACTATTATTATACCATTTACCATTCTTAAATTATGCCCTGTCTATTAATTACAGTCTCCCACATTCACAGCCACATTTGGCTAAATCTTGTACAACTGTCGTTTCTTATTTTATGGCATGATGTGGCCTGTTTGGTTGGTATATAAACCCAGTATGCTTGAAATAAATGATTCATATCGCAGAGGCTGAGATTGGTGTTCTGGACTTAACTTGCTGGGCTAGGCAAGAAGCTGGACCGATAAGTACTCTAGACTGTTCGCACGGGTTTAAGGCGTCATTGGTGCTGTCGATAAATCACTGCTCTCTAATTGGCGGTATCATTATATTATACATTGACATGGCACACAGGCCACAAGCTATAACAGTAGCTTCCTTATTGCTAATAACCTCCTGTATGCGGATTGAAGGACTATAATGATGATTTTGTTTTTATTAAAAATTATAAGTACTTGACAGCTTTGTACTATATTTGACACTGATTGGAATAGCATTCCTTTCACTTGTGTTCTGTTTTCTCATTTGCGACTTGCGGTGTTCTAGGTTCGGATACTCAAGTTATACGCAGCATATTAAGAATCTAAGCTCTAGATATAACACTATGATGAAGGTAAATTCTTCTAGCAAGTCTCGAACAGAATGAAACTCGGGTTCTAGATGTTAAAATTAGCTAAAACACATCTACTCTAAAAATAATTGTTTATAGTTTGTTAATATTTTTAAAGCTTCAGTTTTATTATTATAATTATTAGTGGCTTTATTCAATTTCATATTTTTAGTACAATATAAAATTCTTAGCACAAAGTATTTCAACAAATTTCCTTTTCTTATTTCTTGATCGACCCTGGCGATAAATATTAGGTGGTCGCCAGTTAGATGTTAGAAGTTCAGGAAACTACATAAGATAAATGTATATTCTTATCGATCGATATTGCCAGGAACCACGATGTCTCTGATTGAGCTCTTTTGTAACTTGTACAGCGAAATGTCGTAAACATTGTAGTGTCGGTTACTATGTTAAGCCCATATAACTTATTCTAGCTTCTGGACAGGCCAGTTTCTCTATTCGTCTTGAGTCACGTTTTGACCTTGTTAATTATTCACTTATCAACCTTGACTGTTTTAATACGAGCGCATATATGTGTAGCCTTCTTTCCTATTCTTACATGTTTATAACCCCCTCTGATGATACTAATCAACATATGCTCACTAGTGACTGGCTTCAATATATATATTCTGGAGTTCTAGTGAGAAGCCTTGACCAGTGGAATTCAACCATGTCAGTTGTGAGATAGTAACTCACTGAAGATAATGGTGGATGTGTCACTCAATTTCGCGGATCAGTTGAAGTTAGACATTAACACTGCTGGATGCCGGCTCAGTGGTCTAGTTAGTTAAGCGCCGGGCGCGAGACTGATAGGTCCTGCGTTCGGATCCCGCTAGACGGGGTCATGGATGCCCACTGTTGGGGAGTCCCACAATAGGACGAAATGGCCGTCTAGTGCTTCCAGGTTCTCAAAGGGTGGTGGTATAACATCAATCGGTTCATGATCTCAATCAAAAACATTGAATATAGATTATCTGACTAGCACTGACGGACTTCACATGATTCATCTACATGGAAAATATGAAATAACTATTTTTTTCTTTGTAACACCATTGAAAACCTGGAAGCACTCGATGGCCATTTCGCCCCATTGCGAGACTCTTCAGCAGTGCTCATCCACGATCCGGCGAGAGGGACGAAATAGCCGTCCAGTGCTTCCAGGTTTTCAGTGGTGGTCTAATATCGATCGGTTCATGATCTCAATCAATAAGTTATTTTATCTGAATCTACTCATGATTGTATGATAAATATGTATTTTATACGATAATTCCTTTCTTTCACGATAATATGAAGTTAAACTTATAGGGCTGAAATATGTCAACAATATATAAATACCATAAAAATAGTACTATGAAATTTTCTACCTCTAATTTGTTGAAAGTCATAGTTTAAAGAATGTCTACAAAGAATATTTTATGTATATATGGCTAGAAGTTATGAATATTTCATTATTTGTCAACAAAATGTCTTCCAAATGGAAAAGAAATAAAGACATTAAACCTACTATTATTGTTTTCTTTTTTTTAATGCTGCTAAGTGTACTTTGTCTATTATGAAATTTGTTTTGCCTCAATAATTAATTAATTATTTTGATGAAGTTTTGTTCTCTGAACTGGACAGTTTGCTCATGGAGCTTTCATCGTTCTTTTGAACGAAATCGTCAGCAAACACTTCAGATAGAAGCGAAGTGTCCGGATTTCTCCAAGTATGATTCACAGCTTGTCCTGTACACCTCGATGTTCATTGGTTCCTATTGGCTTTAATTATTTAGTTGTCATGATAAGGACTTTTTAAAAGTATTATCTTGTAAATCTACTTTTGTAGAGAATTGGGTCAAAAAATCATAACTCAGAGGTTGAACTTACAGTAGTTAAGGTTGTTGTTTCTCCTTGATTGTGTTTATGTTAATCGTACACTTTCAATTCAATGTATATATTCGTAATTTATTAGTAGTGTTGTGAACGAGAGCACAGGTGGGGACAACCTATCGTATTTCAACATAAAACTACAGAGTCCTTTCGTCAAATGTGAGAAACCATACGTTCAATAATTCATTTGCAAATCTTCCATCAATCGTCTTAAACTTCATCATTCCTTCATTGCCACAACAATTACTTTCTGAGCCCGTTCTCTTCGGTTCAATCTTCCCCAACTTTCTGCTGTCAGACATTCCACTTGTGATTGGCGTGACATATAACTTATGTCGACAGATATAAGTATCATACACCTAAGTAGTACTTATAATTTAAGGTTATCACTGAATTTTTGTGAAAGCTATTATTCTGACCCGGAGCGTTTGCAAAAACGTTTTGTAACATACACTGGAAGTTATGTACTTAAAGGTAGATAATATTAGTAGATTTGGTCATTCAGATTCTCTTCATGATAAATGCATAAACATTCATGGAAATCTCTAGGGAATAGTATTTCTTTTGTGACAAAAATAACTGATATTCAATTTTTTCTAACCGTTCATCAATCCCTATTCATATAACGACAACAAAAGTACTAGAGAATAAGTTTGATTGTCGAAACGCTTTCCACCTGGTCACCTATCACACTTCTTTAAACATATAACAAAAATGGCAACATGCTAAAACAAACATACATACCAATAATACTGATAATATACTAATTAATTATGAGTTACGAGCTGTCATTCACCTGATAAGAACTTGCTAAATTAAATCTTAATGTTTTAAGCTTTTAGTTGATGAGGTGGAAATTCTTCTATAACAGGATTTTATCTATGCTGGTATATAGTTGTAATATTCTCATTTGAAAATTTTTTCTAATGTTAAATCATTGAATACATAGAATTCAATCACAAAGTAAATTGCATAAAAGTGTCTATAAAGAGTGGTGTATTCGCTAAATAACAATTCTTAACAGTTATCAGGTATTACACCTGTTACTCCCAAAAGAGCATAGGCCGCCGACCAGCATTTTTCAACACACTATGTCTCACTCTGGCTTCCTTTCTAGTTCTAACCAATTGTTGTTCGTTCTTCTCGTGTCTATCTCCATTTCTCGACGTAATGTATTTTTTGGTTTTCTTCTCTTCCTTTGGCTTTGAAGATACTAAGCGAGGACTTGCCTTATGATGCGATTGAGTGCTTTACTCAATGTGTGTCCTATCCATTTCCAGTGCTTCTTCCTGGTTTCTTCCTCCGCTAGAATCTGGTTTGTCTTTCCCACAGTAGGTTGTTGCTGATAGTGTCTAGCCAACGGATCCTAAGTATTTTGCATAACAATTATTAATAAGCACTTTTATCCTCTAAATGATGTCTTTCATAGTTCTCTTAGTTTTTTATTGAAAATCCTGACCTTGGTGTTGGTTGACAGTTGCTTTGAGTTCCAGATATTCTTCAATTGTAAATATGCTGCTCTTACTTTGCCGATCCGTATCATTTACATCTGCATCATATCCACCGTGTTCATCGATGAACACGCTACCAGGTCTAGTTATCTAATACTCCACAACATTTTGATGTATAATACTCTAAGAAAAACTCATAACATTTGTTTTTTGTTTACTCCCTCTCTCTCTCTCTTAATCATGTTATCATATGATTATATTGTTAACTATTATTACTGATTGAAATAACACTACAATCAATCCTATGCAAACCAAAGGATGAAATGACAAAAGAAGACAAACCAAACATCCTTTACAAAATAAATTGTGCGAAAAACATTACATCGGACAAAGCGGACGCCCCTTCACCTTCGCCTACATGAACATCAATTAGCAGTCAAACGTCATGATATCTCCTCACTTATATCAATATACGTGGACAACTGCGGACACTCATTAGATTGAAAAAATGTGGAATCCCCAAAACACTAGAAAATTTTAAAAGCTGGGCGCTCAGGTCAATCAGCGATGAACAACCACATTGAAATTGACCCAATTTATCAACCAATCAGGAAAATTATGCACAAATGTAGGAACAAAAATCAAGCCAATGGGAAACATAACCAAAACAAAAAAGTAAACAATGACAAATTTAAGGTTAATAAGAACCAATCAACATCGAGGTGTACAGAACAAGCTGTGAATCACATTTGGAGAAATCCGAACACTTCACTTCTATCTGAAATTTGTGTTGATGATGTCGTTCAGAAGAACGATGAATGCTCCATGACTAAACTATCCAGTTCAGAGAATAAAACTTCATCAAAATGAAATCATTCATTTAGTAAATAAACAATATGCATGAACTATATATATATACTTTTCATTCAATTAAACACATTCATTTAACCATGAATAATGTGAAATGTCATAATGATTTAGGATAAATCATATTTTATTATTCTTAAAAACAAAAAAAAGAGGGAAACAAAAACGAGATAAGCAAACAACTTCATTAAAATTAATATTCATTATATTTTAATAAGATTTTCTAGGTCATTGGTAAGATATTTTTATGATAATATTAATACTATTAGTACTACTATTATTAGTAGTAAACTTTATATATATATATATATATATATATATATATATATATTATACAATTTAAATATTATTAGCGCCAATAAGATAAATGACCTTAGATGATATTAGAGTAATTTTATTTTGATGAAATGTTTGGTTTAAAAAAAAATGTCAGTTTTTATTTTATTACAAACAAAATTTCATTTTATCTTAAATATATCTGTAATAGTTGAGATCATGGAGTCAATTGAAGCTCTAGATCACTAGGAAAAATCTGGCAGAGGTTCCAGGTATTCTGTATGGTGGTCTACTTTCAAAGGATTTATGATTTTAACGATTGAAATTACTATAATATCCATAAAAACATCTTCTGATTATAATCATCATATGCTTACTAGTGACTGTCATCAAGAGGTATTTCTTGAAATTCTAGTGAGAAGCAGTGACTAGTGAAATTCAACCATGTCAGTTGTGAGATAGTAACTCATTGAAGACAATGGTGGATGTGTCGCTCAATTTTGTGAATTAGTTGAAGTTAGACATTAAAACCAATAGATGCCGGAGTGAATATCAACTCTTGGATTCAGGCACACCCAGCTGACGAGTTCCATATAGGACGAAAACGTGCGTTATGAATTCCACAACTTGCCACTATCTATCTTGACTTAAAGATTGTCGCAAATGTTTGAAAAATAACTTTCAAGTAAACAGATTAATAGACGGACATATATATTTATACATAACACAGAGAATTAAAATGTGAACATCTGATTTACATTGTGATAAACAGTGACATCTCAAGTGCTGTTACAATAAAATGTAAGAGACATAACAAAATTGTTCTTAATCATGTTTGCAAGTTATAATTCGTCAAACAACTTCAGTACGCGTAATGTCATAACAAAAAATGAATTGTACTAAATCTTTTATAATAATAAACATAACTACTTCATTTATTTGTTACCTCTTCAAAATTAGCAAATTAGAAGTAATAATAAAATGTATATAGCAGATGGCTATCAGGACTCCGTAGCTAAGTGAAGAACGTGATGGCGTTTAAAGCGAACGATACTGTGTTTGAGTCCCAAAATGTACCTCGAATCTGGGATGCAAGTATATCAGCTGACGAGTCCTGAATAGGACGAAACGCAAGTCCTGGATTCTACTGCTAATCACTATCAATCTTTGATTATAAAGCTTGTGACTTAAGACTATATCAAGGCAATCCGCACAGGATGCATATATGACAACATGAAACTGATCAATTGCAGTCCTAAATAACAATGAGAAGATACAACTAAAACAATACCCAGTGGATTTAAAATGTATATTATATTACATAAAATTATTCTTTCATTTACACAGCCCCATGAGTTATTAATATGATTAATGTATTCAATGTGTACGTAGTTGAATAATAAACAAAGTGTTGTAGTATGTATACCTGGCTTAATTTCACAAATTAACATTATTTATTTCTGCTTCATAAAATTTTAGACAATTATGTCGATATGTCCAAAGTCATTGATTCAATAGTATGTCATTCTTTGGCAAATTTTACAATTATCACGTTATTATGACCGTATGAGTTCATTGAAGCTGAATATATGATATAATAATTGACATTAGACATTATTTAATTACTTACGCCTATTGCTCCTCGTTGAGGAGCATAGGCCGCTCATCAGCATTCTCCATCTAACCCTGTTCTGGTAAATCCTTTCCAGTTCTTATTCATCCTTTTCATATCTGATTCTATTTCCCGACGTAATGTGTTCTTTGGCCTTCCTCTTTTCCGCTTCCCTTCAGCATTCCAAGTTGGGGCTTACCTCGTGATGCAGTTTGATGATTTCCATAATGTATGTCCTATCTACCAACTCCATCGTCTTTTCCTCATCTCCTTTTCAGATGGAAGCTGGTTTGTTCTCACCCACAGTAGGCTGTTGCTGATGGTATTCGGTCAATGGATGTTGAGTATCTTGCGTAAACAACTATTTATAAATACTTGTGCATTCTTGACGAGAGTTGTAGTAGTTCTCTACATTTCAGCTCCGTACAGTAGGACTGACTATCTTGACGTTCGTATTGAAGATTCTCATTTTGATATTGGTTGAAAGTTGTTTTGAGTTCCATATGTTCTTCAATTGTAGGAATGCGGCCTTTGCTTTGCCAATCCTCACCTCTACGTTTGCATCTGATCCATGATGCTTCCCAGGTACACCATCCAGATTTATCCATAAAATGTTTTCAGCACTACACGACCAAACAACTATAACATCGGCTATGATTCAGTGATAAAAGTGTACAAATTTGAATTTCTACTTTACTCTCTATCTAAATTGTTATCTCCATACATAAAAACATAACAACCACACAGACCAAATTTTCAATTACAGTAGCAAAAACCAAAGAACTCTCAAGAGGACAAGGACACATTGCGACACTTTTTCAGCGCGGAAAAATAAATAAAAACGTAGAAAGACTATCTTTCAAAAAAACGGCTACCCAATCAACATCAAAAAATATCATCCAAACACATCAGTAGAAACAAAATCAAGTGCAAAAATCAACAAAAAGATCATCCTAATGTTTATGAAAGGCATATGAGAAACCACAACGAGATTGTTGAAGCCTTCTCGAATAGGTATATCACACGGACCAACAAGATTATTTCAATCAATCCTATACAAATTAAAGGACAAAATGACAATAGAAGAAGAATCGAACATCATCTAAAAAATTAATTGTTCCTACAGCTAAAAACACTACATCGGACAATATGGACGTCTTCTTCATCTTCGTCTGCACAAACATCAATTAACGGTCAAACACCGTGACATATCCTCGCTTATATTAATGTATATGGACAACTGTTGACATAGATTCGACTGAGAAAATGTTGAGATCCTGGATACAAGGAATAATAATAATAGCAAGGAAATTTCATAAGCACATGGGTCAATCAGCAACCAACAAACACATTGAAATCGATCCAATCTATCAATCAATCATAAGAATAAGAGACAAATATAGGACCAAGAATCAAATCAAAGGGGATGCAATCAAATAAAAGGGTTGACAAGATAGAGATCGATAAGACAAGTCATATGTGTAGAAATTTGAATATTTCATTTCTAATTGAAGTTTGTACTAATGTCGTTCAAAAGAACAAAGAAAGATCCACGACCAAACCATTCAGCCAAAAGAACATAACTCTACTAAAATCATTAGTTGAAAATATATGAAGTTTTAATTTTATTTTTCATGACAAACTATTTACTAAGTCAGAATGGGTTTCGTGGAGAGTTTTTAGAAATTTCATAGGTTGAAATCATGAGTCGACTGAAGCTAGACCACCATGGAAAACCTGGAAGCACTGGAAGGCCGTTTCGTCCTATTGTGGGACTCCTCAGCAGTGCGCATCCACGATCCCACACCACGCGGGGTTCAAACCCAGGATCTACTGGCTTCGCGCGCGAGCACTTAACCATTAGACCACTGAGCCGCATCCAACGGTCTTAATGTCTAACCCCGTGTGGTGCGGGATCGTGGATGCTCACTGCTGAGGAGTCCCATACTAGGACGAAACGGCCATCCAGTGCTTCTAGGATTTTCATGGTGGTCTAGCTTCAATCGACTCATGATTTCAACCTATTTACTAAGTACTGATTAGATATTTTCTTAAAGTTAATTAACACATTTTAGTAGACTGGATATTAGTGTACTGCCTATTCTAAGTAGGTTTTTTATATATAAACCGCTGTAAAAAAAACCATCGGGCATTCTTTTTAATCGGACATCCAGGAAGTGAAATTCATTATTTGTCTCAGCTTCTAAGGTAAATTGAATTGAGAGGTGACAATTATTGAAACCTTTTAAAATTTCATTTTTGTCCATGTCTTCTTCACAAATAATTTTTATATTTGGGTCCTATTGAATAGAAAGAGGAACTTAATTCACCTCTTAGATCGGATATATTATTACTACCATTACTATTACTATATATTACTACAACTATTACTATTATCATTACATGTCATTAAATCTGTTCAAGACATTCTCTCCTACATTAATTTGGTTTAATTAAAATCATCACGATAGAGCTTAATTTAAGAAAGAACTATTTAAAAGAAAAAACTAAAAGAGAAGAAAACTTATTCACCAAACTGTGTTAAATTAGCATGGTGATAAAAATTAATTTTCAATTCTAATATTGTTTCTTTTGGATAAGTTTTTTTTGTTGTAGATTAGGTCAAATTACAAATAGGATATTAACCGTTCACATGGTGATATAATGATGGAAATAAATTAGATATATATATCTTAAGAGATATTAGTATACTAGACAGGTATACCTCACTGTATCTTAATTAATGAGTGTAGACATGTTACTTTAATGCTTTTTCATATTTTACATAATGTAATGAGTATAATTTAGTAATAAAATGATATGATCAATTTTACAAACTAAAGCTCAGTAATGTACATGGTAATAAGAGATTTTTGTTACCTGAGATGAATTAAGAGAATTTGGATGTGAACAGTAAAACAGTCTAATTTTTTTTAAAGGAAACAACAGACAGATCAGCACAGAACAAAATTTTTTTCCGATAAATTCCTTCTTAGAAAGTTCTGTAGTGAGCAGAACAGGAGTGAGGACAATCGAATGTATTTAACACAAAATTACAGGACTTGTTCATAAAATCTAACAATCAAATAGTAAATACGTAATTTGCAAAATGTCTACCGATTGTCTCAAAATAACTCAGACTTCATTGATCTTGCATTTTCATACAAATTTCATTCTGTTTCCATTCTTTACTGTTTGATCCTCTTGTCTCTCTACTGCTGTCAGACCTTCTGTTCACGACTAACATCACAACCGGCGGCCTGCTTGAATATCTGGACTACCTGTTCCTCCGATCTAGATATTTCATCAAGTTATCTGTTTTGTTGTTTGTTTTAGCACATCACTATGCCTATTGTGCGCACGATCTATTCAGGCGCGTTTATGAAAAGTTTACAACTTGTCGCTATACGGGATACAAAAAGGTACAATCAGCGACATCATGGTGGCTGGCAATATGCATTGAAACGAATGAACAGTAATCAAATGTGGATTACCGAACTTCTAACATCTAACTGGTCATCATTCAAAATTTATCGTCACAATCGATCAAGGTATAAGAAAAGGAAACTTGTTGAAATACTTTATGCTGAGAATTCTATGTTGTACCAAAAATATAATGTTGAATAAAGCTAATAATAATAATAATAATAATAATAATAATAATAATAATACTTATGTCAATATAAGTAGCACACACCACAGTTCTAGTGAATGCCTTGATACAACGAGTATACATACACCCATCATTTCTACATATCTTTCACTTAAATTAATCGTATTTAATCATTTGTATTCTGAATTAATTAGATATTTTATTTAGTAAAGACCTGGTTTTTACTATCTGTTATCCAACCCATATCACTTCATCCATTACGTAATATTTTGTCGAACGTTTATTTCATCACTAAAAGTGTTATTATATTATCCCCTTTTATATTAATTCTATACATTTTATTTATTAGAATCATTATTAGCACAACTTTATTTGACTCATAATCTGTGCTAGAATGGCTCGTAGAAAGTTCAACGAAGCCTTTAAAGGCTCTAAACGATTCGAAAACATTCCATCCAATCACAGTTCGATAGAATTTTCTTAAAATATCTACGGGGTATGCTGTGATTGAACAGTCGTATAAACTTCCTACTTGCGGATTGTCTATATGATAATTATGTCACAACGTATGGCACTTACTGCAGAAATCGTTTCTCTTGTATACATCTGCTTTTTGATTTTTGACTTTGAGGTTCTATACGCTTAAGTGTCAAAGCCGTATCCCATATTACACATAATCAAGTAGCAAAATTAAAAACTCGAATTAATTATATCACAAGATTTATAGAAAAAGCTGAAACAAAATTCATATGCTAGTATTAAGAAAGGTGGGCAATAATGGGAAAGATAAAACATAAGTAAGTACTTATTCTTGAATGGATTAGTTTATGCATTTTTCAACGAGTATTTATTTTGTGCAGGACACTAATAAAGAGATTTTAGTTGGAGAAATCTTAGTTATTGGAATTAAAAGTAAATTCAGTTCTTCGACCAACAGTCTGATTCAAGCTTCGCCAGAAATATCATCAAACATCAAGACTAATGAACAGAAATTAGGCTACTAAATTACAGTGCAGTAAACAACAGTTCAGTCACTTTTATGATGTTGAATTCGAAATTGATCCGTGTGAATATAAATATGAGTCTTTAGGATTGAAATAAGCTTAAAATCGTATCAAAAGAAGAAATGAATGTAGGTGTACTTAAATCTGACGCAAAAAATCATAACCACGGACCACATATACTCCTGGGCTACTTCCAGGGATGAAATCAGTCAATATGACAAGTATAACAGAACAAACTTGTAACAGTATCCATGAGGTATGAATATATAAATAAATTAATGCATATTTATGCTGATTAAATCAAAACAAACTGGTTTTTCCTGGTACATTCAAAAATAATGACTGGTTAAAACAAATGACACTTTATCGTTGTTATTTAATGGTATTTTTGTATGGTCCTAATTGTGAAGCAACTCCACATGAAGCCATACTAGAGTTACTGACAATCCAAAACTCGGATAAAACAGGGTGATTAGTCATAGGGTTTTTAACTCCATCCCGTAAAAAAGAATCTTGCTAGAAAAAACGCTGACCATAGAAAATCATTCGCGCCAACTGTAGGCTAGATTTCAATCCATGACTTAGCTATGTATCTATTCAGATCTTTGAATAATAGAGCGTTATATATATATATATATATATATATATATATATATATATATATATGAGCCGTGAGCCTTAAGAATAAAAAAAACATACAACCACTCATATGGTTTCCTAAAGCTCCGATTGGAGGTTCCATAACTTCATAATTAGCGTGAACCATTGATCATTTGATGAACACAACTGAAAATGTAGATTCTTTGTTAATACCACCATGAATAAAGCAAAACAGGTAAAAATTCAAATTAATACTAGGATGAAATGGTAATCCATTGCTTCAAGGTTCACAATAATGGTCTAGCATAGATCGACTCGTAAATTCAGCTTTGATAATATCCTATATTATTAAAAATGCACTTATCTCCGAAATGATGTATAGTTTCCCATATGATTTGTTAATAATCAAACTGTAGTGCATGGATGCAAAATTATATTGCAGAATAAAAAAAATTCCTCATTCAATTGTAGTGAATAAGAATAACACTGCAGCACAAGTGAATGTAATGAACTACAAAATTACAAAATCTGAGAACCATATAGTCAAGGCTTTATTTACAAAATATCCATCTCAAACCAATCACTCTATAGTCTTATTCTCTTCTCTTTGATTTTCTTAACCTTCTGCCTACAAGCATATCACCTTCGATTGATGATATTTTAGTGAGACCCTTTATTTCGGCGTCATTTAGATCGGACGATGTTTTTCGACGGACTCTCCAACTTGGTGGCCCGAGATCTGACTTTAACTAGATCGTATGTATGGTCGTCATTGAAATATACATGTCGGCTATCCTCGGATATAATCATCGACTTAAATCGCGTTAGTCAATAACCGAATTATATAAGTCAAATAACAAGAATGGAATTTTGAATACATATACTTTTTATATGAAGCTAATGGAATAGTGCGAAGTGAAACGACGTGCAGTGGAGATGGCATGTGAACCAACTCCATTTAAACAAGCATTATTCAATAGTTATAGTTACACAAAAATAGGCTACAGACATGTGATGAATACGATAAGAAATATATACACACATATATGGGCTCATATAAAAACAGTCAAGATTGATAAGCGAATAATTAACAAGGTGAAAATATGACTCAAGTAGAATGAGTAGATTGGTTTGTCCGAAAACTAGAATAAGATATATGGGCTTAACATGTCAACCGACACTACAATATACATATTACTTATATCTGTCGATATCAGTAGCATACACCATCATTTTAATTTAGATGATCATACTTTAGTTCTCGTCCAAATTAAAGTTCCATTTCTTTGATTCAACAACAACAACAATTATTATTATTATTATTATTATTATAACAAATAAATTACATAAAGAAAAATCTAGAAATTGTACATTGTCATCATGTGAATAAGATAATTACTGTAATATTAATGTTTATTATATAAAATAATTTTTGTATTTAGTTATTTTGCATGAATGAAATACATTATCTAATTACTCGTGTTTTGTGTTATTGTTTAATCAAGTGTAATACAAAGTAAAAAGAGTAAAAAGACAATAGATCATTTATCTATTTATGAATGAATAAATAAAAATGCATAAAGAGAAAGCAGAAGAAGAAGAAGAAGAAGAAGAAGAAGAAAAAGTAAAAGAAGAAAACAAGAATCTAAATACTTTTTTTAGAAAACAAAGTGTTATTTATGAGATGTATACTGTTGAGGAGTCTCACAATGGGACGAAACAGTTATCCAGTAATTCCAGGTTTTCCATAGTGGTCTAGCTTCAAATGACTCTTGATCTGAACTATTAAAATAACTACATTCTCTACAAAACCTCTTCTGACACTAAAAATATGTATATTTATTCATTTTCTTATGTATTCAAATGCATTGATCTAAGTTAAAATGTGTTACAACGTTTATGTTGATATGAACAGAGATGATGGCAATTGTTACTTGGCAATACAGAATCAAGATCGACAGGAAAAGCTGTTCGTAGTATATGGAGAGGGTGGAATGGTTCACGTCTACCTGGAGTTTGTGCTGATGATATTGTTTACAAAGACAAGGAAAATTTTATGATTAAACCATCCAAGATAGTGAATAAAACTGCATTAAATTCACCCACTAAACCTACAAGTCTTCTCCACTATTTCAATTACTGAAGTTATATTGTAAAGTATATCTAGTTTGTCTTCTTTTGTAGTTATATTCTTTTGGGTTACATAATATTATGTGTAGAGTTGTTTTTTTTGGGGGGGGGGTGTACACCTATTTGTAATGGTCTTAATGATCGTTTTCCGGTCTTCGGTATTTCCTTCTCATAAGACAGAATTATTCACTCTAAAATACTTCAATTAGGTAATAGTTGAATTAGACGGTGTTGTAGAGTTTTATATAAAGTGGAATCGATTCCTTTTCATAAAATGGACATTAACTAAATAACATTTTCAGAATATTTAGAACGTTATAACTATCTATCTGTATCTATAACTATCTATATCTATTTATGAATGAATAAATAAAAATGCACGAGGAAAAACAAGAAGAGGAAAACAAGAATCTAAATATTTTTTTAGAAAACAAAATATGAATAATGAGATGTACACTGTTGAGGAGTCCCACATTAGGACGAAACGGTTATCCAGTACTTCCAGGTTTTCCATAGTGGTCCAGTTTCAATGGACTCATAAATTCAACTATTAGATTACTATAATAATCACATAAAATAACCTTCAGATATTATAATTTTATTATATTTCACTGTTTAAACTTTTCAAGTTCCTTTAGTTTTGCATTGTTTAAATTATATGTAGTGTTTAAGATATGATTGAGTGTTTTACAGTTTGACATATAACGGTCAAGTCAAAAGGGTGTTATGTTTTATATAGAACTTGTGATGAATTATGTAAATAGATATACCTTTTGATCAACAATTTGACTTTATAATAAGCAAAAAGTATTGGAATCTTGAATTTACAAAAGGAGTAACTCAGTCGACTAGATTAAATTTTATCTGAATTGTTTTTTGTAGATTTTAAGCAGAGATAGATGGTTGCTAGGAGTGGAATCTACGACGCTCGTTTCTTCCTATTTGGAACTCGTCAATTGAGCGACTTTTGCGTAACTAGACGATTTATACTACACAGATGACTTGGCTCTTCTATCCTATACACACTATAACAAATACAGGTCAAGACAACCAGTGTGTCAGAAGCCTCCGCATCGATGGGCCTTGAAAGACACAAGGGAAGAGGCAAGATCTTAAAGTACAACACAGCGAGCAACAATCCAATCTCATTTGATGGAGAAACTCCGAAACAGCTGTAAAATTTAACATATACGATTGGCATCATCCATAAACAAGGAGGATATTATGGCGATATGAAGAAAAGAATTGGTAAAATAAGGGCAGCATTTCCACAGTCAAAAAAGGTACGAAACCCAAAATAACTGTCAGCTAATATTAAAGTCAGAATCTTCAATAAAGTCGTCAAAATAGTTTTACTGTAAGTAGCTAAAACTCCGAGAACTACTACAAAAATGATTGAAAAAGTAAAAGTATTTATGAACGATTGTCTACGCAAGATATCTTGGAACCGTTGGTCAAATACCATTAGCAACAACCTACTGTAGAAAACAACAAACCAGCTTTGAGCCAATGATGAAATTAAGAAAAGACTATGGAGGTGGATAAGAGATACATTGTGGAAACCACCAAGCTGAATCAAGAGACAACTAACTTGGAATACCAAACGAAAAAGAAAGAGGAAAACCAAGGAACACATTGACTCAGAAATTGGAAGCAGATAGCAAATGAATGTATAGCAGCTGGAAACAGGTGGAAATGTTCACCCAGGATAGAGTTCGACCGAGAATGGTGATGGGCGGCCTATGCTGCTGTGTGAGGGGTAACAGGCATAAGCAAGTGGGCTGGATGTTCCTGCATACCATATTTGATATTCACTGCGGGACTTGGACCTAGTACCTTCTGCTTCAACTTCTAGCTATCGGTCATCTATGAGCAGAATATTTGTGACTATATGGCAATATCAGAGTAATTTGCATAAGATGCACATATGGCGAACGGGATTGATTTATTACAACCCCAAACACCAATGGGAAGATTCTAGAAATCAATGAATATGAATTAATATTTCTCGTCGATATTATATATTTTTTGATAACAGCGTTTGCTACTAGCTGTTTAAGATACCACAAAACTAATCGATCTTTGTTGAAGTGTCTCTGAAACCTGAACGTTCTTTAAAAGCATATGAGCTGAAACGAAGCAACTATTCAGTGTTCGGGTCGATATAATTTTGCTGGATTAATATAACTTGTGCTATCATACTTTCTTAAAATTACAGTTAGACAGAAATAACTCATCAAACAAACTGGAACTAACTTCTTTCTACCAACATGTGATCACTTATAAACTCGTTGTTACAATTAGGTGAACATATAATAAAATAACATTTTACACAAAAAATTAAAACAAGTTAACAAACTACTGAAAACCAAAGAACACTGAAAAGTTATTCCATCTTATTATGAAATTACTCAGTAGTATGTATCCTTCATTCCACCAAAGATGGAATCCATTTAAATCTATTTTAGAAATCTTATTTGTTTAAAAAACAAAACAAATCATTATTCAATAATTTACATTTATAACATGATACAAACTATATACATCAACAATCTCTAACAATATAAGCAAAGACAGATAGTGGCTAGCACTGGAATCCAGGACGCGCTTTTCGTCAACTGTATGCGCTTGCATCATAGAATTGATGTTCACTCTGGAACTCGAACCCAGTACCGTTCGCTTCAAATGCCATCGCGTTCTCCATTTAGTTACTGAGTCCGACAGTCACTTTCATGTGCAATGGGGTGAAGTTTTAAATTCATTTGGTATTGGTATCCATCTCTGATTATAATGCTTATGACTTAAGGCGGTATCGAAGCAACCCGAACAGGATGCTGCACATATTTCAATAAGAGACTGATCAATTGCAGTCCTAAACATCAGTGATATAGTATCGGTTGATATGTTAAGCCCATATATCTTATTCTAGTTTCGGACAAACCAATCTACTCATTCTACTTGAGTCATATTTTCACCTTGTTAATTATTCGCTTATCAATCTTGACTGTTTTTATATGAGCCCATATATGTGTGTATATATTTCTTATCGTATTCATCACATGTCTGTAGCCTATTTTTGTGTAACTATAACTATTGAATAATGCTTGTTTAAATGGAGTTGGTTCACATGCCATCTCCACTGCACGTCGTTTCACTTCGCACTATTCCATTAGCTTCATATAAAAAGTATATGTATTCAAAATTCCATTCTCGTTATTTGACTTATTTAATTCGGTTATTGACTAATGCGATTTAAGTCGATGATTATATCCGAGGATAGCCGACATGTATATTTCAATGACGATCATACATACAATCTAGTTAAAGTCAGATCTCGGGCCACCAAGTTGGAGAGTCCGTCGAAAAACATCGTCCGATCTAAATGACGGCGAAATAAAGGACCTCACTAAAATAGGAAGAGTCAAATAAACAATACCAAGTGATAAACTAATGTGTCCACTAATCAGTATAACTTCTTTTTATTTTATATTTTCCTCTTTGTAGACATTCAATTATTTTTTCTCTCTCCCATATATTTATCACCTGATTATTACTAATTACATTATGTTATTTATCATTATTAAACAAAATATAGATGTATAAACAATTCCTTTTTATGTATATTCAATTGTGAATGATTATTTTGGCGGTTTAATTCAATTTTTCAAAAGTAAAAAAAACTTCTATTAACACATGTTCCAGCTGATAAACAAATTTATCTCAAATCATACAAACGAATCTACATTACTACTATCATTATTATCACTATTATTATTACTGCTATTACTACTTTTATTATTACTATTAGTACTGATATAATAATTATTATTGTTTCTATGGATTTGTCGTCAACCGACATATTTGTTTATTGAATAGTTTGAAAAGTTATGTCATCACATACGATTGAATATTTATTTAAACATTTTGATAAAATCAAAAACTAAAACTCATGTGATTTATATAAACAACAACGACAACAACAACAAAAAAAACGAAAAAGGAAGAAGAAGACTGATTGTTCATTCTAAAGTGATAATAAGTCAGACTAGTAAAAATGAATTGCTTTCATTCTTTTTTATTAGAATAGAGATTTATAAAGATCGTAATCATTTTAATAGATGAATTCATGATTATATTTAAATTCGTTCTACTATTTAGAAGCATTAGACGCTGTTTTGTTCTAGTATGGAACTTCTCAACAGTGTGGATTCATGATGTTACGTGTAGAACCCGAACCCGGGACTTTCAGTATCTCTCGGTGTGAATGTTTAACCTCTAGATCACGTTTAAAAGGATCAAATGTTATTTATTCACAACTGTCTTTTATAGTAAGCAGCAATTAAAGTGTATTTATTTTTCCAGGAAAAAAGTCTATCAACAGTAATTTATCACTTTTCATTTGTATTTCCTAAATGAATTCGTTAGAGAGAATGTTGTCATTCAATAATTTGATGAATACATTTCAACTATACAGATGCCATTTAAAGATTCGTGTTTTGTGATACAATTAATAATTGATTATATCAATTAGAAAATGGATAATTTCATAAGAAAACGTCATCTGGTTTAATCATTGAACCATTGAAAATCTGGAAGCACTGAAAGGCTGTTTCATCTTAGGGCGGGACTCCTCATACTATGTGTTCATTAGTGACTGGCTTCAAGAGGGAAATCTCAGAGTTTTAGTGAGACGCCATGACCTGTGGAGCTAATCTGTGTCGGGTAGAGTCAGGTATCTATCTCAGTATACTGCAAGATGGCTAGACATTAATACTATTGGATGCCGGCCAGCCCAGTAGTCTAGAGGTTAAGTGCTCGCACATGAGATCGAAGGTCCTGAGTTCGAATCTGGCGAGGTGGGATCATAGATGCTCACTGTTGAGGAGCCCCATAATAACATGAAACGTTCATCTAGTGCTTTCAGATTTCCAGTGGTATTCTAACATCAATCAATTCATGGTCTCAATCAAAATCTAATTAATCTCCACAACCCCTTAATGTTAATCTGTTGTGTTAAATACGATAATAGAGTTATATTAAGGTCATTTAATATTATCAAAATATAATTCGTAAACAGACTGTAAGAGTGAATGAATTGGTAGGGTTCAGATTTAAGCTTACAGTCTCATCTAAGTACGACTTTTAAATAAGTTTAAATATCGTCCGAATAAACAACTGATAAGTAAATAGACATATATGGTCAAGTGTACACATAGATGTATGAATAATGTACAAATATAAATGAATATTTATGTGAACGAGAATAAATAAAAATCATCAATAGACTTAACAATGATAAATTTACCAATCAGCTTATTATTATTTAGAAAAGAATTTGTTTACGTAGGGACTTGCTAAATTACTTTGAGTTGGATGTGAACTACATTTTATGAAATAGTAAAATGAATATGTTAACCGATAGCAAATATGCAGTTGAAATTTTAAATTAACTTGTTTAATAATTGAAATCATGGGTCAATTGAAGCTAGACCAACATGGAAAACCTGGAAGTACTGGACGACCGTTTCGTCTTAGTATGGGACTCCTCAGCAGTGCGCATCCACGATCCCGCCCCCGCGAGATTCGAACTCAGGACCTATCAGTCTCGCGCGCCAACGCTTAACCTCTAGACCATCCAACGGTGTTAATATCTAACTTCAACTAATCCACGAAATTGTGCGACACATCCACCATTATCTTCAATGAGTTACTATCTCACAACAGACCTGGTTGAACTCCACTGGTCACTACTTCTCACTAGAACTCCAGGAAATGCATCTTGAAGTCCAGTGCTTCCACGTTTTCTATGGCGGTCTGGCTTTAAGTGACTCATTATTTCAACTACTGAAATTACTAAAATCTTCACAAAACCCCTTCTGTTAACTTGTTTACTTGAATTATTTCTGCTAGTCTGTAATATTATTAAACTCATTTTAAACATTATAAGATTTGCAGACAGTTTTGGTGAAGTTTTGTCCTCTTAGCTGGATAGTTTAGTCTTCGATCTTTCATCGTCCTTTTGAACGATCTCATTAGCACAAAATTCAAGTAGAATTCTACATAGGATGTTACTCACATGTAAATCGCCTAAAGTTCCCATATCATATCCACATAGTAAAACGTAATTAACCAGTTGTATAATAAAAGGAGTCAAAATAAATCATTATTGGAAATAGAAATAAATACAATTTAAGAATATGATTAAAAACGAACTACTGTGGTCAATTTTAAGTCAATATAATGGTTTATCACTATTATCACACAAAGTAGTTTTACAGAAATCTGTACCACCTAATACAACTTAGATAAACGTTTCATGATTTCACGGACTAAACACTTTTCTTAATTTGATTGAGGTTAGTTTTGAGAAAACTTAACGATTCATCAATGCATAATAATTATAATTACATGGTTTTCCTGAAAATTATTTATATGAATGACTAAATATGTTTAAAGGATAAAAATGCTGACTGAAAGGAATAATGGTAACCTAAGCACAACCATTACCTTTTATTCAAATAGAAATAATCTCGTTTAGCCATAGCTTCAAAGTTACCCAAAATTTATAAATGTTCAAATTATTGTAAGAAATGGTGGAGATTTTGTTCTCTGAGCTAGGTGGTTTGGTCGTGGAGTTTTTATCGTTCTTCTGAACGACATCATCAGTACAATCTTCAGATAAAAGTGAAGTGTTCGAATTTCTATATATGCGTTTCACAGCTTGTTCTGTACACCTTGACATTGATTAGTTCTTATTGATCTTAAATTTGTCAATGCTTAGTGAATTACTGTTGGAAAATTCATGGTTCATATTTTAGATATCAGTGATTTCAGTAAACAAAAGACACGTTGATCATATACAATTCCAGGAACCAGGTGAGTGCGCCCCAATTTGTTAGTTCTAATACTAATGAGTATATTCTGAATCATACAAAATCTACATGCAATACAAAGTCGGACAGACATATGATGAACCTAAGGTGAAGAGATACAATTGATTACAGAAATTTGGATGCTCATTCAAGTTGTAGTGCATGTGATGCTTATATGAATTAATAATTCTTTTGTACTTGATGACTGACTACCTGATTACGAATTCAAAACAAAAAACGTTCGATTGTGCTCACCTAGTTATTTTTGGTTTAAATCACGTTATTTCTAGGTGTTATATCCGACCGAAGATTAAATCTTAAGTAACTCCTGAGACATATTAATTGACTAATATTATCTATATATTCTTATGGTGTAACTATTCAACAATTAGATTATGTATATTTATATTCCTCTTATTATAAGCTTCATTTTTACTTATAATTTATTATTGTACTATTTGCTGTTCTTAAGGTATGTTCAGTTCATTGACTACTGCCTCCCACTCTCACAGTCACTTTTTGGTTTTATTGTGTACAAATGTTATTTCCTATTTTATGGTGCGTTGCGGTCTGTTTGGTTGATATATAAACGCAGTATATGTGAAATAAATGATTCGATTCGATTCATATTGCAGAAGCTGGTATTGATGTTCTGGACTCAAGTGGACGGGCTAGGCGGACATAGAACCAATAAGGACGCTAGGCTGCCCATACCGGTCGAATGTCATTGGTTTGACCCAGTGCTAAGAGATTGTATAAGTCGTATTTTAACTGGTGGATAAATCACGTGACAAAAAGCCTACTGTTAGAGAGGACAAACCAGCTTCCAGCTAAAGAGAAAATTAGAAAAGGACGTTAGAAGTGGATAGGACATACATTACGGAAATCACTAAACTGCATCATCAGGCAAGCGCTAACTTGGAATCGTGAGTGGAAACACAAAAGAACAAAGGCCGAAGAATATACTGCTCAGAGAATCGGAAGTAGATATGAAAAGGATGAATAGGAACTGAAAAAAACTATAATGGACTGACTATTTATCATGTGTGAAGCAATGAAAATACAAACTTAATGACATATCTACATTCTCAAACTGCAAACTTGAACAAGTATTTACATAACAAAGACTGCATGATTATTAAACAATTATTTTACAAATTTTAAAATACATCAACCTAATACTCTACTTTTCATGTAATGAACTTTCCCCATTTCCGTTTCTAGGATTCAAAACAACTCTATCAGTCTTTATAAAGGTTAATTCTTCAATTCATGTTTTAACTTCCGTATTATTAACCACTGGTTTTGTCTCTATGCTATACTCATTGTCTAATTACTCTCAACTTTTGGTTAGATATTAACAGTTTTGTTATAATTTTTTCTCAATTTTGCACTGATTATTGAACATAACAACAGTACAACATCAAATATGCTCTTAGAATCCAGTGCACGGAGGTTTTTCTTATTTATACTCCGAACAGTCAATCAGTGTTTAGAAACAGTAACAGTTATCGTGGAGAAAATTTGTAGCTCAGGTAGATGATTTTGATGAAATTTCGTTCTCTGAGCTAGATGGTTTGGTCTTGACCATGCAGCGCAGAGAACAAAATTCCATCAAAAGTAACAGTTATCACATGTTTGTTATTTTTATTAACATGAGAGATTGACACACATCCATAATTGACTAGTAAACCTGAGTATTTATCCTATATATGTATAATAAATTCATACCTAACTACTTCAGATGTTGACGTATCTTCTTATTTATGTTTATTTATAAAAATAACATTTGTACATATAAACTGATATGATCCCTTATGCTAGAACAATGTTTGGATAGATTACGTTTGGATCTCTACATAAGTTACTGGTTGTTTGCATGAATTTCCACCACTGTTATATCTCAAATAAGTAAATATTCTTACATTTTCTGCCTGAAAACAATAGAGTCCTTTGTTATGGCTTAAATTCATCTAATCTTTTATATATACCAAGTCATTTGGTGTAAAATCTGTATTATTATTATTATTATTATTATTATTATTATTATTATTATTATTATTATTATTATTATTATTCAACTACCTGGAATGTATTCACTGAAACTATAAAGAATAATGCGATTTGTCATAAATTAGTTCTTATTTCTCTCCTATCTACTATTGTATATACCGTTATAAATAGGATAAGATTTATCAGATCGGTGAGCAAAACAAACAAACAAACAAACGTAATTCACAATCATATGACTTAATTCTATTTTCATATTCTTATTAGTGTCTAGTTGAAAAGGTTTCAATTCATTTATTATAATACAATGAAGAGGCAAAAATAGATTCATTTATCAAATGTATAGCAAAAAAACAAATAAATTTCTTTGAACTAAGCGGTAATTGGAAATTGTTAGATAGGAACTTTCATTCTGGACAACAACATTCATTAATTGAAGTTCATTTTGAAGTGATCACTGAAGCTGTTGACCATACTACTACTACTACTACTACTACTACTAATAATAATAATAATAATAATAATAATAATAATAATAAATGCTTTACAAAAAAATCAGCCAGCTTAAAAGAAATTCAACTTTACCATATCAAAATTGAACATTTATCTATTCTACTCAAATTGGTTTAATAAAATTATTCGTTCGTTAAGAAAGCAAAATTAATAATTCTTCGAATTAAGATATATTGAATTATGAGATGGTGGTGAAGATTTGTAGCTCAGGTAGATGATTTTGATGGAATTTCGTCCTCTGAGCTGGATGGTTTGATCGTGGAGCTTTCATCGTTCTTCTAAACGACACCATCAGCACAAACTTCAGATAGAAGTGAAGTGTTCGGATTTCTCCATATGCGTTTCACAGCTTGTTCTGTGCACCTCGATGTTGATTGGTTCTTGTTGACCTTAAGGTCAACAAATATATTGAATTAGTATTACTCTGAAAAGGATCTATGATGAAACTATAATTTATGGAAAACGTTTGAGCAATGTGTGGTGGTCGGTATTCCATATAATCCCTTAAACGTTGTATACAGTTCATCTTGATAACCGTCACTAGATAACGCCCCAACGGTATATTAATCAGAAGGCAAATGTGAAGTGTTGATTATGTTTATTATGGGACCACACACACAGATATCCAAAATTACAGGTGCGTTAAACAAGCATGAAAGAGTTGTACCAGAAGGTAAGCAGGCAAGCGAGCAAGCGATTGAGGAGTCTCATACTAGTACAAAACGACTGCTCAATACTTCTACGTTTTCACTAATGGTCTAGCTTACATGAGTTCATGAATTCAACATTTTTTTTAAAACAAGAACTAAAATGAAGTTTAATTTCAAGTGATTGAAATGATGTATGAAAGCATAATCATTACATTGTAGTCAATCATCATATTTTACACCATTCTTCATTTCTACCCTCTAGTAACAATATTCCACTTATTTGTAAAGAAAGCTCCACGACCAAATCATCCAGCTCAGAGAACAAAACTCCATCAAAATCGTCCATCTAAGCTACAAATCTTCTCCACCATCTCAAAGCAATATAAATCTATTCGACTGTATGTATGAAATTAAAATTTGTTTAATATTATGATATCTGTACATACATAATCATGATTACTTAATTGTAAATGTGTATAGATTTGGTAAGAAATTAGAAAATTAGCCACACACACACACCCCTTGGTAGAAAATAGGGAAAACAAAACTCAGTTCAGCCAAAACAATTCATATAATATTACATTTTACTTCAATACTACTGAAATATGAATGAGTTATTAGTGTTTTAAATCAACCAGAAAATACATTATCTTAGTTATTAGATATGATTATCTGAAGCTTTAGTTTTTAAATAAGATACCTATAAAATATTTATTAATGTTAACCGAAAATAAAGACAGATATTTAATATATTCATATTCCAGGTTTTCCATGGTGGTCTAGCTTCAATTCACTCATGATCTCAACTATTTAAATTACTATAATATCCACAAAATCCATCTGATAATAATCAACATATGCTCACTAGTGAATGGCTTCAAGAGGTATATCCTAGAGTTCTAGTGAGAAGTAGTGACCAGTGGAGTTCAACCAGGTCTGTTGTGAGATAGTGACTCATTGAAGATAATGGTAGATGTGTCGCACAATTTCGTGGATTAGTTGAAGTTAGACATTAACGCCGCAGGATGCCGGTCGGCCCAGTGGTCTAGTTGGTTAAGCGCTCGCGCGCGAGACTGATAGGTCCTGAGTTCGAATCTCGCGGGGGCGGGATCGTGGATGCGCACTGCTGAGGAGTCCCATACTAAGACGACACGTCGTCCAGTGGCTCCAGGTTTTCCATGTTGGTCTAGCTTCAACTGACTCATGATTTTAACCATTGTATTCATATCAGTTAATTGTTAAACATTACGTAATGTCATGTTCCTTTATATAACAGAATTTTATTGATCAAGTTGTAATGTAACAAGTAATCTAAATCATTTGATAGTGAGAACAATGTTTTCTAGTTATGAAATCGAAATCAATAGATAAAGATTCCTAGATATAACGATCTTAATAGTTTATATAGACTATAATGAGTATGAAAGAAAACAAAGGAAAAATCATTATAAACCTGGATAAATATTTTGAGACATTAACACCTTGTTACTTTAGATTTTACAATCAAATAAAGATTAAGACAGCATTATTTGAATATAAGATTTTGTAAAGATTGTTAAACATTATTTAAAACAGGAATCAACTTAAAGTGGACAACAACTAAAAAAACTACTGCAGTATAACTGAAGGCCATGGGTTCGATCCCCTGTGTGGCGGTAGGTATGAGAAGTCACATACTAGGATTAAATAGAAATCTGATACCTCCTACATTTCATTAGTTCTCTAAGCTACGTTGATCCATTATATTATTATTGTTATTGATTAAATGCAAATTTAGTTAAACTAAAAGGAATCATATAGTATTTATTTGTTTTTCCCTTAACTACAAAGCATTTGAATCCCATTTTTTCAGTCAGTCAGTAACAACGTAGAACTTCGTACGTACGTACATCAGTTCGAGTTGCCACACCACATTAGCACAGAGATGCAGTTATCGATTCAAATCCCGTAGTGGTAGTGGTAGTAAGAGTATAAGCAGTAATCGGGAAGATTAGGGTTTGGAGATGTTATTTAAAGAGTATAATCCAATGAAATAAATTTGGGAAGAGAAAAAAGAGACAAGGAGGAATAAGAAGATCAAAATTTGGGAGAACGCAAAGAGTGTATGCACCATGTCATTCAAGGTCTCTAACCATCGGTTGCTATCATCTCGCGGATATCAACCAGGTAGTCTACACCTACCAACATGACTCAGTCCACTTGTCAGTGTCTTCATGGACTTTGTATGTTTTGATTTGGCCGCCCCTAGCTTTTTCCCAACCTACTCCTATACCACTGAACATTCCATTTTGTATTCTAAAACAAAAAACAAAACAAAATCACAATCTGTGTTTCACTTATCCAAATGATAAATTTAACTTACTTAGTGTCTATAATTAGAACAACCATTTAAATGCATTTTATATCTTAAATTACTTAGACTTTGTATAATCAAACGCTTTAATGATTAAATAACTTATTATCATACAAAATATATACACAAAGGAATTAGTTGTCATTGATAATTGCTTTTTGTAAATATACTTAGGTGTTTAAAAAGATTGTATTGTGTTTTTGCTTTATTAATTGATCATCTCGATAAGTGTTATAATATCAATTTCAATGATGTTTGAAATCAGAAGGTAATGAGAAAGGGTAACTACAGTTCATTAGCGGATAGTGCAGATCATAAAACTACAAACACATCGAACGAATTTGAAATGGAGAAGCGAATAAGTATACACAAGCAATGACGTAGGTAATTTATAGTTAAATTGAATAAGGGCACACAGTAAGGCAAAACAACGACTAATCATAGGATTTGAGTATATACATACATGGAGTGGAAGATGAATCATTGAATGATATTTAAGCAATGAACATTTCAGCTAGAGTCTGTCATGTGCTCTGTTGATCATAACGGCGAATCGTTACTATTCAAATAACATTGTCTATTCAATAAGTTAATAAAAGTGTTTAACCATAATGAAAATTGATTGTAGGATAGTTGCCATAAGATCTATTGAGATAAGTATGATTGGGTAGTGAATCTATTAATAATAATAAAATCGATAGAGATATGTATAGGATTACATTTTTATCAATAACCACTTTGCCAAAAAGTAATAAATATTCTAATAATATTGTGAATCAATAGTTATATGTATTTCAGTAACAAAGTCCTTGTGTAATAGACTATAGGCTGTTTGTGAGGACAACCGATACTATCCTATTGTCCCAACGAAGATAAATGAAATGAGATTTAAATTAGTGGTGTGATATTTAACTGTCTAATTCTTTTTAGTATTATGCTTCTTGTCACTCTATAGACGTAACATCATTCAGATGTAAACAGTCAGACAGGACTTTGAGTAAAGTCTTTAAAATTCTTTTAACACGAGTTAAGTGATTGAATTCAACGAATTAAAATAAAACAGTAAACATACTTGTTATATCCAAGTGAAGATTAAATTATGGGTAACTCCTAAGAACTATATATGGACTAATATTATACATATATTCTTACTATATAAATGTTAAGAAACTAAATTATGTATATTTATATTTCTTTTATTAATAAACTTTATTTCGACCTATAGACTATTATTATATGAGTTACTATCCTTAAGCTATACTCAGTTTATTAATTTCAGTCTCTCACAATCACGATCACTTTTTGGCTAGATGTTGTGCAAATGTTATTTCCTATTTTATAGTGTGATAAGGTCCGTTTGGTTTAGATATGAACCAGGTATGTTTGAAATAAATGATTCTTATGGTGGAAGCCGTTATTGGCGTTCCGGACTCAAATGGAAGGGCTAGGAAAACAAATGACCAATAAAGACGCTAGGCTGCACATACCAATCAAACGTCATTGGTTTAGCACAGTGCTAAGATTGTATAAGTCATATTCTGATGAGCTAACTTATTAGGTGATATCTAACGGACTAAAAGTCACAACAATATTTATATCTACTTAAGAGAATACTGGTTACGAGTACCTGTAGTAACTGTGTTACAATGACTAAAAGTGATAAAATAATCACAATCAACTCAACTATTTTGTGAATCAATTACCTAATCATATTAAACTACATAGTCAGATGATATCAATTTAAATCTATAAGTAACCGTTCTTTAGAAAATATAGAAAATAGGTAAATATATACCACACAACATCAAACCAAATCCAACTAAAACTATTTAGATGTAAACTAAAAGTGATTACAAGACTAAATTATCAATCAACTAATCTATACAACCAATAAATTGAGACATTTCATTAGTCCTTAGTGGATTGAAAAGAATCAATAGATTAGTATGTATTCAAAGATTAGAATAACCTATATTTGATTTGATATAGTACTGTGGTGTGGGTTACTTATATCCATACAAGTAGTATATGACGGTGGTCAGGCATAAAATGTATTTCAGTAGAAGGTCGATGAGGAAAGAATGCGAACAGAATGCAATTGGTATGAGAACTCATGAGCAATGAAATTTGAGACAATAGATTGATGTTTGCAACTGGAACAGTCAAAATTGATAGGATTGATTAATATTTTGCAAATTAACGGTTTTTACTAGATGGTTCTCAGATTTTATTGAGATGCACTGTAATTTTCGTGTCAAATACATTCGATTATCCCCACTGGTGTTCTTGTTCACTACAGTACCAGCTCCTATAAATTGTATAGATCGCTTCTTGGAAAAGATTTAGCTCATAAGAATTAAACACTAATTAAAAATATCCACATGCTAGTCAGCGGCCTATGCTCCATTAGGAGTAACAGGCGTAAGTAAAGTAAGTAAGTAAGTAAAAATATCCACATTTTCTAGCAAGTAAAATTACATTTAACTATAACAAAGTTTGAAAACCAAAACCAAAAGTACAATATGAATCATGAAATATGTTCAATGATTTTTCAATGTAATTTCATAACATTTCCACTAATTTATTTTAGATTTCCATTAGAATTAAGAGATTGAATCTACCATATACATTATTGATAGATCAAATGAACAGAAATATTTTTTGCTATTTCTTCAAACGTAGAAACAAACAAACAAAAAGAAAACAATCGAAATAAGAATCATTTTGTTGAAACAAGTTGACATTATGTTGATTAGAATGTTGAAATGTGTTTTTTTCCCTCTAAGATACAATTTGTCTAAAATAATGAAATCAATGTAAAAAATTAAAGGGAAAATTATTTAATTCTACCCCTTCCCTCCCCCCTCCGATATAATCATTATCCCATGATAAAGAACATGTAGAACAATTGTTGATATGGTGAGTTTTTTTCTGTTCTATGCTTTAGACGCCAGTAGAGTATTGAAAAAAGAATTCGAATGAAAAGAATTATTATCAGAATGCGAATTTATAGAGATTGTAGTAATTTTAATAGTTAAATTCATGAATCGATTAAAGTGACATCACCATTGAAAACCTTGTACAGTGATAATAATAATAAAGCCCTAATTACTTTACTTACTTACTTACTTACGCCAGTTGCTCCTCGTGAAGGAGCATAGGCCGCTCACCAGCATTCTCCATCTAACCCTGTCCTGGGAAATCCTTTCTACCTCCTTCCAGTTGTTATTCATTCTTTCCATATCGGATTCTATTTCTGGACGTAATGTATTCTTTGGCCTTCCTCTTTTCCGCTTCCCTTCAGCATCCCAATTTAGGGCTTGCCTAGTGGTGCAGTTTGATGATTTCCGTAATGTATGTCCTATCCACCAACTCCATCGTCTTTTCCTAATTTCCTCTTCAGATGGAAGCTGGTTTGTTCTCTCCCACAGTAGGCTGTTGCTGATGGTATCCGGTCATTGAATGTTGAGTATCTTGCGTAGACAACTATTTATAAATACTTGTACTTTCTTGATGATGGTTGTAGTAGTTCTCTACATTTCAGCTCCGTACAGTAGAACTGCCTTGACGTTCGTATTGAAGATTCTCATTTTGATATTGGTTGAAAGTTGTTTTGAGTTCCACATTTTTTTCGATTGTAGGAATGCGACCCTTGCTTTGCCGATCCTCGCCTTTACGTCCGCATCTGAACCTCCTTGTTCATCGATGATACTTCCCAGGTATGTGAAGGACTCTACATCTTCCAGAGTTTCGCCATCAAGAGTGATTGGATTGCTGCTCTCCGCTTTGAATTTGAGGACATTGGTTTTCCCTTTGTGTATGCTGAGGCCTACTGATGCAGAGACTGCTGCTACACTGGCTGTCTTTGTCTGCATCTGTTCGTGTGTACGTGATAAGAGGGCTAGGTCGTCTGCGAAGTCCAAATCGTCTAATTGATTCTGAGCTGTCCATTGTATTCCGTGTTTTCCTTCAGATGTTGAGGTCTTCATAATCCAGTCGACCACCAGAAGAAAGAGGAAGGGGGAGAGTAAACAGCCTTGTCTGACTCTGGTCCTTACTTGGAATGCATCTGTCAGCTGTCCTCCATGCACTACTTTGCACTGTAGTCCGTCGTATGAGTTCCGGATAATGTTGACAATCTTCTGAGGAACTCCGTAGTGTCGAAGAAGTTTCCATAACGTTCTCCTATCTACACTGTCAAATGCTTTTTCATATTCAATGAAGTTGATGTATAGTGACGAGTTCCACTCAACTGATTGTTCGACGATGATCCGTAGTGTTGCAATTTGGTCTGTGCACGACCGAAAGCCCTAATTATCTGAATAAGAATTTTCACTTTAATGAAATCATTTGTAGTCATTAAAAGAAGACTATAAAGATTTTTTTAAAAATTGGATAAACAACCAATCATCTTGATACTTATAGACGAGATTTTGTTTCAACTTTTATGGTTGAATGTTAGTCAATCAGTTTTGGTATATAAGACTTTCTTAATTAAGAATTGTTACATTCCCTTATAGTAAATGTAACCTTAGATTTACTACTTACATTTAGTTTAGAAATGTTACATATACTCCTATCTATCTAGTTATAATAAGGACAAATTATCTATGAACAAATTTAAACTTTTCAAGTCTTGAAATAAAGAAATTTAGTATGTTAATTTCATGCCCATAATAAGTAGATTGAGTTAATATCAAAAGTATATTCTAGAGATAAGTCTATCAAAATCAAGATAGCGATTTTGGCTAATTCTTATCCAATCAGCGTGCACCAACACAATCATGCATGGAACATACTTTAATCTAATCTATGTCCCGCTAACAGAGGGAAAGATTACGTTTTGCTATCATAAAGTAATTTTAAGTATATAACATGTCAGTATCAGGACCCATAAAAGTTTGTTTGTGTTCTTCTAAGAGTTTAAGAATGTGGACAATCAGAAAAGAGATCTTTCTTTAAGTGAATTCCTTATCAGTTTAATCAATTTTATACAAGTGAAGTTTAAAAAACTTAATCTGGTGAGAAAATGTAAACACTAAGTAAACAAGGATGGATTGTATAGAGTAAGTGAAAATATAATAAGAATCCATAATCTCCATAGGATATACATTAATGTGAATTAGTTATAAGATTTAAATCCACGTAGAGTCTCTCTTGGGATACAACCGGTCCCAAGCCCGGATAAAGAAAGAGGGTTGGACATGGGGTTAGCGACCCCATCACGTAGAAAACTAACTCGCTAAAAAAACGCTAAGCAGAGAAATTATAATACTTGTAAAGGATTACTTCAATATTTTACGAATATGCAGACCATCTAATATATTATACTTTGTTGACAAGTAGTATATTCATATAAATCTTAAATTGAAAAGAATGGTGAATTCATTCATTAATAACTTTACTAATGAGTAACACTTTGTGAAGAAAGTACTCTAAAATATTATAACAAGTAATTTGTTACCAACACTTCACTAAAACACACTTTTAACCAATGTGAACAATATGTTTTGCCCTATGGAAATCTAATTAAAAACAATAATTGCTACATAAGAAACAGATAACTGTTATTAACTGTTCAATGATAAACTATCTAGAAAATGGAATGAAATTCATTTTTAAACCAGACTATTACGTATTCATCAATAAGAAAAAACAATTATCTTAAGTAGTTCCCATGTTTAACTGACACAAGCTAGAACAGTATTTAAAACTACAGAACACCGAATGGATGTTTCATTCATAGCAGTTTTCAACCACGACCTGATCAAGAATAAAACTTAGGATAATCTAAGTTCGCGGTCTTTTGATAACTGAGTTGACATTTTATTGATCCTCAGTTTTAATTACAGTTGATTTTTGATATGACTGAATGATCAACCATAGCCATTGATGATTTATGTTTTACGTTTAACTTATTTAAAGTTCACATTCTATGGGCTTTAAACTGGAACTACTTAAATTCTTTCTAAAAATAAATGGTTCATAATAAGTTATTCATCGTTGGTGACGTATCATATATTTTGTAAGTGTCTCATATTGAAATGAAACAGTTGTCAAATACTGCCTTGTTTACAAAAGCTTATCAGCTAAAAATGTAAACTGTTCACAGGTTGTCTTTTTGATACTCATGAATTGTTAAACATATATATATATATATATATATATATATATATATATATATATATATATATATACTTGAAACGAACATCTATATTGTACTTTTAATTAGCACATTTATAAATGAATTAATATTTTTTGTTATTAAGTGGCTGTAAACAAAAACAGCTTTTAATTAGACATGATAAATATAAGTAACAATTCTATTTCACAAATTGAAATCATGAGTCAATTGAAGCTAGACCACCATGGAAAACCTGTAAGAACTGGACGGCCGTTTCGTCCTAGTATGGGACTCCTCAGCAATGCGCATCCACAATCCCGCACCCCGCGAGCTGGTCTAGCTTCAATTGACTTATGATTGCAATCTGTGAAATTTCTAAACTTCTAAAATCTGGAGCTAGAAAAAAACTAAATAAATATTCAGTCTGATTGTGTAACATAATAAAAAAAGAGATTTATTCATAGAAAAAATCACAGGTCATGACTCAGTAGTTAAGTGGGGAACTCCATAGCGTTTGAAATAAACGGTACTGGGTTCGAGTTCCAGAATGCATATCAACTCTGAGATATATCTAATTGACGAGTCTCAAATAGGACGAAATGGAAGTCCTAGCCACTGTTCATTTTTGCTTATAATGATAAATCATTTCAAAATAAATAGTTCGTTAATGTCATGTAGAAGACTTTGAATAAGCTTATTTTATAACTGGCGATAATCTATTTTCATGACATTCTTTAGGGAAACGCAGTGTTTGAAGCATTATTTTGTTCAATACATTTTTTTCTCTTTGTAGATGACTTTAATATAAATAGTGTACTGTGATGAAGTCATCACTATTTAAAAAGGTACGTCATGTTAACACACTTTAAATCAATCTATCACTACTTACTTACATCTACAGAAAATAAAGTACCAAACTCTTTTAGGCAGAAACGTTATTACACCGATTTCCACAGAAACAAGTGACCATAGTATTTAAATACTTAGACGTGCTATTATCGTTATTGATTTACATTGGTTAGTTACAGAATGCGAATCATGATTTAAATGTAAAGATACTATTCTTAGAAAGTCTGAAACATTTATTTTCAGAAATTTAACAGTTTAGTCGTTGTAAAATCCAGTGTTCGTTTTAATCAACTTTACCAAACACTGGTAGGGGCTTCTTTGAATATTTTCTTAGATGTACATTCATGTATCTTTATGAATAAACAGTTTTGTACAGGGTGTTTTCCAGGAAAATTTATATCTGACAAAATTCAAATTGTCAAGTAGTAGAAAAAATCATGTTGATTTTTCTTAGCATGCTAACCCTTAAATAACCCTTTGGAACTATTCAACTGATCAACATAAATGCTATTTCAATATAAAGCTATTATTATAAATTAATACTTATCAGTATTGAGATTTGTAGAGATTATAGTATTTTCAGAGTTGAAATCACGAGTCAATCCACTGAAAACCTGAAAGCACTGGATGGCCATTTCATTCTAGTACCGGGAGTTATCTAAGGTCCCACATTCATCGCTCGAACCCAGGACTTTTATCTCATGCTCAATCACTTAACTGCTAGACCAATGAAACGATACCCAATGATGTTAATTTCTAAGTTCAATCAATGCATGATCTTGTACAACCCTTCATTTATTACCTGAAGTAGACAACTCTCACACACCCGACACAGGTTGATCGAAATTAGACATTAACATCATCGGATGTCATTTCAGTAGTCTAGAGGTTATAGTGAAACCAAAGGTTCTGGGTTTAATCTTGCATTCAAGACCGTAAATGCACACCGCATAGAAATCCTACACATCTATTCAATGCTTCCAAATTTTCAATGATGGTCTTACTTTTTCAGTCTACTAAAAGAAACGATTTGTTACCATTAAATTTATGTATATACCTTTCAAAATAAAATATCAAAACATTACGTACTTTTAGATAGGCTTAACTTGAACTAATGAAATTTTAGTTGTGTAACGTCAATTTTTGAATTTTGAAAAGTAACTTCAGTGACCTTGAACTAGATTTTAAAGTAAAACACTTTTTATTTATTTATTTATTTAATACAATCTGTTTGTAAACAAATTTCTCGAAGGATTAAATGAATCATTGAAAGAAAATTATCATTTTATTATTATCATTATAATAAGTAATTGAATTCGAAATTTTATACAGGTATTTTATATAGATATATTGTTTATATTTTGATCAGAAACATCCAGTCTTACGGTTAGAGATGTTACATCCCTAGAACTCACTTGCAAAGTGATTTGTTCTTTGTAATTGTATTTTGGAAATTTGAATTTTGTTTGTTTTCTTGCCACAGGAGCATCTATTTTCATAATCATGTCGTACTTTCCACTTGAGGAATATCTAAAATTCTATTGATTGGTTATATCTTTTAGTATGCTAATTTGTAATTCTTCCCAAGGATATATATATATATATATATGCTTGAGTTGTGCTGGTTGTTGTTGTTGTTCGTGTTTCTGACTGCTTGTGGAATGTATTTCCCCCTTCGAACTGGGAATTCTCTCTTTTTAGTTAGCGGGTTGGAGACGCATGGGAATAGTTAGCTTATTGGTCATTGTATCATAGAATCTTCGTTTCATTTTTAGATTCAGTGAACTCATATTCTATTCAAACATAGCAATGATATGAACTTAAACAGTTTTCTCAATTTTTCTCAACTTTATCAATATCATATTATAAATGAACATAAATATTGTTTTCCTTTATTATTTGTAAACAATATCTACTTTGAGTTTACTTCTTATTAGTTTAAGCATCATACATTGTTTCCTATTTAATATTCTTTCTATATTGCATATTATCCATACTATAGGTAAACTATATATATATATGAAGTCGATAAATTGATTTGAAGTATACAATGTCTGAAAATCATCCAAAAACAAAAAAAAAGTGACTTTCACGCTTCAGTTGATCAGTGAAAACTGATAAACTAACCCATATTTTTTAATTCTCAATGATGCATCGTTATTCTCTCTCTCTCTCTCTTGGTTTCCTCCTTTTCTAAGGCAATAAATTAAGATTTTTACAATTGAACAACCGTTCTTTTTTCTTCCCCTTACTTTTAACTTAATGAAGCAGATCAACATAAAGATTTGGCTATAATAAATAGTATATTTTAATGATATGTTATTAAATAGTAAATAATTGTTATTTAAAACAAAACAAAGTTACTGATAAACAAATTGATTATTGATTTGATTATTAGTGAAATATTGAAATTGATAAGTCTTATCGATTGAACTCTATATTAGTTTCCTAAGCTATTCTGGTACCCCGAAAGCTAGAACTGCCACAGTGACTTGAACACCAGAGAGAAAACACAAGTATGAGGGAAAATACTTTACTTCAAGGTTCATTTTATTACAGAAATTATAGGGTTTTTATAATATATCTAAATGTCCTTGGGTCACTGGAATATTCTGGAATGCTGCCAAACATAGTAGCACTGTAGTAGCCAACCAATCAGGGCTTCCGCATATGACATTTTCGCTACCTTGACATTTCTGGCCAAGACTTCATATGAACGCTGATTGGACGAAACACATCTTAGTGTTTCTTGATGCTTGTTTGTCTTTTGCAAGCGATTTCTGGATCACCCCAACAGAAATTTATAAATCTACTTGAAAATTCTATTTTAAACTAATCAAATTTATATAAGTTGACTAGTTTGTAATGAATTAATCTCTGGGTAGTGAGTGATCAATATTATGTATATCGTGTTCTTTTTAGTATTGATCGAATTCTGTGAACCAAGTTACAATATGAACACTAGCCTAGGTGACTTGATATCTTATGCACTATATTGAGATAGGTAGTGAGCAGGGTTTCCTGTTGATTAACTCAAACTATCATCTCAAGTTTATTAGTATTTGGGTTTAAAGTCTAGGAATATTTTTTTTCTTGCATTAGAATAGGAATTTATTATTATCATTAATGGCTTTATTCAAGGCAGAATTCTCAGCACAAGTTATTTCAACAAGTTTCTTTTACAAAAGAAAAACATCAAAAAAGAAAGGCAAAAGGTGAAAAAAAGATCTGAACTCTACAACATTCCAAATTAGGGACATGTTTCAGAATACAGGTTGTTGACTAGGTTGATTCTAGCAACCTGTTCATCACAGAGCATATTTGCTAGGTAAGGTATTATAGAACTTTTATACTTTTGCTTGCATGCATGGATTTTAATGTAATTACGTCTCGTTCTACCAGATGATATACAAGGAGAAACATATGAATGAAGGGGATAGTTAGTATCTGATAAAATAACACCTTCCAGGAGTTTGCATGACTTTAAATGGCTATCCACGAGCATAATAATAATAACATCAAAAGATTCACCACACACTTTGCTAACTGCCTTCAGCACTCTTCGTAATACAGCAGTCTTTTCTTAAAAGCCCGTGAAAGAATAATGGAGAACAGTAAAGAATAATACGTAATATGCAAGAATTGGCAAATTGTAAGAGCAAATGACGAGTAATCCCAAGAGCACGAATCTCTTTATGTAGTAAGTCAGACGGGAAACCTTCTTCGATAACAATAAAATGTGGGAAGACCAATAGAGATCAGAGGAGAAGGTAACACCCAGATAACTGACCTTCAATACTGTGTTTATCAAAGAGTCTCCAATGGCACAAGTATCATAGGATCCTAAAAAGGTGTCAAGCAATGAATAAATAACTGTATTTAACTCTTAGGAAAGTAATATGTACACCCTAATGAAGTAAGATATAATTAAGATGAAAAGTTTGTTAGGTTTTTCATAGTTTTTAACAATTAATTCCTTGACTGACTTCACTTGCAGACAATAACAACAACAACAGCAACGATTTCAAATGATCAGAGAATAGAAAACGAATGTTAAATGACGTATAAAAGTAACAAAAAAAAAGTAGAAACAATTTCTTATTCATTAAATTTCTATGCAAATGAGAGAACTTATAAAATTACCGATGAGAGTTTAATGCGCTTTTGTTTTTTTTTGTTTTTTTTTTTAGAACTGTGAAAATCCTTATTTCAAACTCATGGTTACTACCTTTTTTTATTCTTCATTTCAATTAAACTTACTTTGTACAATGAAGCATTCAAAAGAAGAAAAAAAAAACAAGACAAAAGAATTCGTTAGACATTAATGGGAATAAAAACAATTCATTTTGTATAATGTAACAAGAGGACGAAGATTATCAGAACTATGAGATATATTAGCGCACTACATTTCGAACAATGTGATCACACATAATATACTTGTTACGAACATTTATATGTAGAAAAGGTCAACTAGACTGGGAATGGGATAAGAGGGGACAAGGCTAATGATAAGAATAATATTAACATAATTTGAAACCTAATCACTCCGGATAATAAGCCAATATTATTAGGGTAGTGTTGTAACGGGTGGACTGCAGGTTATGATAAGCAGCGCTTATATCGATCAATTACAGTGGACACGTATACACGCAGTGGACAACCTAGTGCCCTGATTGGTCCCGCTTCCCTGTCTAGCCCAGCCAGTTGAGTCTAGAACGCAAGTCACAGCCTCTGAGTTATGAATCATTGTATTTCAGACATACTTTATTTATATACTAATCAAACAGACCACATCGTACCATAAAAATAGAAAACAACATTTACACAATATTTAACGAATGAAATAAATAATAGCCAATAGGGGATGTACATTTAAAGTCTAAGGCCACCATAGACTTAACATGATAATTACTGGTATATTTTTCCGACTATCCTAACAGGTAGGTTTAAGATGAGAACAAACTGTTTTTGAATACACATAGGAGGGTTAAATTTTTGAAACACACAAAAACTAAGTAAATATTTTTGACTGATTATGTTTATCAATCAAATGATTCGGATTTATCTGATAATCTCTATTGAATTATTAATCGACAGATAATTCCCATTTAAACATTTTAAAAAAAGTTAAAGAGACGGTGTTCAGCGAAGGGATCTCTTTGAACCGAATTTATTGTCAAGCTGTACAATCATATATAATTGAAATGGTTTCTTGTTAAAGCACTAAATCCTTGAGGAAATGTGAACACAAATAACCAAGATGATGTAATAGAAAGGTGAAAGGAAAGAAGTTAGGAGTTCTATGCTTCAACATCTAATCGACTGTAATCATTCTACGGATCTAAAGTTTGATTTTAAGGTTGTATATTTGATTCGTTCAAATCTATCTAGATTTCTTTGTATTCAACTCCTAAAAATAGCTGAAGCCATTACAATTCATGAGCTCAAACCAGATCTATGCATACAAAAGAAGTACGTCCTATCGTTATCATTACCTTGGCCTTAATTAGTATTATTATTATTACTCTTTACTTATATCTTATATTCTCATTATTTTATTGATAAATGCTCATCATATCATCTTGTTTATTTTACACCTTTATGACCTTTAATTATTGTAACAATAGGATGGGACGGCCGTCCAGTGCTTCCACGTTTACCATGGTGATCTAGCTTCAATTGACTCATGAACCCAACTATTGAAAAACATTTTAATCACCTTATTATATTCACTAAATTTATTGTATTACGTATCGTATTACTTAATCTAGTATTATAATCTTTCTATTAAGTCATTTTGGTTATTTGTGTTCACATTTCTTCACGGAATTAGTAGTTGAAAAGAGATTCCTTCGCTGAACTTTGTGTTTTTAATTTTTAAGGATTATTAATTGTTTGAGATGAATAATCAGTGAAACTGGGAAAAAACACATTCTTAATGTGTCTTTTTTTTGTACTTATCTTAACCTCAAATTGGATATGGACAAAACGATGACTAACAAATGGAACGTTACTTACGTAATCCTTTAAATAAAAGAAAATCCTAGAGTAAACTACATGTACAACGTGGAAACTAAATGTATGTATGTAACCTTGGTTTTGTCGTACTTCGATGATTATTTCGTAAATACAGGAAAGTATGTATATGGTTATCTTTAGATTACCACTTGAATTTAAGCCCCTAAAATAGTTTGACAAAGTAATTCTGTATAGATTTGTAACACTAAACGTCTTTAATAAGACAGATGTTGAAAACTAAAATGTACTGATCATATATTTCACTTTATTATGAGACTTTTTAGCAGTTCACACTTAGAAATTGATCAAGAAACAAATTAGGTTTTCAGTGTTTTACTAATGACGTCAGTTTGTAACGTAAAACAAAACAAAAAATCAATGACCTTTTCAACTTTCAATAATAAATAATCTCAAATAGGTTTGTTCATATTCAAATGTCTCTTAAGTCTTTAATGATAACCAATATTACATTGAACAATTGAACATAAAAATAATTAATTTTAATTTTTAAAAAAATTAATTGGAATATTCCTTTGGGATACAAATGCATCCAACTAAACAGTCCCAATTAGAACGAAATGTAAATCTTGAATTATATTCTTAGTTGTATTCAATCTTTCCTATATAAATAAGATATCTTCCTTCATTTAATGTTCACAAGATACACCTTATCTATAAACATAATTGAAGTTAATTAATAAGTAATTTCATATCTATTGTTTCCGGAGTAAAAGTCTGTTATATCCCGATAAGAATAATGAATTGTATTTCCTGGGATCCATTTATGGGCCAATACTATGCGTATATTTTTACTATGTAATTGTGATGTAACTAAACTGTTCATATTCATTTTGCTCTTATTATAAGCTTTGGTTTGACCTATAGACCATTATTATACGATTTACCATTCTTGAATTATGCCCTGTCTATTAATTACTATCTCCCATATTCACAGCCACATTTGGCTAATTCTTGTACAAATGTTGTTTCATATTTTATGGTACGTTGTGGTCTGTCTGGTTGGTGTATAAACCGAGTATGTTTGAAATAAATGATTCATATTGGAGGGAATGAGACTGGTGTTCTGGACTCAACTGGCTGGGCTAGGCGGAAAGCAGCACCAATCAGGACTCTAGGTTGCTCGCACGTGTTTTATGCGTCACTGGTTCGATCGATAATTCGCTCCTCTCTGATTGGCGGTATCGTTGCGTTATACAATAAACAGGGCACATAAGTTCACAAGTTATAAAAAAGTCAAACCTTAATATCAATGGAAAGTCTAAGCTGGATAGTTTTAATTGTAAAGCTTATATTGTCTTTGTAGTCAACATTGTCAATATAAACTATTGAAAGAATTTAAACCTCTAACTTGGAATCCTGAAGGGAAGCGTAAAAGAGGAAGGCCAAAGAACACATTACGTCGGGAAATAGAAGCAGATATGAAAAGGATCAATTGGAACTGGAAGGAGCTGGAAAGGATTGCCCAGAACAGGGTTGGATGGCAAATTCTGGTGAGCGGCCTATGTTCTTTCATGAGGAGTAACAGGAGTAAGTAAGTAACTAAAGGACCTAATTTTAATAAATTCATTTACTGGAATTATATATTTTCTCTATTCATTCAAAAGTCTGTATCACGCAATGAATTCCTTTGGACAACTATTAATTTGAGATTTCGATCCAGTGTAAGCATTTAATCTTTAAATCACAGAATTGTCGTTTAATCCTTTACATTTTCACATTCATTCAAATAATATGTTACTTTGTTTTTATAATAATGATCAACATCATTTTAACCTTGAAAATGGGAAAAAAAGTGTAATAATACTTCCCTCCATATCTAAACAAGTCAGAAAAACACATTCAAGTAAATAAAAGTGAAGAAAATTTATAAACATTCCTAAAAATGAAACAGAAATCACAGTTCATTGAACAGTAAATATGATTAAAACGACCTTATTGAACTAATTTGTGATCATGAATATCTTTAATTTAATCAATGCATTTATCAATAAATGTTTCACTAAATCATGAACCGGTCGTTGATAGATAACGATTAAAAACCGAGGAGCACGAGACAGACATTTTATTCAAGTATAGGATTCTTATGCAGTGTGCAATTCACGATTTTGCATGTGAAATACGATTCCAGAACCTTTGGTCTCACATGTAAACACTTAACCGCCAGACCATTGAGACGAGATCCAACGATGTTAATGTATAGGTTCGATCAATCCATGGTCTTACATGACTACCTTTCACCGTCTTCAATATGTAACTGCCCTACACAATACGGTTGAATCGTGAATGAGCATTGTATAGAAATCCCATACTAGGACAAAACAGCTATCCACTGCTTTCACATTTACAATGTTGGTCTAACACTGATTGGTTCAAGATTTTAATAAAAGCTCAACAATCTCCACAACGTTATATTGATAATTATTTTTTCTCAACTACAATAATTTCTTATCGAAATTAATTGATGATAATGTTTGTAATACTACAAATCTATTAATGTTTGTTTTGACAGATTGATCACGCAGTTGTTTGTGTTTTCTTCCATGGGTGGTTTTGAGATCTTGATCAATTTTTTTCCTTAAGGTGTTTCTTCTTTGTTCTCTGTGTCGTTTGTATGATATCTCGATGGCTGTTGTCAAGATTTCCATATGTTCTGACGTGAGTGTTCTTTGCAGCTTCATCTTTTGATCCTCTATAACGTGTTGGTATTTGTGGATCCTGTAGTGTGCATCCGTTATCATTAGGTGTACCATTTTTTTTCCTTTTGCTCAGCTATTTTCCATCCTAATGGGCAGTTGATCGGAGGTCTATATCTTACACTTTTTGGTAGAACATGCATTGTGATGTATAAATGAATGTACAACTATAACATACAAATTTGCGTGTACACTTAACTAAAGACTAGATTTTAACCTGTATCATTTAGATCAAAAAAATACTATATAAACTACAAGTTTTATTGAAGAGATAGTCTTTGGTTAGCAGTGGAATTCAGGATACTCGTTTCATCTTATCTGAGACTTTAAAGCAATTGGTCCATTTATGGAGTTGATCTGATCAACACCATCTTCTCATCGCTTTATTTAGGACACTTCTAAAAAAACTTGTGACAAAATTACTGTATTAAAGTGATCACTACAGAATGTACATATGACAATTCAGTTAAAATATCAGCAATAGAATAACTGAGAGTTTTATAGATTCATTTACAGAAATTACCTTTACCAATTAAAAAATCTAATCCAATAACCATATTAGTAACCATTCACTTCATTCTCAAAGACAGTCTACTGTTACACAATCTTTACATAAAAAGAATGATAATAATAATAATAATAATAATAAGAATTCAATTCGTGTTAATGGTCATGAAAAACTATTCAGTGTGAAATAATATTTTGATATAATGAAAACATCAATAAAAATTAACCTACATAACAGCAGTTTGGAACAATTGTTCAATGTGGAATTTACTGTATATTCAATGCTACATTCATTTAACCAATTCTCATTTAAAGGGTTTATCATGTTCAATGATTTAATAAAAACAAATAGTTTTAAGAGGTAAACAATCCATATAACTTGTATGGTGTAACTTGAAGATAGAATGTTTATTCTACTTTAAATGAATATATCTTTCACAGATTGAAATCATGAGTCAATTGAAGCTAGACAACCATGGAAAATCTGGAAGCACTGGACGGCCGTTTCGGTTGAAGTTAGACATTAACACCATTGGATGACGGCTCAATGGTCTAGTTGGTTAAGCACCTGGAACGAGATTGATAGGTTTTGTGTTCGAATCTCGCGGGGTGCGGGATCGTGGATGCGCACTGCTGAGGAATCCCATACTAGGACAAAACAGCCTTCCAGTGTTTCCAGGTTTAGCTTCAATTGACTCATGATTTCAATCTGTGAAATTTCTAAAATCTCCACAAACCCTTCTGAGAATATATCTTTATACTACTTGATCTAAAATGATCTAAACTCTAGTATCTATCTTATTAGAGATTTCAATTTCTTAATCTTGAAGATTCTTAAACAAAATTTATGAAACAAGGTTTAAATTTGAATACTTAGGTCTTGCAAACAAAAATTAGTTTTAATCCTTAATTTTCATGCTTAAATTCTGTAAGACATTTACAAGTTTGAAAAGAAAAGACAACTAACAAATCAATTGGATTAATACATAAATAATGAGACAAATTGACAGCTTTGCAAAGCAATGAAAATGTCTCATTTTTCGTTTTGACAAAATTCTATATTGTTAATATGTTTGTTTTGTTGAGATAAAACTACTTTTTCTAAACCTTGAAAACAAAAAACTATTTCTCATCTTTAAAACATCCTACACAATGTTGAAAATCATTAAACTTATTCAGGAAAAACAACTGTTATACCAGTTTTTAAATAACTGTTAGCATTATAAACAAAGACAGATGGTAGATAGCAATGGAATCCAGTACGCGCATTTCATTCTATTTTCAACTCATCAACTGGATGCATCTGAATCTCAAAGTTAATATCCTCTCTGAGATTTGAACCCAGTATTATTCGCTTCAAATAAGACAAAATGTGCGTCCCGAATTCCACTACTAGCCACTATTCATGTTTGTTTATGAAGTTTGTGACTGAAATCAATATCGAGGCAATCCGCACAGAATATATATATATATATATATATGCCAACAAAAGACTAATCAACTTCAGTCCTAAACAACAACAACAATATCAAGTGAATTGAAACTGAAGGCATTTCCATCTGTTTAAATCACAATGTACTAATGTTTCCTTTTTAATTCTAATTATAGTTTGATAATTTCAATAATCCTATAGAGAAAGAATAAAACAACCTGTAAATTTAATGGTTTCTAGAGAAGAAAAAAAATAAAGAAGAAAACTATCAGAATTTAACAAGAAAATCTTTATGTATTTCATGAATTGAATAATTTGTAAATTTATTCATGAATCCATGTAATTGAGAGTAATAATGAAAAGAAAAAAGAAAAAAAAGAGGAAACTAGGAACCATTAAACTTGAAGGTCTGTTCTGTTAAAGTTATACACATTAAAACATAATGAATGCCTATTGTTCACTGATTTTTTTCTTTCTTATATAACCATACAACAACAACAACAACAAAAATAATGAGAAAGTTCAGTATATAGACAAGCTGTTTGTATTCTTAAAATGATCCTATCATTTTGAATACAGTTTACACTGAATGAATATAGAGTATGTGTAAATAAAAGTACTACTTAGTGGAAGTAATGTAACCTATTAGATTTTAGTAGTTAACTGATTGTTTAAGGTTTTCTATTCTGAATATAATTGAAATATCTGTACATGACCTCATTAATCTTAATACGCATTTATTCATGCTTAAATGATCGTTTCTGAAATTTTTTTTGAAAATTTCATCTTCTCCTTTGTAAAAGATTTATTTACAAATTTACTGAACAATTACGGTGAGATTATAACACATGAGAACCTTTGTAGTGGTTTGACTTCGTGAATTGATCAATTCAATAACTGTTAGAATCTAGAACTCAACAGTGTTTTTGAAATCAGACGCATCAATTACAGTTTATTAGCGGATAGTGCTGATCATAAAACTATAAACACATCGAACGAATTTGAAATGGAGAAGCGAATAAGTATATACAAGCAATGACATAGGTAAATTTATAGTTAAATTGAATAAGGGCACACAGTAAGACAAAACAAGGACTAATCATAGGATTTGAGTATATACATACATACATGGGATGAAGGATGAATCATTGAATGATATTTAAGCAATGAACATTTCAGCTAGAGTCTGTCATGTGCTCTGATGATCATAACAATCCAAATAAATATGCGAATGGTTACTGTTCAAATAACATTGTCTGTTAAGTAAGTTAATATAAGGGCTTAACCTAAATTAACCATAATGAAAATTGATTGTAGGATAGTTGCTATGCCTTCATATTGTTGCTATATTAATATGAAAAAGTTATGTATGAAATTATTTATTCAATTTAACACTTCTCCTTTACCAATCAATCTAATAAAAACACACTTGTTAGGTTTCCATAAGTAAACTGTAAGAAGAAAACTTGAAAAAAACTAAAAACTTACCGAAAATTACTACAAGGATGTATAATCCAATCACCTTGTTGTTCTTGTCTTAATCTTTCTCTATCTAATGCTAATTTAGTACCAAATAATTTCATTGCTAATTTATTACCAGTTGGTTGAAAAAATGCAAAAAATTGTTCTTTTAAATGAAATGAACTACCACCTGGTTTATCATCTTGACTTAATAAACTATCCGTTTCATGATCCATTGAATCATTTAATGATAAATGTCCTTTATGTAAACATTTATCATGTTTAAATTCATTAATAAAATCTTGATCTGTTTGAAGAATTACATTACGTGTACGTATATTGTTCCCATTATTATTACTACTGATATCATTATTATTATTAGTAGTAGTAGTAGTGTTTGAAGTATTTTGTATGGAATCAATACAATTTGAAACAGAATTCCAACTGGAAACAATACCAGATTTGAAAGGGACATTCGTACAAGAATGTTGTTTATAATTCACTGATGCTGAATGTTTAATATTTTTAGTTAAACGAAAACTAGCAGCTAAACGTTTTAATGGTCTATTTATTGAATGTGATGTTTGTCTAGCTAAATTTTTTAATGATTTAGGATTTTGTTTAGTAGTAATCAGAATATTTTTATTTGATGATTGTATATGAGGTAATTGTATAGAATTGGATAGATTAGTAGCACTATTAAGTATAATATTATTAGAATTCAATGATGTAGTAGGAATTGGTGATTTATCTCTTTTCAATAATAATACACTATCATGTATTGTATCATCAAAACTATGAACATAAAGTGCACTAAATTTTCGATTAGTTCGACGTTCTTTACATTCATCACGAAATTTTGATGATGGTAAATTTAATCTATTAACATTTAATGCGCTTTCAGTAGATAAATTTCTATGAGATAATTGTTGAACTGATAATGAATTTAATTTATTATCAATATTAGATAAATCAGAATTATTTGTAAAAAAATCTAATGGTAAATCAGTTAATGCTGTACGAGATTCTCTAGCACTAGCAGCTAATACAGCACGAACTGTTGCTTGTGTAAATTTTTGATCTTCTTCACTTAAACTTTGTGGTGTATTAAAACAACTTGATCTATGTAATGATTTTGACCAATCAGCTGAATGTGTTGATACAACTGTTTCATTCATTTGTTCATAAATAGATGGAATTCTTAAATAACTTGAAAAAGCTGATGATGTATGCGATAAAGATGTTGTAGGATATAAATGATGAGCAATATTTAATGTTTGTTCAGAATGTACACATGATTGTCTTCGAACATCTTCATTTGAAATTGTATTTAATTTCGAATTAGATATTTGTAAACTGTCTATAATTAAATCACCTTTAATTGAATTATCATTAAAATCACTTGGTTCTTGTTTTGATAATATTATATTTTGAGGAGGAGGAAAAGGAGGAGAAGATGAAGAAGAAGCACAACATGGATTATCTTGTATAAATTCAATTTGATTATCATCTTTAGATAGTTCAGAACTACGTTTTAAATTTACATTAGATTGTTCCATTTCATATTCATTGGTTTATAATAAAATCTTGTAAAATCTTTACTCTCTCATAAATACAAATTTAAATGAAGCGTAGTTAAAATTTCATTTACCCTTTCTTTTTTTACTGGATGAATACAGAATTCTTGTTTATAAGACATTAAAACAAAATATAATAATCATCTGTAATTAAGGGGGAAAAACATAATAAAACATTAAATTACGTAATATTCTCTAATGATTTATTTGATTAATATTTATTTATTATTTCATTAAATCTTACTCTAAATTATTCAATTGTGATTGGTCAATTTCCTATTTATCATTTCAAATAATCTGATTGGTTGAAATAATATTATAGTAAATATTATTTCTTCTGTACACATAAATTGGGGTTATATGTACGAATTCCTATGGTTTCAGCTATATGTAGGAGGTGAAGGTATACGATAGATCACTCGAAATGATTTAGATTTATCTACAGCATCATCGCTATCATTAAGATGTGCCAAGATAGAACTGCGAATTGCTTTTATCTGGCTGTTCATAAACCAAGCTGGTAGATGTGTAGTGTCAGTTATTATGCCAAGCCCATATACCTTATTCTAGCTTTCGGACATCACATTTTATTCATTCTACTCGAGCCATACTTTGACCTTGTTATTTATTCGCTTATCAATCTAGATTGCTTTTTATATGAGCGTATATGTGTGTACACTTCATATCCCATGACTCATCACATGTTTGTAGTTTATTTTTATCTGACTATAAATATTGAGTAACGCTCGACTAAAATGGAGTTGGCTTCCCAGCCATCTTCCCTGAGTGTCATTTTGCTTGGCTCTGTTTCATTCGCTTCATGTACAAAATATATGTATTCACAAATCAATTCTCGTTATTCGACTTATTTAATTCCGTTATTGGCTAACGCGATCTAAGTCGACAATTATATACGAGAATAGGCGATAACAAACATTTAAACGATCAAAATGGAGTCAGATCCATGGGCCACCAAAGATGTTCACTCATTCGTTGATTAAGTTGCCTGGTAGTACGCCCAATATAGCTATTTCCACAGGAGCAGCTGAATTTGTAAATGCACATTGAGGAGGCCAACCCAAGTAACTTATCCTTCGTTTGCGTACACATCGTTGGTCGACAAGAGAAAGTCAACGCAAGACTGGCTGTGTAGAATGTTCTGGTGATTACTTTCATTAACCTATATTTCAGAGTATCACTACCCACATCCCCGTTGAATTGCACGTTCATGTATAAAGGTTTCTTACGAACAGTCGGAATCTCCGACTTCTTTATTATGTCATACATGTATTTCTTAATGAAAGCACTAGGGTAGCCAATCTCGGTCAGTGAGTTGTTGATGAATTCAAGCTCCTGACTTAGAGTGTCTACTGTGCAGATCATTTTAGCTCTGATAGTGAGACATCTAACCAAATTTCTCTTGTAGTGGATAGGTGTGAAAGTGCAGAAGTGAGTATTATTTGTAGTGAATTAATTTCAAATTTCAATAGAGTATATTATATTATTTGTGTTTTTGGCGTTTTCGGCCTTATGTTCTTATCAATGCATATCGAAGGATACTCTTTTTTGATAAGTATCTCGTTTAAAAGGCCTAATTCTTTATTTACGACTTCGGGGCTACAGATTCTCCATATTCTTGTGGCGAGCGTTAGTATTAAGTTTCTTTTTTGGCTGATGTGAACCCAGCTGTAGAAACTTGATAGTTGGCCATTCAATATGGGTTTCCTGTAGATAGATCTTTGTAAAGTACCGTCTTGGTTTCGTGTCGTTTCCATATCAAGAAAGTGAATATTTTGTTTGTTTTCAACTTCAAGTGTGAATTTTATTGATCGGTGACAATTATTAAATGTCTTTAGGAGATGACTTAAGTCATTTGTTGTCACAAATGATAAAGATACTATCTACGGACCTTTTATACACGTGGAGGTTTTCTATAATTGTTTTGAGTTGGTTGTTTTCTAAACTGGCAATAAAGCAATCTGCCAGTAATGGACCAAGTGGGGATCCCATTGCTACACCATCCTTCTGTGTCTATAAATTACGTTGTTGAATGTGAACTGTACATTGCAAGTGCAAATTATTAATAGTTCTTTCAAATAAACATCTGGTATTTCGATGTTTATTTCATCATTGTCTATGTACCTGCAGATAAAATTAATGGTCTCTGTGAATGGAACATTAGTGAATAATGATTCGACATTCAGAGATAGCATAATTTTGTCACTTACATTCACCTTTTTTATTTGCTAGATAAATTCATAAGTATCACGTACGGAATGTTTACAAATGCGTTTTCTAACGGGTTCTAGGAGATTTCCCAGACACTTTGCTATAGAGTGGTAAAGAATTGAGCCTCTTACTAGAGATACTTATCGAAAACGGGTATCCTTCGATATTCATTGATAAGAACATGAGATGGAAAACGCCAAAATCACAAATAAATACAATAGAAAAGAATTGTAATATACACATTTCGATGAATCATACAAATTAGACATTTGATCATTGTTACTTTATTTTAATACAAATTTATCATATTGATTAAATGATTAATGAAAATATAGTTTATTATGAAATATATTATGATGTATATTATTTATGTTTACAGATATAAGTAGTATGTAGCGCCAATCAAAAATGAAATACCTATGAGCACAAAGTTAAGAAGATTAAAATGAAAAAGAAGAAAGAAGGAAACTGAGGAATATGTAGATAATAACAGAAATGAAGGAAGAAGAAGTTATGCAAATGATGTATTTGATATATAGTTTTCATATTTTGTCTTTGAAGGTACTCTGTAATTATGCACTAAACAATAAATTAGTCTTCTCCACTTGTGTCTTTCCCCACAATAAAATATATAACCAGTTACATGAAAGTTAAAAATGAATTGATATCTGTTATAATAAAAATTGTCCCGCAATGAATTTAACATTACTAATTCCAAAAGACGTTTGTATTGTTTAAACTTATCTAAAAGTAATTTATTCAACTATTACTGAATAGAATTAAATGAGCACTAGTAGTATAGAATGTAAAGTTGAAACAATTATCATTGTAGTGTAGGTTATTATGTTAAGCCCATATACTTTATTCTAGCTTTCGGGAAGCCCATTCTATTCAATCTACTAGAGTCACATTCTGACTTTGGCTTACCAGCCATCTTCACTCTGCGTCGTTTCTCTTCTCTCTATTCCATTCGCTTCATATACAAAATCTGTGTATTCAAAAGTTCATTCTCATTATTTGACTTATTTAATCCAGTTATTGACTAACGCGATTTAAGTCGATGATTATATACGAGGATAATCGACATATATATTTCAACAACAATCATCATTACAATCTCCTTGGAGTCAAATCTCGGGCTACTAAAGTGGAGAGCCCTTTCGACAACATCGTCCGATCTAAATAACGGACATCCACACCATCATCTTGAACACAATATTTTACATTCATTTGAATGTACAATAAAGACTTTAATAAAATATTTTGTATTATCTTTTCCGTAATTTTAAAAATTAATCAATCTACTTATTTGATAGAATCGTGAAATTAATGGTCTCTCATTCATTAACTTAGAGTACATTAATTATTACCAGCTTTCATCATGAGTTGATGCTAGGTTTGAAACTATCCTGAGTTCACTTAATCTGCGAACGAGAACAAGACTCGGTGACCAAAGACCAGTAAGCTAGCTATTGATGCGTCTCAGCCCCGCTAACTAGAGGGAGAAGTCCAAGCTTGGAATGGGAAGTATATTCTGCAAAACAGCCAGAAACGAGCGATAACAACAAACACAATTCAAAACGTATATATATATATAGCAGAAAACCGTCCTTGGGGAGAGTTACCAAATAGCATACTAAAAGACGCAACGGACCAATAGCATTTAAGATTCTCTCAAGTGGGAAATACGACATGAAGGTGACAAGAGCACCATTGGCGCGAAAACAAAGAAATTCGAATTTTCCAGATAAAATTACAAAATTAAGTCCTTTCTCAAGTGAGTTCTAGGGATCTAGGATCCCCAACGTTCCGTTCACTACACGACTTGTTGATTTTTCTATTTGAATAGTTAGTTTGTTTACCACGAGAAAAATATGGACTGTTTTTTGCTTTCAGAACTTACGAATGTATAAACCAGTTAGTCTGTTGACGATCAGTGTAGTTAATCATATTTACAAAATGTAAATTCTTTTTTGCATAAATTTGTTTTATTTTGTTTAAGATGAATAAAATCGTATTTTACATAGTTTAGTTATGTCAGTCATGTCCATTTTAACAGAGAAAAATGTATAAAATAGCAATTTCAGAATTATTCAACCATAATGATTGATTAGTCTGTAATTACTGAGTTTTAAAGAAATTCTATAAGAATGTATTTTATTTCATTGAAAGATAATTAACGAAACCCTATAGGAATTATAAATCTAGATATTTCTTTAAAAAATCTTAGATTGGTTGATTGGATGTAGTCAGAATGAATCCCTGGATCTAAGTTACATGCTAGTTGATCTTAATCATAAAGTTCTAACTATAAAGTTGTGAAAACTAATACAACCTACGGGTTTTGAAGCGATATCAGCTGACATTTCAATGTACTGTATGTGATAGTGAGTCATCCAGACTAGTGTCTAGATTATAACTTGATTGACAGAACTCGATTTACACTAAGGGACAGACAAATATGACATTGCTTGCTAATCAATGATGTGTTAAACTTTGATGTATGTTGTCGCGCTACAATATTAGTATCAGTCTTACAAACTTACAGAACTATAACAAATTATCAGTAAACGGTGATGGAGATTGTTGAGTTTCAATTGAGACCGTGAATCGATAATAGACCACCATCGGAAACCTGGAAGCACTGAAAAACCATTTCGTTGCAGTTTGGGACACCTTAGTAGTGCGTATTCACGATTCTGCACTCGGAATTCATACCTAGGACCTTCAGTTTCATGCGAACGCTTAACCTCTAGACCAATAATGTCAATGTCTAAATTCAACCAATCGATCGGTCTTTTATATTTCAAAAAACAAGTAGTATATTTCAACTTCGTTAGGCTTGTCTGTAGATAAGTGTGGTAAAATCAGATTAAAATTATATAGCAAATTTGACTAAACATCTGGCAAGGATTATTTGTTTATCAGATAGAAACAATTCATACTTAGATTCTTTCCAGCCCCGCCTTTTTGTAAATTGTGTAGTTGTAATTTCTTTTATTAATAATATGATAAATCGGCACAATAAACTTTCATGAACTTAAATAAATTTCCCCATTCTTTAAAATAAATATTTCTTTATTATGATTATTTAGGTATTAGATATCAATCTATTGTGTTATTTAATAACCTCACTGTTTTTTCTCACTACTGATTGGTTCATCTTCTTGATGACCTTTTAGATTGAACTAACTTCTCTACTCCCATCATGTATGCTAAATATTTACCTCAAATTTAATATTCCTTAAAATAAATAAACTTTTTTCACTCGATATCAACGAAAGAGGTCAAGTTCAAATCAGTTATTTGGAATATATATCCTGTATTTCTCTGAAACTTGTTCTAATTTGAAGCGAGTAAAGAAAAGTATAGTGGAAAAAGAAATACTGGAAAAGCGAGAACTTACCCGATCAAATGTACACTGGGAATCGAGACATTCAAGTGTGATTTTGTTTACTATTGAATACATATTATCAGAAGCTTACTATTAAATATCAATCTATAATAAAAACAATGAGACTTTTCTAAGAGGAACTCAACAACAAAATAACTATTTTTTATTTGCCTCGTTTTATGACATAAATCCATTGAGGATTTTAAGCAATTACGTATAATCTTCAGTAGACTACTGTTTATATGAAGCAAATATTTCATAGTGGATAACCTATCTTTACAAAAGCTTGTAAATAACTTGGATAAAATATACTTAATTCAAAATTAGTAGTATTTAAGAACAACAACTAATACTCATTGTATAGACAATAATACTAAGGTACAATACGATGTTGTTACAGGATATTTCTTTCTCGAATTATGGTTGGAAATAAACTCCGTGTTTGCAAGTGATCGAAGTGTATCATAGTCAGTAAACGCGACTCTGTTCTCATTTATTTAATCATTCAGTTGTAAATACTTTGGGATCATTTCTTTGAATGAACTCATTAGACGTTTGACCTTTGCTATTTTGTAATTTTTCTGCCATCATGACTGACTGCGCTATACTTGACACGTCCATAACATGATGGAATGGTATTTTTATTGTACCATATTTTACATTTTTCAAGTAAAACAACAAACGTGGCCGATAATAAAACATTTCCTCCATCATGGATTACAATAGTGTAAATAATAATTCCTGCTCCGTTTCGCTGGTTGAAATCCTAACCATTTTGGTTATTTCAGTTTATCAGAAGGGGTTTGTGGAGATTTTTAGAAATTTTCACAGATTGAAATCATGAGTCAGTTGAAGCTAGACCACCATTGAAAACCTGGAAGCACTGGACGGCCGTTTCGTCCTAGTATGGGACTCCTCAGCAGTGCGCATCCACGATCCCGCACCACGCGGGGCTCGAACCCAGGACCTACTGGCTTCGCGTGCGAGCACTTAACCATTAGACCACTGAGCTGGCATCCAACGGTGTTAATGTCTAACTTCAACCAATCCACGAAGTTGCGCCACCATATACCATTGTCTTCAGTGAGCTGATATCTCACAACAGACCTGGTTGTACTCCACTGGTAACGGCTTCCCACTAGAACTCCAGGAGTATCTCTTGAAGTCAGTCACTAGTGAGCAGGTGATGATTATTATCAGAAGGGGTTTGTGGAGATTTTTAGAAATTTTCACAGATTGAAATCATGAGTCAGTTGAAGCTAGACCACCAGTTTATTCAACTACATTTTTTTTAGTTCGATGTGATCCGATGATTCCCATTGTAAGCATATATTTTAGTGCATATTTATCGAATTCCGTCATATTGCACCATCATGTGACTAATATCTAGTATTATTCAAGGTTCTAAGATGTTCAACGGTTATTCATCCTATTTAGGATCATGACAAAGTTATCTTTAACAAAGTTATTTATCGAGCTTTTTATGGTAATAGTAAAGATTCAACTGAAAAAAGTAATCTCATCAAATTAGATCATTAACTAGATGTTAATTGAATTAACCGAATGCCTATCATCCCAAATAACCACACTGTTTTATCATATTTCGTTAAACTAACATATCACTAAATGGTTTCTCTTTCAGTATGTCAGCGGATGAATATTTTACGAACCGTCTGCATCAGTGTTTTTTTTAAATTATTTAATCATACGGAGTAATGGTGAATAACTAAATGTAGACGAGAGTGAGCCTTGAATCTAAACTTTATTATTTTTATCGTTAATAAAGCGTGTTTTCCACCACACAAAGTCTGTCATTCTATGCGAACTCTAACCATCATCAATCCCTTTCAAAGGCTTAAAATGGTTAGTAACAATATATAACCACAGGTTGATCTTCTAGACTTCGCAGATGATCTGGCCCTTCTATCCCAAACGCAACAACAAATGCAGGAGAAAAAGACAAGTGTAGTAGCAGCCTCAGCAGCAGTAGGTCTCAATATACACAAAGGGAAAAGCAGGATTCTCTGATACAACACAGAATGCACCAATTCAATCACAATTGACGGAGAAGACCTGGGAGATGTAAAAACCTTTACATATTTGGGCAGCATCATTGATGAACAGGGTGGATCTGATGCACATGTGAAGGCGCGGATCGGCAAAACAAGAGCAGCATATTTACAACTAAGGAACATCTGGAACTCAAAACAACTGTCAACCAACACCAAGGTCAGGATTTTCAATACAAATGTCAAGACAGTTCTACTGTCTACTGGGGCAGAAACCTGGAGAACTACGAAAGCCATCATCCAGAAAATACAGGTGTTTATTAACAGTTGTCTACGCAAAATACTTCGGATCCGTTGGCCGGACACTATTAGCAACAACCTACTGTGGGAGAGAACAAACCAGATCCCAGAGGAGGAAGAAATCAGGGAGAAGCGATGGGAGCGGATAGAACACACATTGAGGAAGTCACCGATCTGCGTCACGAGGCAAGCCCTCACGTGGAATCCTCAATGCCAAATGAGGAGGAGAGGAAGATCAAAGAACACATTACGCCGAGAAATGGAGATAGACATGAGAAAAATGAACAAGAATTGAATGGAACTAGAAAAGAAGTCCCAGGGCAGAGTGAGTTGGAGAATTCTGGTTGGCGGCCTATGCTCCATTAGGAGTAACAGGCGTAAGTAAGTAAGTGATCTTCTTAAGGAATCAGTTAATCATATCAGTATATGCTGAGGGAATTTTTATCCTTTGGATGTTTTAAACGCAATCTAGTAATTAAAGAGGAAGAATGTATTTGTAAAATCCCATCGAAAGAATTTGAAGTAAATCCAACGTTGCGCCTGGCAATCTGGTCTAAGCTTTTTCAAGGAAATACTGTGAAACTATTTGATCAAATTTAGACGAAAGTTCTTATTTATTATTTTGCAATCTAGTAATGTTTACCAATAAATCTAAAAATATGATATTCCTAGCTCCATTAAATATCTTGAACTACTCAACAAAATCCACTTTCAACAAAAAATTAAACCATTTAACTGGACGTTGATAATCGAACACTAGCATGGTCGAATCCAGTCACTAAAATACTTGAGTGTTTACATACGTCTGTTACATCTCGTGTAGGAGCAGAGGCTGCCAACCAGGATTCTCTAACCTACTCTATCCTGGATTCACCATTTCCAGTTGTTCCCTTGTGCTATTCATTCTTTCGATATCTGCCTTCAATCCTTCACTCAATGTGTTTATTAGTCTTCATCTTTTCTTCTAACCTTCAAAATTTTAAATTACGGTTTGCTTCGTGATGCAGTTTGATGATTTACTCAATGTATGTCCTACTCACCTCGGTTGCCTTCTACTAGTTTTCTCTTCATCTGAAAGCTGATTTATTCTCCGCCATATTGGGTGGTTGAGGATCGTATCCGACCAACGAATCTGGAGCATTTTGCTTAGAACGTCTGATGCAAATGTAAAAACAAGGACTGGAAAATCAATGGCAGCATTCCTATAACTGAACAACAAATGGGACTCTAATCAGCTGTCAGTCCGTAGTCACATTTTGACCTTGTTAGTTATTCGATTACCAACCTTGACTGTTTTTATGTGAGCGTATGTGTATGCATTGATTATCCTACTCATAACATGTCTGTAGTTTATTTTTGTCTGACAATAAATATTGAATCTCGCTTGATCAGATAGAGTTGACTCCCTCACCTTCTCCGCATCGCTTCGTTTCCCGTTTTTCCACCACTGGACGACATTCTCCGCTCCGCTTTCCAGCTTCTTATTCCGAATGTCTGACTGGATAAATGAATGCTTGTAATAAATTTCTCTAACACAACCAATATTTGACTTCATATAACCGCCGTCACACAAACGGAGTTAACCGACATAACATACAGAGTTAAATGGAAGATTTATATTGATAGCATATCCATACGTCCACCCAAACTGGGATCAGATCAACAGACTGCAAAAAGCCAACATTAAAGCTAGAACTTTCAATGCGAACCTAAAGACAGTTTTATTGTAGGGAGCTAAAACTTGGCAAACTATTATAACTACCCCCAAAAATTTAAAGATATTTATAGACAACTTGAATAATAAAAGAACATATATCGTAGCAGAATAACATGAATTTATTTATTTCGTGGATTCTCCTCATCTCCATCAATAAATGCTCTCACATGGCCACGCGTATAACCACTGTCAGGGAAGTCCTGCTCACTGCCTTCTTGTGGAAGTGTTGTTTACGAAATTGAGAGGACGAGAAACGAATATCCGGCGCTTTTATTGGGTTGATGGACGTGGAGGATCCACCTAGAGGAATAGGAAAACCCTGATTCCAAATCAGTGGTGCATATGGACTCCAGGAGCCTGAGGGAACAAATGGCATATGAACCTATTATTGGTCACCACTATTATTGGCTACCATGGGAATGAATCTCCTGACGTTTCTCTGCTGCCTTGTAGCTTAGACTTTTAGATCAAAGGCTCTGGGTGTGGTCACCTAAGAAAACCACTTCGTTCGGTATAAGCACCCACATACAAATCAAGTGGTTTGTGTGGCGCATATGTATTCGGTGCCTCTTTGCATCATATATATATATATATATATATATATATATATATATATATATATATATATATATATATATATATATATATCTTCCAGAAGAATATGGAAATACAAAATATATTTTCTTATCAAAAAAGAAGATGGATTATATGGTATAGGATAGTTGAATAAAGATCATAAGAATTAAGATACTAGGATTTTGATTAAAGTTTACAAAAAAAAACAAAGAGAACAAAGTTTTACGTAATAACTTTATGAAGAAAAGGTCACCAGGGTAAAACAAGATTTATAACTGTTTGCTTTTCAATACAGAAATTATGCCTCAATTTTTTTATTGCAACAGCCTCCTCGATGAGCAACAGTTTGAAATTATTTTGTTTTTTGATTAATTTGAAAGATTTCACAACTTGAACAACATGTCCACTACGAACAAATGACGATCAATTGCTTTGATGAAAACTTTCTGTCCGTTTAGTCTTAACTTTGTGAAATATATAGTAGTGTGATGCATCTGTAGTTCTTACATTTGCTCAGATCCCGTTTCCTTAGTATCTTGATGAGACATCTTTATATTCAATCTGTTGGCATTTGTTCTTCCTCCAAAACCTTTCATCAGAGCATCAGAGCAATTCCTTGTATGTGAGGAACATCTTCATGACCAGAGTACAGCAGCACCTCTCCCGAATTTGTTTTTTCTGTCCAGCTTGCGTCGAATGGGTTTCACTTCTTCCGAGCACTATAAAGTTGTATGTCCTTATTTCCACAGCTATTTGGTTGGTCCTTTCGGTCTCTAACATTCTCCGAACATCTTATGTACCCACATTAATTTTTGCTTTGGTTGTTCGTGACTTCTGAAGAATCTGGGCTTTCATCATGAAGCGTCATAATTCTTCTGAATGAAAATCCTTCAAAACAAAGTGTAGAGTCTAATTGGCTTAAATGATTTTTCCTGGTTAGCAATTCTCTAGAAAGGTTGTTTTCCACGGCACGGGGTTGCTGACCTCACGTCCAAACATTTTCTTTTACCCAGTGCTTGGGACAGGCCCTAGAAGAACCACATGCGGAGTTACGGCAAGCAGTAGTTTAGTATGAAATCTGATGTGAATCAACTCACAAAAAAATAATCTAGATTAATTTCCTAATCGCACATCAACATGAATATTAAGTTATAATCAAGATGTAACTGCGCTAAAAGTGGAGGAGAATGGAGGAAAAGAATGAATGGGTAATTGGTGATAAGTAAGCAATCGTAAAATGTATTGAAATGTGTAAAGGATCTACTGGAAGCTTACAATAAGGAAAATATAGAATTATAACATTTATAAGTTATACAATTTCGTGGATTAATTGAAGTTAGACATTAACACCGTTGGATCCCGGCTCAGTGGTCTAGTTGGTTAAACGCCTGGCGCGAGACTGATAGGTCCTGGGTTCAAATCCCCCGTGGCAGGGTCGTGGATGTGCACTGCTGAGTCCCACAATGAGACGAAACAGCCTTCCAGTGCTCCCAGGTTTTCCATGGTGGTCTGGCTTCAATTGACTCATGATCTCAACTGTTGAAATAAAAATACTTATCAATAATAACTAGTAAACTAGTCCCCAAAGTAAAACACTTTTCAATATTCACTCAACCATAACAAAATGATTTTTTTCCTGTTAAGCGTTTTTTTTTCTATTAACTTTCTTTTTAATGAAATGAGGTTGCTAACCTCATACATAACATAAATTGTAACAACTCTAGAAAGATTCCAGACGTAGTTTCAACTAAGATGGTAGTTGGATGTAGTCACCAGTCGATTTGAACTAAGAAAAAACTTGACACACCATGACATTGGTCACCATCCAGTGATCAATCAATTGTGATTAGTTTTAGCTAAACCAACAGCTATACAATAATGAAAATCTGTTCTATTTCATGATAAAACTGTACTGTAGTGAACAGAACATGGGTGGGGACAATAGGATTGTATATAGTACACGAATTACAGAGTTAGTCGGTAAAATAGGAAAACCAAATAGTAAATCGTTAATTTGCAAAATATCATTCCATCATATCAAACCGGACTGTTGCTGTTGCAATCATTAATCCATTGTCTCACATTTCATGGTTCATGCGTCTTCTTACAAATTGCATTGCGTTCCCCTCTCTTCTTTTGTTGATCTTTCCCCATCTTCTACTGCCAGACATTACGTTCTTTAACTCGCGTCATATACTACTTATATCAATATAAGTAGCACACACACCACAGTACTATCATTTCATTTTAAAACTTAATATCAAATATTAGTTAATAAATGAAAGAAAAAGTACTAAAATTTCATTTCTAAAATAAAATTTTAAAAAAAACCTACTTTCAATGTTTTTGAATTTGCCACTGAATAGTTTGGTTGTTTAAAACAAATAAAGATCTTTGTTATAGTTTTAATAAACATCATTATTTCCTTCTCATCAAATTGAAATATTTAATGTATTCTAATTTATATAAACAAATCTGAAGTGTCATCATTGTTTCCGTTTGTTTTTCTACCGTTTTGAACCAAAAAACAAAACAAAACAAACAAACAAAAAAACAACAACAGAATTGATTCCACATTTGTAAACATAATTGTTACTGTTGACTTTTGAAAAGTTGACATAACTATACTATTTGATTGCTTTAAACAACTACTGTTTTGACCGAATAAATGACTAATGATAAGTTAGAGAGGTTTTAAAATGGAAAAACAAACAAACAAACATGAAATGACAAAAAATAATGGTGATTACTTTATTTATACCTTGAATACCATAAGAAATCACTTGGTTACTGAATGTGCTAAATTATTTTTCAATAAAAAATTTTTTTTAATAGTTGAGATCATGAGACCACTATGGTAAACCTGGAAGCGCTGGTGTTAATGTCTAACTTCAACTAATCCATCAAATTGAGCGACACATTCATCATTGTCATCAGTGAGTTACTAACTCACAACAGAGCCGGGTGAACTTCATTTTAATCAATACATATTTGTGATAGTCAAATGTTTGATTAGTTTAACGACAGAAAAAAACAATTATGACATAAGATTACTAGAATTGAGTAGCAGCTTAAATCAAATTATAAAGTAAAAAAATACTTAAACTACATTACACTGGTTGAAACCATGAGTCAATTGAAGCTAGACCACCATAGAGAACCTGGAAGCACTGGATAGCCGTTTCTTCGTATTGTGGGACTCCTCAGTAGCACGCATCCACGATCCCGCCCCGCGAGATTCGAACCCAGGACCAGTCAGTCTCGCGCCAGCCGCTTAACCAACTAGACCACTGCGCCGGCATCCAGCGGTGTTAATGTCTAACTTCAAATAGTCCACGAAGTTGCGCCACCGTACACCATTGTCTTCAGTGAGTTGATACCTCGCAACAGACCTGATTGAACTTCACTGGTAACGACTTCTCACTAGAACTCCAGGAGTATCTCTTGAAGTCAGTCACTAGTGAGCAGGTGATTATTATTATTAGAAGGAGTTTCGTGAAGATTCTAGAAATGTCACTCGGTTCGAATCTCGCGGGGTGCGGGATCGTGATGTGCACTGCAGAGGAGTCCCACAATAGGACGAAACGGCCGTCCAGTGCTTTCAGGTTTTCCATGGTGGTCTAGCTTCAATTGACTCATGATTTCAACCAGTGAAATTTCTAAAGTCTCCACTAAACCTATTCTGACCTAAACTATAGTCAATTGATAATATAAAATTTCAGTATCTAATTAAATCATCTCTTGTAAAACAGAAATAATAAACATTCCCTTTATAAACCTATTCATGAGAAAACATTCTAAAAATCTCATTATCCCACGGTCTTAGCAACATTTTAGATTTATCTAAACTCAAACTGTTCTATTGTCAAATCCTATAGCAGCTATGATTATTATGAATGTAAAATACTTGTTATCAAACATTATTGGTATTCTTGTAGGCAAAACTTATAGAAATTAAGATCTTGATAACTTCAGGATTTCTTCAACAGATTAATTTTTGATATAGCTTCTTGTTTATCGAAATTAATATTAGTTATGATAAATAACATGTTCTAATAAGATGGCGGTTGGAGATTGTCAACAGGAAACCCTAAACTCAGTGGTAACGTCTCTGACTGTGAAGCTGGGTGACACGGGATTGAATTTGTCAGGGAGTACCAGTTCCCTTAAGATTACAAGTGCCAAATAGCACGAAACCCGGGTCCAGGGTTTCCTGTTGACTACCTCTAACCACCATTTTATCTCAACATAGTGCATGCAATAACGAGTCACCTAGACTAGTGGCCACATTGCAACTTGGTCGATAGCACTCGATTTGCACTAAGAAGGAACTGACACACATGATACTGATCACCACCCAGTGATCAATCAATTGTCAACATGTCCTAATACAAATTCGGTATTTCAATCCTAAAAGATTATTACCTATTTATGAGAGTTTATATTTTTGTGTTGTTGAATCTAAGGACCGGAATAGATCAGTCTTTATTGGTATAGGCGCATACTCAAAAGACTTCCTCGAAGCCATCCTTTCACAGCAAGCAGTAAAATCCATGCGGTATTTTGTCCTACTTGGGACTCATTAGCTGAAGTAATCTGGGCCTCAATGTTAATACACATGCTGAAATTTAAACCTAGTAAAAACCAATTCACTGAATTTAATGACTTTATAGATGAATATAATCTTTACATTCGACCGTTTTGTATCTATGAATTCTGAAGTTGTTGTGGATGTTAGATCCCTAGAACTCACTTGGTAAATGCCTTAATTTTATAATTTTATTTTGGAAATTTAAATTTCCTTGTTTTCGCGCCAAGAGCGCACTTTCCACCTTCATGTCGTATTTCCCATTTGGGAGAATCTTAAAAGCTATTAGTCCGTTGTGTATTTTTAGTATATTATTTTTGCAACGCTTTCCAAGGACAGTTTTATGCTGTATATATACGTTTGATTAGTGTCTGTTATCATTCGCTCGTTTTTGGCTGTTCGCAGAATATAATTCCCCATTCCAAGCTTGGATTTCTTCCTCTAGTTAGCGTTGCTGAGACACATCAAATGGCTAGCTTATTGGATTTTGGTCACTGAGTGTTGTTCCGTTCGCGGTCCAAGTGAAGTCGTAACTGTTATATCCGGGCGAAGATTAAATCACGAATAACTCCTGAGACATATTGTTAGCGGGACATAGACTGGATTGAAGCATGCTCAATGCATGATTACTTCGGTGCACGCTGATTGGCGTTAGTCAGTACTTAATGAACACTCTAGAAATCTTCTCATGTGAAAAACTATTAATATACTAACGTTTTCCCTATTGCTTCTTACTTCCATCTAACCTTGTTATTTGAAATATAATCTCTTTCCTGTCCAACCGTGTTCTGATTTGGGGACTTGTCGAGTGAATCGGTGTACGAGAATACTAAGCAATAGGAATAGCTGGGTCATAACTGTAAAAAAGAGATTATAACACATTAATTGACTAATATTATCTATATATTCTTATGGTGTAACTATTCAATAATTAGATTATGTATATTTATATTCCTCTTATTATAAGCTTCATTTTTACTTATAATTTATCATTGTACGATTTACGGTTCTTAAGCTATGTTCAGTTTATTGACTACTGCCTCCCACGTTCAAAGCCACATTTAGCCAAATATTGTACATATGTTATTTCCTATTTTATGGTGCGTTGCGGTCTGTTTGGTTGATATATAAACACAGTATATGTGAAATAAATGATTCGATTCGATTCATATTGCAGAAGCTGGTATTGGTGTTCTGGACTCAAGTGGACGGGCTAGGCGGACATAGGACCAATAAGGACGCTAGGCTTCTCATACCGGTCGAACGTCATTAGTTTGGCACAGTGCTAAGATTGTATAAATCGTATTTTGATTGGTGGCTAGATCATGTGATAAAAGCCGGACATAAAATCATAACAGTAACGACTCCAAACTTAGCAGAAATGAAATTGTAAAAACTTCTGCTGAATAGTGTATTGTTCTATAGTGAACAAATCATCACAATTTAGGCCTATTAATCAAACAGTAATAAATTCTTACAATTTAACATTTTCAGAAGGGGTTTTGTGAAGATTTTAGTAATTTCAATAGTTCAAATCATGAGCCAATTGAAGCCAGACCGCCATGGAAAACCTGAAATCACTGGGCAGCCGTTTCGTCCCAATATGGGACTTCTTAGCAGTGCGCATACATGACTTGGCCCCACGCGAGATTCCAACCCCGGATCTATCAGTCTCTCGCGCGAGTGCTTAACCATTGGACTACTGAGAAGTCCCATACTAGGACGAAATGGCTATTTCATTAAAAAATTGATTAACTTTGTCAAATAAATTAATTTTTATTTAACTTTAACCAACTTATCAAAATTCACTTGCTCTTATTGTGTTTTTTTTTTCTTAATTATAACAAATATTCCGTGAGATACATAATTTTGATAAATAAACACAACATTTATTTAATGCGTAAACTCTTATGAGACAAACTTTGTAACAAAACGAACTTAGAAAATAAGGAGAAATAAGAAGACTATAAGTTGAGAAAGATAGAATGATAAGTTGCTAAAAGAATTAGAATAATAATAATAATAATACTATGAATGAATACATCTCCGCAGTTGTAATCTATTGTATGAAGTTTTTTTTCAAATCCTCAAAACATTGAATTTGTTTTAAGACTTGAAGTATTGTGCATAAAAGAATTGCGACATTATTCAATAGGAAGACAATAAAATTAAAACATGACTGACAAGTAAATTCATATTATCATGTAATATTTATTCTCTAATCTAGAGATATAATAATGGAATCAATTAAATTAGATATGATTGTGAAAATTATTGAATTTTATTAAGATCACTATTCGGTCTAAGTTAGACAATTATTGAAGATATGAAAGTATTGAACAATTGTTTCGTCTTAGTATGAGATTTGAATACCGTTGGATATCTGGTGAGTGATCTAAAGGTAGAAGGTTTGTACGCGTGATCAAATGATTTGGGCTTGACTCTTGATGATGGTGTGGCACCCTTTATTTTATAGTCATTTAGGTCGGACGATGTTTGTTGACGGGTTCTCCACTTTAGTGACCCGAGATCTGACTCCAAAGTGATTGTAATGATGATTGTTGTTGAAATATATATATCACCTATTCTCGTATATAATCATCGACTTAATTCGCGTTAGTCAATAACAGAACTGAATAAGCCGAATAACGAGAATAGACTTTTGAATACATATATTTTGTATATAAAGCGAATGGAATAGTGCGAAGTGAAACGACGTGCAGTGGAGATGGTATGTGAACCAACTCCATTTAAACAAGCATTAATCAATATTCATAGTTACACAAAAATAGGCTACAGACATGTGATGAATACGATAAGAAGTGTACACACACCTACGCGCTCAAAAAAACAGTCAAGATTGATAAGCGAATAATTAACACGGTCAAAATATGACTCAAATTGAATGAATAGAATGGGCCTTCCAAAAACTAGAATAAGGCATATGGGCTTAACATAATAACCGACACTACAATGGAATTATGGATACGTACTGCTGAGATGCCCTATGATAGAACGAAACAAATATCCAGTGAATCTAAGTTTTCAATGGTTGTCTAAGTTAAAGCGGTTGAAGAACTTAATAACACTTGTCTTTGTTTCGAAAGATAATACAATGGAAATTTTGTGGTTATCCACAAAATATCTATGCATGGCCTTCAGAATAAATTATTGAGATGGCAAACATTTTACGCAGTTCAACACTTCTTAATGGCGATTGGAAAATTGGCGAGACTCTAATTTATGGACGAGCCAATCAGAAGTGTTATAGAGATTTCAGGTTTACGGCCCCAACTCCATTGCTTAATGTTAACATGCGATCGGTTCACAGGGAATTTTGTACAAAACGTGATAATTGAGCGGCCATAACAAATAAAATGGCGAAACTATAATTTGTGGACGAATCAATCAGGTATAAGATAATAGATCTAGGATTTTAACGCGAAAGCCTTTCATCCATTTGGTTAAATAAATTTCTGGTATTATAGCTGATGTCAGTTCGTGATGAAAACCCCATATATAATTCCCAACTAAGGCAAATTACGACAACTATTGTGAACTGGATAGTAAAAGCACCAGTAACATTGGCTGTAGCCACGTATTATAATATATAAGAATTAGAGAGCGTAAAGACTCTTACATAGGCTTGGTTATGTGCATTGTTTCGTTATCCACAATTAGCATTTTGTGCACTCAACAACCGGAGTGCATGTAAACAATATTGAAGCTATGTGGTCGAGGTTGAAAGATTTTTCAAGACTTTATCATGGCTCCAGAGGCCAACTATTCTGTAGCCGTATGGATGATTTCCTCTACTGTATGTATTACGATCTTAGAACCTCTTTCTAACCTTAACAACTGTTTGAACCACGTATAAGAAGTGTATCCACTTTATTTCTTTGGTTTTGTATAACATATTTTCACTCTATACTGATTGTTTGATGATTGACTAATATCTCTCAAGGTCACTTCAGATTCGTTCAAAAGTCGTCCATAAATTAGAGTCTCGCCGGAAAATTTCTTAATTTCAGTTGGTTCTGTTGAATTAGTTTCTCAACCACGGAAAGTGTGAACAATAGAAATAACATTTTCACGTAAGTTCCAGACTCAAAATACATTATATTTTAGAAATTTTGAACTCTCATATAACTCAATTTAAAAGTGATTGATGAGAAAACAAATTCGAAATGGTTTTAACGGTCTAATGACCCATTTATTCCTTTAGTTCTCGTTAAAATCCTCTGTTCTACAGATGTCGTTCATTTTAACGGTGAACAAACACAATTTTTAAAGTCTTTTTAATGAAGTTAATTTCTCCTTTACTATCTAGGATATCGGAAATATAGGTGATGGTGTAGTGTAATAATGATTGTCACCCTAAGTAATTTATTCCGTAGTCAGAAATATTCATTTTTTACTAGCTAGATCACAGCAGAAATCCTTAAATATTCCTTGTTTATGGAAGTGAAAGCTACGGAAATGAAAACAAAGTGAAATGGTGGGGAAGATCTATAGCTCAGGTAAAGTTGCGACCCCTCAGCTGGATGATTTAATTGTTTTTCCATATGTTATTAGCAAAAACGTCACATATAAGTGAGCTCTATGTATTTCTTCACTTGACTAGCAACTTGTTCTGGAAACTTTGAATTTGATAAGTTATTGCTTGCAGTGTTACTTTTATCCTAAGTTTGTGTTCATGATGTTGTTCAGAAAGACAATGAGAGCTGCATGACTGAAAAATCCAGCTAAGAGGACACGACTTCACGAAAATGTTTGCATATTTGGAATTTTTTATCCAAATATTTTTTTAAAATTATCCTGTTTTACCTTTCTTGCTGCTTCAAATTTCTGTTCCAAATACCACGATTGGTGTAGAAAAAGATTCCCATTAATCCCTTAGTATTACTTAGCTTTAATTATAATAATAAACCCTTAGTTGAAATATTAAACTATATTTCATTGAGGAAATAAACAAAATTAGAATGTCCGAAATACACGGGGTCACAATATCACATTCCCAGAAAAACTGATCTTTAACTGTTATACCTAAGTTTATGAAATTAAAAAAATCCTATTTTTTAATGAAATAATTTATTACTTTCACGTAACACTACCCGGACATCCAGGATGCAGTTGGACGATCTGGACTTCGCAGATGATCTGGCCCTTCTATCCCAAACGCAACAACAGATGCAGGAAAAGACGACCAGTGTGGCAGCAGCCTCAGCAGCAGTAGGTCTCAATATACACAAAGGGAAAAGCAGAATTCTCGATACAACACAGAATGCACCAATTCAATCACAATTGACGGAGAAGACCTGGAAGATGTAAAAACCTTTACGTATTTGGGCAGCATCATTGATGAACAGGGTGGATCTGATGCACATGTGAAGGCGCGGATCGGCACAACAAGAGCGGCATATTTACAACTAAGGAACATCTGGAACTCAAAACAACTGTCAACCAACACCAAGGTCAGGATTTTCAATACAAATGTCAAGACAGTTCTACTGTCTACTGGGGCAGAAACCTGCAGAACTACGAAAGCCATCATCCAGAAAATACAGGTGTTTATTAACAGTTGTCTACGCAAAATACTTCAGATCCATTGGCCGGACACTATTAGCAACAACCTACTGTGGGAGAGAACAAACCAGATCCCAGAGGAGGAAGAAGAGCTGGAAGTGGATAGGACACACATTGAGGAAAACACCTAACTGCATCACAAGGCAAGCCCTCACATGGAATCCTCAAGGCCAAATTGGAGGAGGAGAGAAAGACCAAAGAACACATTACGCCGAGAAATGGAAATAGATACGAGAAAAATGAACAAGAGTTGGATGGAACTAGAAAAGAAGGCCCAGGACAGAGTGGGTTGGAGAATGCTGGTCGGCAACCTATGCTCCATTGGGAGTAACAGGCGTAAGTAACACTATCCAGAACTAATGCTTCAACCTTTCCCAATCTCAGTGACAATTAAATTCGTAGGTGTTTTTTTACCAGTTGGCAACTATTGTTACATATTGCGGTAGTTTGATCAGAAAAAGTTTCCTCAACCTGGTATGCAAGTGAGAAGACGAAGGATGAATAAGAAGATATTAGCCACTGACATAAATTTTCCTTCGATATATAAGCCAAGATCTTGACAATAGCATGCTTTGTTCGTCGTCTCTCAGTTGCTGTATGACATTAGGAAAAAACGTAAGCACAGGCCCTAGATGTACAATTCTACTCAGCATATCATTTGTCTTTGCTGAAAAATAAGGCTATCTTCTTGGACTTAGCCACCTGAGTTAAGATGGATGTACATCAATCTCAGAAATGTACACCCAATATCTTACATGTGATCGGATCCACGACTTTCAGATGTCGTGCACAGGACACTGTTGGAATGCATCGACTCACCAATCTGATATATATAAAGTCCAATGTGTGAGATCATATAATGGGTTTGTTGTGAGACCACAAAGTACGTAATCTGGTCAATGGAGAGTTGAGTTCACTCATCTGATAAATCTCAAGCTATGACATAACCGATGTCTAGAGCATCTTGGTCGCCATGGTTTCCCTAATGCTGACCTCAATCAATGACAGAAGTCACCTTCACATTTAAAATAATCTCCACAATCTTTCAGTTAAATAATTTATATACATGTACGAACTAAAGTTCCCATCTAATGAATTTATCTTTAACTGTATCCGTTTAAATTTTTATTAAATGCCAACTTCCGCTATCTAAATTAATAAGTATTGGAAGTAATCCTAACGATTATATATATATATATATATATATATATATATATATATATATATATATATATATATATTACCCCACTAGCATTATGAGTGGTGATTGAAAAGATTAATCATCGAGGGTGCGATTCAAGTTACGCGGAATTTGGAAGAAGTTTAAGAATGGACGCACCTGCACAAGTGCCATCCAAAGTCTCTAATCATTGGTTCCGATAATCACGCAGACCCCAATCAGTTGTCTACACCTATTAACATGGCTCACTCCAGTTAATGACTTCATGGACTGATGCAATCTCATTTTATATATTACTACCATTTAATTAACTGCTTCTATGAATTTGTTCATCATGTTGTTGCTAATGAGGTATGGTAACTTGGATCAATGCATATATGTGCCTGGTTCTATGTTGTAGATGACTGACTGACTTGGTTTGACCCTCCCATCAGTATCAGATTAATACATTTTCAATAACATACATTGGATAAAATCATCAAAATGTAAGTTCCATCCAGTACATAAAATATGGACAAGTTTTTTAAGTCACTGTAACAATATAACTACATTGATTTCGAGAGATTATTTTGAAATGACTAATTCATAATGAGATTATGATGTATGTATTGTCTATTGTGAACAGTAAACTGATGTCATTATAGTCGCGAACCAAGTCATTAAATTTTAGCTATATATAAACATATATGTCAGTTAAGACACTTTTTTCAATTAAGAATATATTTCAGACTTGATACCGTGATTAGAATGATTTTGTTATATCCGGCGAGAATTATGAATGGTAACTCCTGAGAACTATTTATAGACAAATATTATAGGTAAATTCTTAATGTATAACTATTCAGTAGCCAGATTGTGTATATTTATACTCCTCTTATTATAAGCTTTATTTTGACCCATAGACTATTATTATACGATTTACTGTTCTTGAGTTCTGCCCAGTCTATTAATTACCATCTACAACGTTCATAGACACTTTTGGCTAGATTTTTTACAAATGTTGTTCACTATTTTATAGTGTGATGTGATTTACTTGGCTTTTATATAATCCCAATATATTTGAAATACATGATTCATATCGTAGAGGCTGAGATTGGTGTTCTGAACTTAACAGGCAAGAAGCAGGACCGATAAAGACTTCAGACTGCTCGTACGAGTTTTATGCGTCATTGGTCCGGTCGATAATTCACTGTTCTCTAATTAGCGGTATCAGTATGTTATATACTAATAGGGCACAAGACCACAAGTTATAACAGGTTTCCCACTGGATAGTACTATCAAACTCATATTTGGTGCTGGGTTCGATTCCCGAACTCAGGGTCATGGGTGTACACTTCTGAGAAGTTCCACGCTAGGATGTAACGGCCACTTACTGTTTCCAGGTCTTTTAGTTATGTTTTAACTAAGATTTAAATTATAAGAGTATATTTGTTCAGCTTATTGTACCAATACAATCCTAAATGACCGAATTGTTTCCACCTTAAAATAAAAAGACAATTTATATCTATCAGAATTTTATAAAAAAAAACCCAAAAATTTGAAAAAATTATTAACAAAGAAAGAAACATTAAGATAAATTATCTTCCGATGGTAAGGAATAAAACCTGTCTTGACGATTTCAACAACCGATGAATGAATAATACATGTTCCGTAAAAAAGACAATTAAAATTTACATGATGAATTATCATTATTTACAGTATCGATCTGATTTCATTTTTTCACGTCTACAAAGATAAAAGAAAAATACTAATATTGACTTTTAAGTTATATTTAGATACATATTAAAGTAAACTATGAACTTAGTTTATTAATAATATATGTGCTTCAAACAAGTGGTACAACCGAGAGTAGGGAGAGTTAGCTCTCCTCTATATGCTGTCACATGGCCACGTGTATACAACCAGTACCAGGAAATCCGACTCATTGCCTTCTCGCAACAGCGGTGTTGTTTACGAAATTGAGAGGACGAAAAGCGAATGTCCGATGTTTTAACCGGGTCGGTGGACACGGAGAGTCCACCTAGGGAAGTTAGAAAACTCTAATTCCAAATCAACTGTGCACATGGGCTCCAGCATCCTGAAGGAACAAATGACGTATGAACCTATTGTTGGTCACCGGTTACAATGGGACTACATCTCCTGACGTTGCTTCCCTGCCTTGTGGGTCAGACTTTTGGGTCGAAAGCTCCGTGTGTGGCCTCCCAAGAAAACCAACTGCTTCGGTTTGGGAACCCGGGAAGTATCACAGCTCACACTGGTGCCTCTTTGTTCCAATGTTTATGTGCTTAAATAAAAAACACTATTATAGCTATATTGAAAACAATGTTTTGCTGATATAATGTGATATCTCAGTCAGTCAGTAACAGCGACAAACTTCGTACGTACGTACATCAGTTCGAGTTGCCACACCACATTAGCACAGAGATGCAGTTGTCGATTCAAATCCCGTAGTGGTAGAGGTAATAAGAGTATAAGCAGTAATCGGGAAGATTAGGGTTTGGAGATGTTATTTAAAGAGTATAATCCAGTGAAATAAATTTGGAAAGAGAAAAAAAGAGACAATGAAGAATAAGGAGATTAGAATTTGGGAGAACACAAAGAGTGGATGCACCTGCGCCATTGCAAACGATTTTGAGCCATGTCATTCAGGGTCTCTAACCATCGGTTGCTATCATCTCGCGGTCCCCAACCAGGTAGTCTACACCTACCAACATGACTCAGTCCACTTGTCAGTGACTTCATGGACTTGTGCCATGTTTTGGTTTGGCCGCCCCTAGCTTTCTTCCAACCTACTCCTATACCACTGAACATAGCACGTCGAGGCAGTCGGTCGTTGGGCATACGTAACACGTGTCCCAGCCATCTCAACTGATGAAGTTTCACTACTTCATCAATTGATTTGCCATCCTTACCTAGTACCCGTTTCCTAACAACTGTTACTTACTCGATGGTCCCATGATATACGAGCAATATTTCGAAGACACCTATGATCAAATACTAGTAACCTACGGATATCCTCTACTCTTACCGGCCATGTTTCACTGCCATAAAGTAGGACGGAACGAACTGCTGCGCAGTAAACACGTCCTTTGGTTGATAGACGGATATCTCGCCTACGCCATAAATGACGCAAGTTGGCAAAAGCTAGTCGAGCCTTCTGTATCCGTGCTGAGATTTCGTCACACACCAGACCACAAGGGCTGATGAGACTTCCAAGATAAGTGAAGCGGTCGACACACTCAACTACTTCACTCCCTATCACTAGTTCGGGTGTCGATGTAACCCAATCCTGAAGCAACATTTTGCATTTCGAGGGGGAGAATCGCATCCCGAACATGCTTGCATTGTTGCTTAGAGTGGTCAGAAGACTCTGCATTTTGTCAGCGTCTTCACCAAATAAAACTATGTCATCAGCATATTCTAAGTCAACAAGTGAACCTCCCGGTAGAAGTTCAACCCCTGGAAATTTAGATGAGGAGAGTGTTATCTCTAAAAGTACGTCTGACAAAGTTGAACAAGAATGGGGAGAGTGGACAGCCCTGACGAACACCACTTGAGGTAATCAATTCTGATGACAGTTCGCCATAAGCTCTCACTCTACCAGTTGTGTTCGAGTAGAGAGCCTTTATAAGGTTAATGTACTTCTTTGGTACTCCTTTCAGTGACAAACACTGCCATAGAACCTCACGATCAACAGAGTCGAATGCCGCCTTAAGGTCGAGAAATACTACCATTGTGGGGCGTCTGAATGTGTGTCTGTGTTCTAGAACCTGACGTAGTGTGAATATCTGATCTATACAACCACGTCCAGGTCGAAAACCAGCCTGGTTTTCTCTAGTCTGCTCTTCACGAGCTTTGTTAGGCGTCGAAGTATTATTGAAGCTAATATTTTAGACACTATATTAGTCAAACTGATTCCTCTGTGATTGTCACAAGAGGACTTTTGTCCTTTCTTATAGACTGGCACAATCAGTGATTGAGACCAGTCAGATGGGATTACGTCCAGTTCCCAAATTCTACCTAAGACCTCAGTTAATCTCATTGCTAATACTGGACCACCATCCTTAAAAATCTCAGGAGTAAACCTGTCAGGGCCTGCTGCTCTCCCTCGTTTCAGATTTCCTATGGCTTTTTCAACTTCGTAAAGAGACGGAGGACCTACATTAACTTGCCATTCAGGTTGACTGGAGATCGTGGGAAACCGAAGTGTGGCTGAAGGCCAGTTGAACTGATCCCTAAAGTGTTCTGCCCATCGATCCAATCTCCTGGATTGAGAATGAATAATATGTCCATCTTTCTCTGAGATTGTTTCGCTAACAGTCGGGTTCCTAATTCCGGTTTCCTTAACGAGTCTGAACAATTGTCTGCTATTACCTATTGCCGCTGCCTTTTCCATCTCTCTTGCTTTCGCTACCCACCACTGTTCGCGATCATTGCGTAGACTTCTTGTCAGCTTGCGCTTAAGCTGACTCCGCTCTTCATTATGTTCAGAGCCAGGTGGAATGAGTTTCCGAGCATCTATCAGTGCGATAGATGCTGCTGAGATCCAGTGTTGCTCCCTAACCTTCTGGTTTACCTTACTAGCAGATATCACTGCTGTTTCCACAGCTTTTCGGATATCATTCCATGCTGCATCGGGGTGGGCATCACATACATGGCTGCCTAACTGTTTTCCTAGTTGTTCCTGAAATATACTCTTAGCTTGACTATCATTAAGTAGGCCCTAAGAGGTTTCCTTGCAGCGTCTTTCCTACGTCCAGTAAGACGCAAGCAAATACGCGCTCGCACTAGAGCATGATCTGAATCTAGGCATGTGCTCCAGAATGAGCGACAGTCTTCTATCGAGCCCCTCCATCGGTGGCTGATAGCGATGTGATCTATTTGGGTCCAACGTTGGGACGAATTAGGGGGTCGCCATGTTAAAAGATGTTTTTCCTTATGCTTAAAGTTAGTATTTGCAAGGAACAGGCGGTTATCTGAGCATAGCTGCAACAGACGGTCGCCATTATCTGTTCTTTGAGCCACGACACCATAAGATCCACCTAGGTGTCTTTCCCTTTCGCTTAGTTTACCTACTTGAGCATTAAAGTCACCGGCCACTATTACTACATCCGAGCGCCTAGCTTTTCGGAGAAGGTCCGAAAGCTTTCTGTAAAACTCATCTTTTACATCATCTGAGCTGCAGTCAGTGGGAGAATAGGCAGAGACGACGAAGAGGCAACGACGAGTGTCCCTATCTTTCCGGATTCTTACTGTTCCGTTCAGTCGGACAGCGCACAAACGACTGTCTACTGGGATCCACTCTAAGAGAGCTAGTTCTGCCCTAGGACTCAATGCTATACCTACGCCGGCGAGGCCACGGGAAGCAGAATCAGGGCTTCCAGATACACGAAGCGTAAATCGAGTCGGTTCTTTATTTTGGCATGGTGAGGTCAAATGAATGACGCTACTCGGATCCTGTATGCGCGTTTCGGAGACGCAGCACACATCGATGGCGCGAGATTCTAAAGTTTTAGCTAAGGAAGCCTGCTGTCCTATTTGGCAAAGTGTTCGTACGTTAAAAGCTCCTACGTGTAGTTTAGAGCGTGGTTTCAGGAGACCAGGAATGACGTTCCACGTACTCGAATCGTTTGCCCTAGCGGTGCGAGGTGAATAGAGACGTGAGGAGGGTTAGTCGTGGAGATAAGAGAGTTATTAGGAGGTGTAGGAAGGATTTGAATGTGAGCAACTTGGTCTCGTGTGCTGTTACAGGTATGAGGGTTGATATCACTTCCGGGCTGCCCACACTGTGGAAGGGTATTTCTTGAGGACCCTGAAAAAGAAGTGGGTTTGTGTTGGTCTCCGTTCTTCGAAGAGCCTTACCGCCGGAGACGGAAATCCATGAGGTAAGATGAGGTGTGACATTTTCAGGGTCGACCTTTTCTAACCCCGCCCTTCCTTGTGGGAAGGCAGCATCGCTGCAGATGCTGGTTGTCCGAGAGAAACACTTTGCTGCTGTCACACCCCACTACAGTCAGCAGTACGACTTCGCCCTCAGACCTTGAGTTGCTGCTTTTAGCCTTACCGTCCTCTATTCGATGTGTCTGGCATAGTAGAACCTACAGGAACATAGGTTCCGGCCAATATAGCTCGGTTGGGTCATCACGATAGGCAAGCCCGACCACCGCGTCAAGGTAGCAGGTTCGGTCGGGATGTGATATCTTTCTTTCTAATATAGAGGATACCAAGTGAGAAATTTAATAGCGTTAGGAGAGCAGGTCTTGTGTGAACTGAAAATGAATGATGACATTTAAAAATCATTAATTTGCGAAAACCTCATTTTCCGGTTTACTTGCGTCATTGGAATTTAGAATAAACCTTGTAATTCCAACCTGTTATTATCTGACAATAGTTGTGCGTATATTGTGTTATAAATACTGAAGAGCTTACAACAAACAATTAGGGAACATATTACACTTTATCGAGGTTGGTAAAATAGACTATTAACATATCAGTGAAATATCTATCACTCAGAATACCACAATTAAGAGTACATTGCTGTTCAAACGTAGATATCAATCTGTGACTATTGGAGCGCTGTATTTTAAATATCGAAATAGATTCGCTATGTAAGAATTTGCAGTTGACAACATTCAGCAAACATTTTTTAAGGATCAGACTATTATCATGTGATTATAATTTACGCCGAAATGACCGGATAATGAAAAACGCATTGTTTGTACGACCCAGTTTTACTTTGACTCAATTACACAATAACTAAAAAGATAAACACTGAGCACAGAATACATTAGGATAACCGGTTTATAAAATTAATCCCCTTACACATTTGTTCGTTAATCTAACGATTTCTTAGAATTACAATCAGCTGACTAAAATACTAAATGAGAATCAACTTAGTCTATAAAACAGCAATATACTGACTGGTCTTCGTATATCTTTTACAAGTAAATAGTGATATAACAGAATGAAGAAATAATAACCCTTGAGACTTTATGGACTATTATTAAATGAAATCATATTGTATAATTAACAAACAACTGGACTATTATATTCCTGTTCCATTTATTGTAAGCTTTCGTTTGACCCACTATTAGTACACGTTATAAGCAAAGATGCATGGTGGCTAGCAGTGGGATCCAGGACGCACGTTTTATCCTACTCGTCTCGTCAACTGGATGTACCTGCATCCCACAGTTGTTGTCTGTTATGTATTGTGGACAGAAGACGCGTAAAACAAGCAAGAACAGCCTAGAGTCCTGATTGGTCCCGTTTCCCTGTCTAGCACAGCCAGTTGAGTCCAGAATGCAAGTCTCAGCCTCTCAGATATGAATCATTATATTTCAAGCATACTCTTATTTATTTATTTATTTTAACACATAGATATTGGTACAAGGAGGCATCAAATGCATATGCGCCACACGATTCTCATTCGATAGGTGTGAGGGCTGTGATACTGCCCGGGTGCCCAAACCGAAGCAGGCAAGCATACTCTGTTTATATACCAATCAACCCGACCACAACGTACCAATAAAACAGAAAATAACGTCTGTACAATAATTAGCCAGAAGTGGCTGTGAATGAGGGAGGTAGCGATTAACAGATAGGGAATAATTCATGAATGGTAAATCGTACAATAATAGTTCATAGGTCAACATAAAGCTCATAATAGGAGGGGCATGAATATGAACAGTTTAGTTACATAACAATTATGCGATAAAAATATACTCATAATATTGGTCCATAAATGGATCCCAAAAATTACCATTCATTATTCTCATCGAGACACAACACCTCCCCTTTTGAAGATCACGATTTTAAATTTTCCGGGTTCATCCTCCCCCACGAAACAGTGTTGGGTCCTCATATGCCCAACTTATAGTTAATTTGAATTTATTTAAGACATATTTGTCGTACTGAACAGAGGATCGATTGAAAGTGACTGAGTGGTGAGGCTGAACGACAATTGCTATAAGGTGATCGAAGTTTGACTCTTCTGAAATATTGTGACTAAATTTATGGGGAACACCACTAGTAGATAGTGGATCACTATGATAATCAGCGTCCAACAAAATGAAAATCGTGTGGCGCATATGCATTCGATCCCTCCTTGTACCGCTGCGCACCTTAATCTCCAGTCCACAAGACACAACAGTGTCCACTCCGGGACTCAAACCCAGTACCGTTCGCTTCAAACGCCATCGCGTTATCCACTTAGTTACTGAGTCTTGATAGTCACTAGCTTGTGCAGTGGGGTGAGGTTTAATTTATTTTTGTACATTAGTACACGTCATTATTTCAAAATTATTACTAATTGGGTATTTGCAGCTTGTCTGACTCATTTCCACTCTATATATGAGTACCGTTTTTCATTTTATGATCTGATATAGTCCTGTATGGAAACTTATGACTCCTTGGAATAATAATAATAATAACAGAACCTTTGGCTGCTATCTTCTTATATAGGAATTGACGGACCAATAGGAGCGAAGCATATGTTAGCATCAACTCGACGTTAATCGTATTGGTCGGGCTATGCCATCGGTTAAGGCCTATGATACTAGACTATAAGGAGAATAACATAGACGAGTAGAAAATTATAGATGGAAGTTTGACTGGCAAGCCTATCTAGTGGTATTGATTAACGTCTCAGACATAACAGATACACACATATACATACAACAGGAAGTAGAGTAAGGCTCATATCCAAGTATCTAGTGAATGAGTTTAAAATCTTCTAAATGGTAGGTGACATAGACCGATACTATTTATAGTGCTGATGTATTTTTCATGTTCTATCTTTTTCAAAGATCTTTGTTTTATATAAATCACCCCATCCTTAGCATTTATTGATTTTATTTATTAAGTTTAAAGTATGTCCTGTGCGCTCAATGTTCACTATCAGCGATACAGTTATTTCAATGCTTTTTCGTTCCGTTAACCTATTTTTACTACGCTAATATAAAGCGCCACAACTTCAATCGATGTATATTTGCACTGCATTGTACCATGTTGTTTCTGATTAACTGACCAACTGAAAACTACAGAATATAGTTTAGTTTGAACAACTGAGATTCGATAGGTCTAACCAGTAAGCATTACGAAGAAACAATCTTTATAATTTGTTTTAAAGAACAAATTAACACATACCGATCTAGTAGACATTCATACAGATTGCCAGAATGACGAGCGCGCTTTACATTACTGAAATCTTCTTTGCTTAAACGAAGCTTTTGATCTTGCCAACTTTGGAATTTACGTCTAGAAATAAAGTGGATTAAAATAGTTGTTTTATTTAATAAGAAACTACCCAGATCATTTTACTTTAAAATTGCGACAACCTTAGGAAAGTAGAACAAACACACAAAATTTCCATTACGATACTTCTCATCATCACACTCTAATGAAAACTGACAAAAAGAATACTGACAACGAGTGTCACTTATAAATAAACCATGTAGAATGAGGCATAAAATGAACATTTATTATGGCTACCATGAGATGATGCAACACAGTGGCTAGAGACGTTATCAGATATGGCTCAGAATAGAAGCCGCTGGCGATCCTACTGTAACCTTCTTTTACTTTCTTCATAAAAAGTGGTTGTATCTTCCTTAACTGAAAGATTTCTTCTGGTTGTACCTTTCCGTTACCCCCATTATTATTATTGCACTACTTTACACTAATCTGTGGTCGTTATTGTTCTTTTTTTCTTGTACTCCCCTTACCTTCTTTTTTCTCTTCCCATTCTCATTGTTTTGTGTGGCGCATATATGTTTGGTGCTCCCTTGTAACAATATTTATGTGTTCAAATAAATAAATAAATAATGGCCACCATACTTCACATTGTTATAAATTAGAACTCACGATGGTTGGTGAACGAGTTTTGGATTATTAAAATGAATGCAATTTAGTACTAATAGATGCAGTGATACAATGTGGCCGAGTAATAACTGCTAAGAAAACAGAACTATTGATGCAAACCCCTGCATAGACTGAGACCAAAGACAATACCACTAACCAGAAAGATAACATGCTTAGGTCCAAAATATTGAACACAAAAATAAGCATGATTAAATTTCACAAAGAATCGAACAATGCTGATTTTACAAGTCACTCATCCTCCAACGAATTAAAAACTGATTCTGTTAGACTTAGTTCTTGTTCAAATCACAATAGCACAACCAGATGGAAAATCAAAATGATGAAAATTAAAATAACTGAAATAATAATAGTATCAATGAGAGAAACGAAACCTGGAAAATTTAGTTGAAAGACAATAAATAAAGGAATGAAGAGTATAGGGTGATAATAGAAATCAAGATTTAAGGGAGGCCAAATGTTGAATACATTCGACCGACGGTAAATAACATCATCTTTGATCTCCAATCAATAAAGATATATTAAATTGTTGATAGCCTTGATTTATAAATTTCTATATGAATAAAGTTGGAAATGTACAGTATACTGTGGATCACATAAGCATACATTTGTGGTTCAATGTACGGTAGATATCGTTAATTTGTAACTCACAAAGTACAGGTTTATGTAATTGGCTTTCAGTCAGTTTGTGTCACGGCCAACAATACTACCCATACTTTCCAAAATGAACTAGCGGCAGAGTAGTTCGACCCTGCAACCCACCAGTCGGAATCCAAGTATTTTAAACACTGAGTCATCCAATGAAATACAAGTAGGAGTCGTACAGAATATAGAGAAAATAAATTAATTAACAACTTACACATAATTAACTTCAGCTTTTTTCAAGCCTTCGCGTTCTTCTTCTGGTATATCCAATAAAGGATCATGGATAAGAGGTTTATTAGAACGAAACTATGAGAAAAAAGTGATAAACAAAGATAAGCCGTTTGAATAAAGTATAGAAAACATCAATCAGACACAAAATCATCACCAATTAAGTAACAACTCAAAATATTTGCATAACATCAGTTTCTATGAGTTGAAGATTGCTTACAGTTGAAATGAACTATAACTACATATTAGAGGAAATATTGTACACCGCTATTAAGACAAGCAAAAGATGTATGCACTTTCGAAAGACCCCTTGAATGTCGTACTACCATTGGATAAATGATATTTTGGGTTTCAATAGCAGCCACCATCTAGACGAAGTACAACAAAATAATGCTTACAACAGTCAAGCTAAAACAAACTAGGAATCCATGAAAGTTTTTACTATTGGTATTGGCTGTGTAGGAAAGTGAAAACTTTTTGGATGATGTTTGTATTTTAGTATGTTGAGAGGAATTGTGCAGCATTAATTTAAAGGCCAACTTTATACCAAAATATTTACAAAATTCATCACTAAAAATGTATATATCCTTATGTTATATGATAACAATTATTGGGAACACCACTTCTTTACAATTTGTTCTATCTAGCAAATTTTAGTCTTATGTAACTGAACACAAATAATTGAAAACTATACGTTAATCTTGAACACTGAACAGATATTTTGCAATCAAATTAAACTGAAAAAACTGACAACAATTACATACAATAACCATTTCATTGGTTTTGGCTTGTTGACTTTTGAATATAATATCATCCGTAATCGGATCAGCTGAAAGGAAACAATTGTTTGCTCCTAACATAGCACTACGACCATCTTGAAAAATTGGTTCGAATTGTTCAAAAACTCCAACAGCATCTGCTGTGGCTGCCAAAATAGCATCGGATTTGGTAGAAACACCAAGATATCTACCGTACCTGTATTTCAAACAGAAAACAAAACCGAGATTATTGTGTTTATAGGAAAAAGATAGCAGTTTAAAAAACGAACAATGATTGCAGATATTGTTTGACAATGGTTCCACATTATTTTACGGGACGGGTGACATGATACGGTAAGAATCAAGCCTGATAGTAGTTAATCACTAATCCTATTGGAAAGTAAACGACCTATGGTTCTTTAAATTATTTGTTAATTCACATTTATACATGTTTACTTTTCTGTTCAGTATTTTATAAGGATTTTATTTCGTTATAAGAATATATTCTAATGAGCAGCTGTCTTGTCTTATGATATTAATTAACTGTGAAGAAGAGGCGGTTATTATCTGCCCACATTTTATCATCCCACAGCATCTATCGATCAGTGCGCTTTTCTTTCATCTTAACAGCTGGAAATTCATTCATAAAATCCCATTTCATTACACTGTTATTATAAAAACTCCATATTAACACACTTGTATTTATTTATACAATTTTTATTGCATAAATCTCTTTAAAATCAATGATAAATACGTATTCGAACGACCATCAGGTTAAATGTCACTCCAGTGCAAACCGTGATGGAAAGAGTATATGGGCAAAATTTTCTCTCCTTGGAACAGACGTTGAAACTAACGACTTTCATTTAAAATTAAAAATGAAACATCAATTATGAAGTACGCTCAAAACAAAACCTAATGACGATAACACCCTAACTGTTTGGGCTTTGACCAGACTCCTTTAAATTATCTAGCATCAATACAAGTCAGTCAATCAGTCATCTACAACGTACGACCAGGTACATATATGAATTGGTCCAACTTTCCATACCTCAGTAGCACAAAAAGATGAACATCAAATTCATAGAAGCAGTTACTTCAACGTTAGTTATACATAAAGAAAGACTGCATATAAAGATATGATACAGGGATAAGGAATTAGTTCATAGGAAGAAAGGTATAAAGCAATTTTAATCTAATAGTTTAAGGGAAAACAGAGTGTACATATTTACGCCATTTTGATCGATTGTGAGTCATGGTCACTCAGTCTTCAACCATTGGTTACGATTGTCGCACGGACTCCAACCAAGTGGTTTGCATCTACCAACATGGCTCAGACTAGAAGTTAGTGAATTGTGGACAGTTACCACATTTATAGTTTGGCTGCCCCTAACTTTCTTCCATTCGTCTACAACACTAGTTAGCACTGCGTGCCGTCGTAATCGGTAGTGGGTAATATGAACTAATACGGCGCGTATTTCTAAATTGAAAACAAAGAGATATTCCAGCAGAATAAACTTTATTATCCAAACATTCACAATAAGAGCTAATTCCTTTGAGGGGAGTTGGTTAGAGACTCTACAACCACAAATTAAGGTAAATTACATTGTAAAACCTATTTTATTTGAATTATAGAACAAAAAACTACTACTCACACTAACTAACCCGGATTTAAATGCAACTTTAGTATCCGAAACTTGCATAGCGGTGAAAATCTCTTCTGGAGCTGGTGGTTCTCCGTACTTCCTTGGTGGTCCGATAACAACCAAACCTTCATCGGTAGCTGATAAGTAACAAGCACCTGTAAACTCCTTGTTATTAGCATCCTGTCCAGAGTGTGTAGCTGCTTCAAATCCATCAGTCGTCAACGGTTTATCAGTTGCAACATAAACTTGTATTGCTATTGAATCCTTCACTTCATCGAATTCTTTCACAGACCACCAGCCACCATGAGCATCTGCTTCCAAAATACGTTCTGTTTTCTCAACCTTTGGTTTCGATTCGTGATGTCTTTTGTGGTGCTTTTTCTTCTTCTCACCTTTTAATTTTAATTTTCCAGGTCGGACAAATGAGTAACTGTCCATCGTCTAAAAGTCGATGTAAATTTTCAAATACATATTACACCATACATTGCATAAATCTTACGTCCATGCTAAACATTCTATATAAGATAATTCCCCTACTCAGTAATCTTATGTAAAAGGATAGTGGTAATTTACAAGACGTTAAACCTTAGAAGTTGAAGACTAGTTTGTCTTAGATATAATAATTGCAAAAAGTAAAAGCAGTTGATCTGTGTTTACAAAATAAAACTATAACACCAGATAATTTCAGTTAGTCATCATCAATGCAGAGCCTGGCATAAATGTACATCGAACCAATTAATCATACTAAATCCACACGAAATGAAATTAAAAGAAATAGTAAATGAGTCGGAGTTGTAGTACTGATGATATTAAAAAAGACTAAACATGGACAAAGTATGTATGAAAGAATACTGTGATTCAAGATGGGACGGAAGATATAGAGTAAATGCATCTGCACCACTATCAACGGTTTCAAGACATCACTATAGTCTCCAGTTACTGATTGCCGTTATAGCGCGGACTTTAACCATCTAGTGTACATCTACCATCATGGTTCAGACCAATGTTAATGACTTCTTGAACTGATGCTACGTCTTGGTTTGGCTGTCTCCTAGCTTTATTCCAACTTACTCCCATTTCACCAAACATAGCTTGTCGAGGTAAGCTGTGATTAGGCATAAACAAACACGTCCTTAACACCTTAACCAGTAAGGATTTATCGCCTCCTCAATTGACACCCCGCTTTTGATCACTAAATTAAGCTCGACTTCAACATTGTGTACAAGACTGCCTTGTACACAACCACGCCAGCGGTAGCTGATCACGATGTGATCAATGAGTCTAGGCTTGAGATGCAGAGGGTGGACGCCAGGGGGCACATCGGCGATGACTGTGTCGGAAGTTAGTGCTAGCCAGAAACAGGTTGTTGTCTGTGCACAGTTGCAGTAGACGGTCCCCGTTATCTGTCCTGCGACCAGCAATTCCCCATCGGTCACCTAAACGACTCTCTTCTGTGCCTAGATGCCCGACCTGAGCATTCAAGTCTCCGGCTAGTACTACAATATCTGTCGAACGCACTTTCTGGAGAAGAACAGATAACTGGTGGTAAAACTCATCCTTGATTGCATCCGGGCTGCAATCTGTCGGGGCATAGGCGGAGATGACGAAGAGACATCGTTTCTCACGCCGATTTCTCCTTACTTTGATGGAACTCTCCAACCTAACAGCACATAACTGACTGTTAATGGGGATCCAACCGATTAGTGCTGCCTCAACTCTAGCGCTTAGTGCGACACCAACGCCAGCAAGACCAGACGAAGATGCCACAGGGTCCCCGGATAAACGCACGTAAAACAATCCTTTTGAAGCGACAGATGGAGAGCGAATTTGCAGTACTTCACCAGAGTTTTGAATACGGGTCTCGGATAGACAGCAAACATCGATATTAAGACTTTCTAAAGACATAGCCAGCCCTATCTGTTGTCCAACCTGCATAAGTGTGCGGACGTTGAAGACAGCCAGTTTGAATGGTGTACGTGGTTTCAGAAACACTGCCTCAGTACTCATATTCGGTGGTAACATACAATTTTCAACCGGACAGTGACTCAAGAACGTTTAGATAGAGTCGAATTTCCACCATAGACGAGCTGCTGTATAAGTCGAAAAAATAAGTATAGACAGAGTAGGAATAAAAGAGGGTGAATAATGACGTGATAAATAATAATAATAATAATAATAATAATAATAATAATAATTTGAATCATTTGATTGTTAGTCGAAGCAAGAAAAGTAGTTTCCATAAATTTAGACAGTTCATCATTTGTGTGTGGGCTGTGATACTGCCCGGGTGCTCAGACCGAAGCAGGTGGTTATCTTAGGGGGCCACACCCCGAGCCTTTGACCTAAAGGTCTAACCCACAAGACAGTGGAGCATCGTAAAGAGATATGGTCCCATGGTAGCCGGTGGCCGAAAATTGGTCCATACCCCATTTGTTCCCGCAGGATACTGGAGCCCATGTGCACCACTGATTTGGTTTGGAATCCGGTTAAAGCGCCGGACATTCACTTTTCTTCCTCTCATTTTCGTAAACAACACCCGCCACGAGAAGGCAGTGAGTAGGAATTCCCTAACAGAGGCTGTATACGCGTGGCCGTGTGAGAGTATTTCGAGAGGGAGGGCGAACCCAACACGCTCCCGGTCATACCAGGACATCAGTGTACAAACCGTATATCGAATTGGAGTCATTAGCTAAGACACTAAAATCCCATGGCTTTGATGTGTAGTATGTCTCCGAAACATATATACAGGATAATAGCGTTATCACTGACTCATAGAACCTATATGGAGAGCCAACAATATATACCCTGCAGGTATCCTAAGACGAAACGAAGAGTTCTCATAGTTTTGTTGATGCATGTGTAGTACTAAATTTGAAGGCTGAACACAGACTTTCTGATTGGATTCCTGTCGACAGTTACCCATATGCTGTCCATCCCAATGGAATCACAAGAACTTGAGAAGATACAGACACACCCCATCGCCCCTCCACCGTTTCTGCCTATGTCCCCATTGACTGCATCTTGGAGTGAGTAAAAGACTAGTTATATAACGTACTTTCAAAACCCATCTGCTTAGACGTATTAGTTGCAACAGGCGATCATCGTACTCAAGTTGGTAGACTAAGCTAAATTGAAACGTACTTGTATGGGGCATGTGGTGTTTCAACAAAAGGAGCGGATAACGGAGGTTATCTAGTGCAATTATGCTCAGATAACTGGCTATCCTGGAAAGTGTGAACTTTAGACAAAATGAAAAACACTGTCTGACCTGTTGACGCAGATCAACACTGATGGTTACAAATAGATCATATCACCATCACGCATCGTTGAGGAGGCTCGACCGCAGACTGCCGCTCCTTCTAAAGTACATGCTTGGAGTTTGGTCATACCCTGCTTAGTGTATGCATTATTAAGCGTTTTACTGGCAAGAAAACCTTCAGATACCAATTCGATTGAAAGGCTAGGCATCGACTAAGGGAAGAATCAGCTAAGTACCTAGTCGGTCGTGAAGAAACGGTTTGTCCTGAAATAGCTTAGAATGATGTTTAAAAAGCTGTAAATATAATAACGGCGTCCACTAACGACTTATATCGAGTCTATGGGACGCTGATGGATTCAGATGGCATCTACAAATTGACGTGCGCCCCGAACATCATCTCGAGAGGCCTGGAGAACGATGAAGCGCGGTGAAAAAAGCGATGAAAAGCGCAGCGTATCCAGATGTGATCTGATGTAAGGTGTTTAGATCGATCTACAAGGCTTTCGGAGACCATGCTGATACAATCGCTCTGATGAGAAAGATCAACCTTTGATATTTTAGAAAATTCCATAACAGTAATAACCTTCAGGGGATCTGGGAGAAATTGACTTTTCTAAAAGTAAGTCAAAAATAAGGTGCCACTGTCACAATAAAATTCAGTCTTAATCTTAAAGGTTAGACGAAAAATCCCCTTGCTTCTTGTTCTCAGTAGCTCTTTTAGTGGAAAATTATTAAGATTTTTTTCGAATCCACAGCTTGGCTCTATCGCAAACAATCTTTCTGTTTTGGAGAAAATTTTGTCGCTTTTGAGTAAATTCTGAGGTAGCCGCAATAAAGTACTTCAGGGAAATGGCACAGAACCCCTAAGACATTCTAGGTTCTGGGGAAAATCCCCAAAGTTTTGAGGAAACCCTCAAAATGTTCGGGAGAATTATGAGTTTTTCTCGCATCTCTGTGCTAATGTGGTATGGTAACTCGAACTGATGTACGTACGTACGAAGTTCTACGTTGTTACTGACAGACTGATGCGTTTTCAGTCTTCAGTAATAAGGATAGTAGGTTGATGAACCTGTGTTAATCCTGACACATTGCTTTCCAGTGAAGGTCCAGCTTTTCCTTGAAAGTATTCACTGATGGGGCTGATACCACTTGTTCGGGTAAGGCGTTCCAATGATTGACTACTCGATGAGAAAAACGGGATCCCACTTTAAGTTTATTAGATCGTGGTTTATGAACCTTCTTGCTATGACCTCGGAGATTATTAGTGCTGGAGGGAGCAAAAAGATAAGACATATTAACACCCAAATCATAATTAAAGATACGAAATGCCAGTATAAGGTCACCTCGTGTCCTACGATACGACAAGGGGAAAAGATTTAGGCGTTTTAAGCGCTCATCGTAAGGGAGACTAGAAAGACCCTTCACTAATTTCGTTCCCACACGCTGGACACGCTCAAGGGAGTTAGTATCCTTTACTAGACACGGGCTAGCTGCTTGGATACAGTACTCTAAATGTGGTCTAACATATATGGGGTATAAAATTCGAAACGTTTCCTCGTCAAAAGATTTGAACGCTCGGCGAAGTGACCATAACGCACGAAAACCTTTGACAGCGGCTGCTTTGCAATGCGCAGTTGTTTTTAAGTCATGACTTAATATTACTCCTAAGTCCTTATGCTCTTGAACGCATGGAAGAGGTTTACCCTCAATAGTGTAACGGTAACTATTACCGTGACCGACGTGCATTAGTACACTCTTCCTAGCATTAATTTCTAAGCCCCACTCTCGAGCCCATCTAACTAAATCGTCTAAATCAGCTTGAAGATCCACATGATCAGCCGCACTTTTTATTGTTCTCCAGATTTTTACATCATCTGCAAACAATAATGTCGACGACCTAAGTAACAGTGGTAACTCATTAACGTAGAGAAGGAAGAGCAGAGGGCCTAAGATGGTGCCTTGGGGTACACCACTTTTGACCGGCTTCCAATCGGATAGCGTTCCATTGACCCTAACTCTCTGTCTGCGGTCACATAAGAAATTTCCTATCCACTCATGTACAGTACCTATTATTCCGAAGCTCGTGAGCTTCTGCATAAGACCTACGTGTGAAACCTTGTCAAACGCTTTGCTAAAATCTATGAATATCACGTCGACAGACAGACCGTGATCTAGGGCTGCTGTCCAATCCTCCCTCGCAATAAGCAAGTTAGTCAAGCATGAACGCTTGTTACGAAATCCGTGTTGCTCAGGAGCTAACAGATTGTGTAAATCTATGTGGCTTAGCAACCTAACCCGAATTATCTTTTCGAGTAACTTAACGACTATGCTAGTTAGACTGACAGGCCGGTAGTTAGATACTATCTGTCGCTGACCGTCCTTAAATATAGGACTAACTATAGCGTCCTTCCAATCTCTAGGGAGTTGGGCGAGTGAGAGGGACATGTTGAAGAGTGTCGCAAGCGGTTTTGAAATAATGTCCGCAAGAGATGACAGCAACCGTGGATGTAACCCGTCAGGGCCCGGTATCTTACCAGGTTTGAGGTTAGTTATCAACGGAAGGACAGTTTCCTCAGTCACCTGTACGGATTCAATGGTTGGTATCTCGGTGTGAGTGGGACAAGTATTTGTTACAATAAACGTAGAGAAGACTTCGCTAAAATAATCTGAAAAAGTCTCAGCTTTTGCTCGATCTGATTCAGCTAGTAATTCTGAATTTTCGTGTAACAGCAACGGGGGAATACCATCACTACGTTTCATTTGCCGTTTAACATACGAAAACAATCGTTTCGGACAAGTACGGCTATCATATACTAACTGTCGTTCGTAAGTGGTACGGGATTTCGCTATGGTTTTCTTACAGATATTACGGTATTTTTGATACTCACGCTTAAATGGTGCATGACCTGTCAACAAGAATAAGTCCCAGAAATGTTTCCTACGCTTTAACAGCTTCCGGGTTTCCTTATTAATCCATGGAGGGCAATGTGATAGCTTACGTGCTGACCATGGGATAAACGGCGACGTTACGGACTCGAATGTAGCCTTAAACTTATTCCATTCATCTTCGATCAATCCATCCGCGTCGACCGACCAATCGGTCGAGATAGCACGGTTTCTGATTTCCGGAATATTAGCTCGCCAGATATTGGGACGGGGTGGAGCAGATACGAATTGTATACCATGTGTCCTAAACTTAAAGTGAATTACAACGTGATCACTGTTCACTAGTGGAGGAAGGTGCTGGATATCAAAGACATCCTCAGAGTGGTGGGTGAGGGCGAGGTCCAGCAGTGACGGAACATGATGCAAATCAATATGTGTCGGTTTTGTGATACATTGTACAAGTGCACACTGAATAACGGTAGATAAAAGGTCGCTATCGAAACCGCTACCTGGAGCTGTAAGCTCTATCCAGTTGATATGCGGTGCGTTGAAGTCCCCAATGATGAGACAACATTCTGCCATACTCCAAGAACAGATGTGTCTTAGGATAAAGTCGTCAGCCAGACAAGACGGACTACGGTATATTCCCCCTATAGTCACTAACCCATTTCTAGATTTAATCTTACAACATGCAACCTCACATGTGCCACTGATATGAGCCTCCGATATGGTTGATTGTATACGAAAGTGATCCCTAACGTAAAATATTATACCTCCCCCTTGCGACTTGAAACTCTATCACTTCTGATACAGATATAACCAGCAATGAAAGGAGAACAGTCTATATCAACGGTGAACCAAGTTTCTGTAACAACGATTATATCGGGACATAATTCTTGCACCATCAGACTTAGCTCGGACGTTTTATTTCTAAGACTACGAGCGTTCGTGTAGCACACACTTAAGGTGTTTTGGAAATCAATCGTTCTACCCATACAGGCCTCGGAAGCATTGGCTTCCAAGACCTGACTACCCGAAAACCCTTAATGGTAAGGTTATTTTCGCCATTTAATTTGCGAGTCCTCAACTCCGTAAGAGCATTCTTCCACTTGATTCGATCCTCAAGCGGCCAATCTGGTCGAATACGGATATTTGAGGCACGAGTTTTTTGTGCGCTTTTCAATAATATGTCTCTTTCTTCGAAACTCCCGAGAACCAGCTTCAGGATTCTTCTTGGTTGGGTCTCGCCTCCAACCCATTTACCAAGTCGTATTACTTTTGTAATATGTACCCCTGAAACCTCTTCAGGTAGTACATTCCTGACCACAGACTCCACTAACTGTAGGTCATGTGCGTGTCTTTTAGCAGGGTCGTTGTCTTTCGACTCCTCTAGATTCCAAATAATTAAACTAGGGATGGGTTTAGCTTCTTTTGAAACTGTGTTCACAGCTTTCGACCGTGACGTTAGATCCTGTATTTTAACTACTGGTAGCTTACGATTAGTTTTTATTTTAACAGAGTCCTGGGAGTCAAGCGAATGACTCACAACAATGTCAGACGAAGCTTTACTATGAGACTTTGGCGGATTGGTCTGAGAGTCCACCAAGGACTTACCAAGTAAACAGTCATTAGTTTTAGCTATCTTTCCTACTCTTCTGCGTTTTCGCGTCATCCATTTTCCATCAGTCGAAACGTCTACATTAGAACAACTCGGGACAGTAATTGTTTTATCTGGGTCACCGGTTGCTGCTGTAGCAATATGGCCACCAACGTCTAATGACGTGTCACTCACTGATCGTTTCGGGGGAGAACGTTTAACTGTGGGTTGCACAGGTAGATGTCTGGCTTGCGCCGTGATAGCACTTACGACACTAACGCAATCTTCGCCATCCGTACCAATGTTATCAGTACAGCCCTCATCAACCTTCTTATTAGCCAACACCAGGAGACTAATTGCTTCCTGGATAAGCAATGTTTTGCTCGAGCAACAAAAACTACAAAGCCAATGAGAGTTGGGCTTTGAACACCTTTTATATGCAGTGGGGCTTAATCGGGTGCACATCTTATGGAACCACTTATTACACTCATCACATTGCATCCCTTCATCCACGGGAAATAAGCAGTATGGTTGTCCACATTTATGAGTAGACCTAGCCATCTTGAAAATCAACTAGAACGGTGACGAAAACAGGATATGTAGAAGGATTTTCAAACCTTAACTAAATAAACCAAGTAAAAGTCGACCAAGTATGCTTCGATGCAATAAATACACAGAAGCAAAATCGAAAAACTCAATAAAATATCACTTTAACTGGGGTAGATGCAATTAAAGTGTAAACAGTAGTTTTGATGCGTAATTTACGATCAAAACAGTTAATTAACTCAACGAGAAAGAATACCACTGTCCTTTTTAAATAGCGCGCACGTCTTTCCCGAAAATTTTCTCAGAATCTTATAACACTTTAGAGTTTTTCCCGGACATTTCCCCAAACTTTGAGAAAACTACCAAACTTTTCACAGCTTTGGGTAAAACCCCATAATTTACAAAAAAATCCCCCCAGATAGGGAGATTTGGCCATGAAGCTCATGAGCTTGGCTGACTACAAACTGGAAGACACAAAACCGAGGGCGAAACGATATTTTAATGAGTAACACGCCCTATAACGCTGATAACTAGCCGTAAAAAGACAAAAATCCAAATGTTTCAGTCAACATTTCGTAGGTACATACCTAGAGTCACGCTGTAGCGTCACATCTGTATAGCCCGGGTTGAATACAAACGAGTCAAATGATTGTAGACAGAGTATAAACTTTTTGCTTAACATGCTTCTAGTATCAATGATTACCGTCACTAACAGTGAGGGACCTAGATACAGTCAACAGATAGACAAGAAATACGTTCCCTGGCTATGTCACAAACAGCAAATGTTCAACTAACAAATACCCTTTCTATTTTCACATTTTCCATGTTGCGGATTTAACACAGTAATTTGTTCGTTTTCATTTTTCATATACTACATGTTTCCCCTTCATAACTATTAGATAACCGTGTTTCCAAAGTTTTCTCTTTGTAGCGATAAATAAATCACCAAAATATATAGCTCTGCAAGTCTTCGACATTTGACGCTGACCACATTAGTTTTACAGAACTCACCCATCTGAAGGCACTCGGTCACCCATCCTAGCTAGATTACGAGTACGCCGCGCTACAAATCTCCCACAACTGCTGGTCAGCCTAGATTAATCACTTCTCGAAACATCGGTATTCTACCAAATATATCTTCGAGCATCTCCGCTTCTGACTTCTGATTTGACATGTTTCTGTATTAAAGATGTTACTAGTTAAAGTGTTTTTAATCTCAGAATACTTGTAGCCTCTTTGTTTTTTGTCCACACAATTACTGATGTTTTTGCAAACGTTTGGCATTGGATATACCCTGAACCACGGCCCAATTAATCATCCCTATTCCCTCAATAAATTACCACTTCTTCTTGCCGAGGATCGTTGATTGACTATGAAGAATCATCTGCAAACCTCAGCCGCATCAACACTGAATAAAATAACCTCTCACTCATTGGTTCGTGAACTGATAACTTGTAGAATTATGGTCTACTTTGTTATTAGTGCTACTAATCCTAAAATTGCAGATTTATCAGTTTTCAGTAACAAGGATGAGAGGTCTATCGACCTACATTGATCCTTGCAGTGTGTAATACTGTGTAGGTCCAATCTCGTTTTGAATATATCAACAGAAGGTGCTGATATTACGTATTCCGGTAGAGAATTCCAGTAATTCACTACTTGGTGTGAGAGACGAAACTCCAGACGTACACAATTTGATCTCGGTTTATGAACTTTCTTCGAATGTCCTCTCAAATGATCAGTCCTGGACGGAAGTAAAAGATAAGACATGTTAATACCAAAGTCATTGTTCAGTATACGATAAGCCAATATTAGATGACCCAATACTCTATGATAAGATAATGGAAATAAGTTGAGGTGTCTCTGTCTTCATAAGATAAGTCAGATAGACCTTTTACCATCTTAGTTCTTCGTCGTTGGACTCTTTTCAGCATCTCTGCTTCGTACTTGAAACAAGGACTCGCTGCTTGAATCGCATATTCTAAATGTGTTCGCACATAAATCGGGTATAATAGTCTAAACATTTCATCATCTAGATACTGGAAAGACCTACGAATAGACCATAATACCCTATAGCCTTTCGCAGCAGCAGCCTTACACTGACTAGTGGTTTTGAGATCACTGCTTAATATGACTCCTAAATCTTTATAGTTTCTTACTTTGTGTAACACGAATCCACATACGAATCAGCATAGTTATTTAATTACATCACTGCTCTCTTGTTGGGATTAACTTTTAGTGACCACTCGTTCATCCATGCCACCAATGAATTGAGATCATCCTTTAATACCATTCTATCTGACATACTATGTATGGTTCTCCAAATTTTTATGTCATCAGCGAAGAGGAGGACGGATGATTTCGCTATAGTTGGAAATCCACTTACATGAAGTAAAGAGAGAAGAGGAACGAGGATTGTACCTTGAGGAACCCCACTTTTTACAGGTACCCACGAGGAGAGAGCCTCATTAACCCTCACCCTTTGTCTCCTGTCATGGAAAAAGTTACTTATCCAATCCACGACCGTATAATGGATCCCAAAACGTTCCAGTTTGAATTTAAGACCAGAGTGGGAAACCTTATCGAAGGCCTTACTTAGATCATCAGGACCACTGGACTTGTCAGGCTTGAGATGCTGAAGTAGTCTCAAAACAGTACCTTTCTCAATGACTACAGGATCCATCAGCGAGCCGTCACGGTCACAATGAATCGTCGGTCGTTCCTCACCACCGATAGAAAACACTTTACTAAAATATTCCGATAAAGCTTCAGCTTTTTCGGCATCATTTTCTGCTAAGATTAACGGATTATCTCGTATCAAAAGTGATGGGATTCCATCGCTTCTCTTAATTCGCTTTTTTATATACGAGAATAACCGTTTCGGAGTATATCTAGAATCCCTAACCAATTGTTTTTCGTATGATAGTCTAGTCTTGCTTATTAACGCTTTACAGGCATTCCTAATCTCACAATAACTGGATCTGTATTGTTCTAAGCCAGTAGAGATGAACATATTCCAGTGATTCTTCCTTTTTCTAAGGAGTTTCCTGACCGTTTTAGTTATCCATGATGGACTGTTATTTGGTCTTCGCGGTACCAGGTATGGTATGAACGGGGTCGTAACTAAACTAATTTTACCTTTAAATACAGACCATGCTTCTTCAACTGATAAGCTGGTATCTACAAACCCACCTGTCTTTGCAGCGCATTCCCAAATAGCCGATATGTTAGCTATCCATACATTTGGGCGGGGCGTAATCTGATCGTATAACATGTCCCTAGTTCTAAACATGAATGACAAAACAGCGTGATCGCTGTACACTAGCGGCGGAAGAATATTTAGGTCGACAATATCCTCAGTGTCATGAGTGATTACCAAGTCCAACAGAGAGGAACCTTGGTTAGCACTAAAACGTGTGGGTTCGGATACATGCTGCACTAGTGTTACCAGGAACCTACTATCAAAGGAGTTTATAAATCCTTCTGTGGTCATCTCAGTCCAACTATTATCAGGTGCATTAAAGTCTCCTATTATCAAGCATCTGATATTTGCACTCCAAAGATGAATGTTCTCTAAAATAAAGTCATCAGCTAAGCAGATCGGGCTGCCATAGATGACATCGAGCATTAATGTACTACATCCGATAGCCAATTTACAGCTAATGATTTCACAAGTACCGCTATCATGAGATTCGCTAGCAGACGAGCGGATATTAATATTATTGGCTATATGTAACAGGGCGCCGCCTCTTTTCTACATCTATGTCTACCACTCATCAGATAATGGTATCCGAATAATTCTGGTGTAATGTCTAAGTCATGGACTAACCAAGTTTCTGTCACTGCTACACTGCATTCCTTCCTCCACAGAGGACAAACGGTTTGGCTGTTCACATTTGTAAGTACTACCAACCATTTTAGTCAGATTAAAATGTAAAACACAATATGATCACAGTATGAACACAGTGTCAGTCAACTGGTAAAAGGGTACTACAAGACAAACTTTAGCAAGATTTCAAACCTTAACTAAAGTACTTTGATTTAGACCAAGAATGCTTCTGAGCAATAATTACACAAAAGCAAGGATAATCACAACAAGTACAAAATCACTGACCTTTTTGAAACACCGACGACAAACTAATTTGGAAGCAGAAACGATACTGTGATCGAATACTTTAACTGAAATAAATTCAATTAAAGTGAAAACAGTAGTCTTGATACGTAATGACGATCAAAACAATAGAATTTACTCAACGAGGAAAAATACCACTGTCCCTTTAATTAGCGTCCGTGACCCTGATCATATCGTTTTCTACACTGACTCGTATCATGGATCAAAACTTTTCACTAGGTGTTCACTTCTTTTCACTTCATTCTTTCCCTCTAAATAAATATTCTTAAGATTACAAAGTTTGTAATTAAAACAATAACTTGTGTTACACTTAAATTAAATTCTCAGACCCGTTTTATCTTCACTATGCATATATGACTCATACATATTGATATTTTATTATCCTTTTCATTTAATTGTAACTTTCATAGCATCACTCTAAACTATAACTGTACAAACATTTATTCTAGCGTCATATCTTACTGCAATTATAAGTTATTTTTTCTTAATTATTTTTTGTTACTAATTTAACGATACACACATAGTCGTTTATTCTTGTTCTGTGTTCGTAAACACGCCTATTAGACTGTTTGCGCATTTCACATCTCCTTTATTTCTATTCCCTTATTTTCTGCATTTCCTTCTTTAGACTCAATTCAATATTCTTCTCAATTGCACAGACCCGATTTATTATTATTAATATTCTACTATTATTGCTCAAAAAAAATTTTTTTTTAATGGCCAGTAGAATGCTGACATTATTGAAAATTGTGTATTATTGCATTTTTTTGAAGAAACCCGAAATGGTTTCTTCACAACACTTATGTACCCATAAGATGTTTGTGAATAGTAATAATAATAATAATAATCAGCAATATAAGGTTTGATATTTCTGAAGAACACATTTAGGCCGAAGATAGAATAATATCTATTTAATATGAATAAGAGATAAATTACGCAATAATAGATACGCCTGCAACCATGCCATCTGATTGATTTAATTAAGTGTTCCCGCGTTCACCACTGTTGGCCTCCTCTCGGTGTTACATGTTGAAAGTGAATCTTCTCAGTGAGCATATGTTCAGTTTTCGTGCCTTAAGGTAACCCTCGTGCTATTGATAGAAGAAACCAGACAAGTAGTGAATAGGTCTTTATTTCGATCTTGACCCGTACTGTTTTGGCATATGCTTGGTTGTTTGAGGTCAACTCTTAACCAACCAACCTATGCTGTTACTCAGTCTCGAAGACCGTGTAATTAGGGACCGGTACCACTGCAAACTCACCAACCCTATGGGTGCTGCTCAGCATGGCCGACAACAGGGAACTTAGAATATCCTAAATAATTGTAGGTCCCTACAACTTCATGTAAGCTTACGAGAAATATAATAAATAAACGACCAAGGAGGTTTTAAGAGTTGAGACACGATTTTTGGAACTACAGTTAAGAATATGACGGGTTATAATATAGAGGTTATTGCAGTTAGCCTGGAAACTTCATGACTATGTGGCAACGATTATCAGAACCAGGAAGCGTCAAATTAATGTCGCATTTAATATGGTTCTCTTGAAAAAGACACACTTGTAGAGGCAAATTTCCCCTATATCTGACTCCAATAAATGACATCCCGTTAACTAAGTATTTAACGCTGGCTAAATATCCTAGTAGAGTTATGGATTTACTCGAGATTATTCAGAAGCCTGAACACCAGTTGTAGAGATATTTCATTGTTAAAGATTAATAAAGTCCGCAGGCGTAAAGCAAGCAAGCATACAGTGAAACCAAGAGTGTGTATGTGAGTGTCAAAAATTCATACATATTTATGAGTCATAATCAAGTGTGAATAAATTATTGATCGTCTGTATGTTACAAACAATAGGAGAATATATTAGGGTTGATGTGCAGACACGCGCTCAATCATACATACACAGAAATTAACATAGTGAATTAAGCGTCTGAATTACAGTGAGAAGACAAATAATACAGTAGTTTAATGGGCTTACATCATAAGCTCCCATCCACAACATTGGTGTTTTTATTTACAAAAACAATATTTTTGTTCACATCCATGTTCGACAAAGAGACAAAAGACGGAATTGTTTTTATAATAAATGTACAACTCAATATGATGAGTAAGTGTCAAGTTGCACTAATAGCTTGTGTGTTGAAACGTTTGATATCATGTATGTATAAACGTATAACATCAACGAATTGCATCGAGTTAAAATGTAAGTATAATGAAGATCCGTGGGGCCAATAAAAAAGTAGTAATGAAAACAAAGAAGGATTTTTGTGTTATAAGAGCAATCTCAGGACTTGGTCTAGATAAATATGGTGGTTGCTACATACATATCTGGCCAGTGTACTCTTCTTCTTGATCTTGTTGTAGTTTCTGTTGCTGCTGGACTTTGATGTGATGTATTGTTTGTGGCAGGTAGATTGTATGGTGCCTGCTCTGTTGTAGGTTTAGACAGTTTTGTCGTTGTCTGTTTTTCAGTGTACTCTAAAAACGCTGGCTTTACCCTATCGATGCAAACAGTGTCATTTTTACCTGCTCTTTCCACTGTAACGGTTTTACTGTCCTTTCGGAATATTTTAAAAGGGCCATCGTAAGGAGTCTGTAACGGCTGTCGCACTCTATCATTTCTGACGAATACATATGAGCATTTGTCTAGTTCATTGGGTACGAATGACCTCACATTTTGAGTTCGTGGTTTAACGGACCTAATGGATTTCATCTGCTGCTTTAATTGTTGCACGTAGTTGGTTATATCTGCTGGAATATCCGTTGCGCGGTCGAAAAATTCACCAGGAAAACGTAACGTTGTTCCATAAACCAACTCAGCAGCACAAAAACCGATGTCATGTTTGATAGTTGAGCGAATGCCTAATAGTATCAAAGGAAGCTTGACATCCCATTTTTAATCTCCTCCTGTGGTCGTCAAAGAGGTTTTTAACTGCCTGTGGAACCTTTCTATCATCCCATTAGCAGTCGGATGATAAGCAATGGTTCAAATCCTCTTAATACCGAAAGTATCTGTAAGTTGCTGAAATAATTTGCTTTCAAACTGGGCTTCATGGTCAGTCGTAACTGTTGTAGGGACACCAAAGTTTGTAATCCAGTGTTTCACTAGTTTCTTCGCCACTGTTGATGCCGACTTGTTTTTTAACGGGATGGCTATGGGCCATCTCGTAAATCTATGTATATGCACACTCCCTTCTAATAAACCGCTTTCCTTGTACCAACCTTGACTTAGCTTCCTTCATATGAGCTTAATCCAACTTGTTAAACATCCCAACTCACTGTTCTTTATTACTACATTCTCTTATATGGAGCCTCTGACTTCATTTCACCCTAACAAGAGATCATATGAATTTAATCTAACTTATTATACCTCTGTCTGTTCTACTACACAATGTTAAGCAACGTTTGGCGTTCATATCCAAGTACCTTGCTGCTCTTCTGTTTCTCCTTCTCTTTTTCTATAGAATCTAGCTCTGATGGCACAGCTATGGAACTTCTGACGCCTGGAACAAACTTGAAGTACGCGTCTCCTCAAGATCGTGGTTTACAGCAAGCGCTCTACGAGTCTACTTTATAACAACTATAGGCTTAATAAGTCGGGAAGCATGCTGTGCGCCAACAAATGTTGCAATTTATAGATGGTGTGTACCTGCTTATGCAGAAATATATTATTATTATTAGTAGTAGTAGTAGTATGTGCGTGTAACCATTAGAAATTAGTAACGGTCCTACGATGTCGATATGAATGTGGTCGAACCTAGTGCTAGCGGCGGGAAAAATTCCTGTAGGAGATATGATGTGTCCATTTTCGTAAATTATTGTTTATGTTTGGCCCTACAAACCTATCTGTGATAAGCTTTACAGTGGCTTTTACACCTAAATGAGATATGCTGTGTAATTTCTCAAAAATGTTTCGTCTCATATCATTAGGTACAAAGGGGGGAGTTTTACCTGTTGAGGTATCAGAAGTTAAGGTGTCCTATCATATTGAACATTAGAGTTCTAGTAATATTCTAATTTACGAAAACTTATCCCCTGTTTCTGCAACTATAACACACCAACTTAAAACCTGTTGCATTCGTACCAATTTGACCTTTCCTTAAAACCTGCAATATTCATGTAACAAATCGTTATCTGAGAATATATATTATTTATTTACTTATAGTTGAAAGAAATAACTATGAAGCATTAATTTCAGTGTCGTTTCCTAGTATATTAAAAATTATAATTAGATGAAACACCTTTAGGAAGTACAACTTTTCAAATCATACTGCCTGTGGTTAACCTCAAAATTCCAGAGTGTTATAGCCCAAAGCCGCCAACCAGAAGCATCGAATTACCGATCGGACCAAGGACGCGTAAAACAAGTGCGAGCAGTCTAGAGTCCTGATTGGTCCTGCTTTCCGCCTAGCCCAGCCAGTTAAGTCCAGAACACCAGTCTCAGCCTCTGTAATATGAATCATTATATTTCAAACATACTGAGTTTATATACCAATCAAACAGACCACAACGTAGCATAAAATAGAAAATAACATTCGTACAAAATTTGGCCAAGTGTGGTTGTGAATGTGGGAGACTGTAATTAATAGACAGGGCATAATTTAAGAATGGCAAATGGTATAATAATAGTTCATAGGTCAAAATAAATCACATAATACGAGGGACATGAATATGAATAGTTTAGTTACATAACAACTGTACGATAAAAATATACTTCTAGTATTGACCCATAAAAGGATCCCAAAGTATGCCATTCATCATGTTTATCGGGACCTAACACAGGGTCTGCAGTCAACTGTGCTCTGGACTCTTTTAAATATCTCTGCGTCCCCTTATGATTAAAGATTCGTTGGCCCGAACTACATTTGCAGTTCCGGATATCACTAGTGCTGTGTATATAGTGATGGGTATATTTGCATCTAGCTTGGTTGATGTTTGTCTCACCACCCATAAACTTCTACACCATTCAGCTACACTAGAACTCCAGTGTACCATAGTCTCGGGTGCCGTTACTTATTTTACTAAGTAAACCACTGTGTAACTATTCTGATCCATTATTCTCCACGTTAGACACAGTAATCAACTACAGTGACTGATACGGACATATAAAATCTACACGACTTTATACTCATATTAGAATATAGCATCTGAAAGAGTATATGACATTAATTGAATTCTCCCAGTTAATTCATGCCTTGTTGTATGAATCATCCGGATCCCTTATATTAATCCGTCTAATATCCCTTCCTTTGCTTACCTGCCATGTATCTGTAGACCACTAGAGTAGGTGATCTGTGTCAAATGAATGATGACCTACTCGAATTAGACGGGAATGGTATGACCGACCGGCTGAATTCGAAGTCATACCTTACGATTAGTACTTGACCTTCTATAGCTTCTATGGTGACCGTACAATACAAGCGATGTAATTACAGACATATACTGACAGGAGTGGGTATAAGGAATAGAGTGAGATCACTACTACATGGGCCACTTCACGGCGTGCAATTATTTTATGCTTGTTGGCTGTCATAGACCTTCACGGGGATTGGTGAACTAGTCAACACTCAGTGACTCGACTGCGAGATGTTTCGGCTAGGGCTCAGTGACATTTCGTTGGCCTTAAATATCTGTTTGATGACCTATAATGATTGGAAGTATTAGAATTCATTTGTTCACTGCGAATCCCCAACACAGTATAACATACAGCAATTAGAACTAGATGAACACAAATGAACGCATTATATTTGGAACTCGTAATGAGCGGGTCGTCAAGTACAAAGAAGTGATTAGTTCATAAAATAATATATATGTAAATATATAAAGAAGCTAAGGTTTAAACGAAAATCATTTAAAATAGATAATATCACCACGAGAAAGTAACAGCTCACTCATTTACAATTCTAAGTAACTTAATACCAACCATAGCTGGTACTTTGACTTAGTGGTTACAATCGCTTATCGTGATGACCCAACCGAGCTATATTGGCCGGAACCTATGTTCCTGTAGGTTCTACTATGCCAGACACATCGAATAGAGGACGGTAAGACTAAAAGCAGCAACTCAAGGTCTGAGGGCGAAGTCGTACTGCTGACTGTAGTGGGGTGTGACAGCAGCAAGGTGTTTCCCTCAGACAACCAGCATCTGCAGCGATGCTGCCTTCCCACAAGGAAGGGCGGGGTTAGAAAAGGTCGACCCTGAAAATGTCACACCTCATCTTACCTCATGGATTTCCGTCTCCGGCGGTAAGGCTCCTCGAAAACGGAGATAACACATTCAAATCCTTCCACGAAAAGGCCGCGCGCGGCCGGCCTCAAGCAGTTGTCCCTTTGGCTCTGAGGACACGCCATCAGGTCGATAAGGCTAACACTATTCCAACTTCCTTTTCAGGGTCCTCAAGAAATACCCTTCCACAGTGTGGGCAGCCCGGAAGTGATATCAACCCTCATACCTGTAACAGCACACGAGACCAAGTTGCTCACATTCAAATCCTTCCTACATATCCTAATAACTCTCTTATCTCCACGACTAACCCTTCTCACGTCCTTTATCACCTCGCACCGCTAGGGCAAACGATTCGAGTACGCGGAACGTTATTCCTGGTCTCCTGAAACCACGCTCTAAACTACACGTAGGAGCTTTTAACGTACGAACACTGTGCCAAATAGGACAGCAGGCTTCCTTAGCTAACTTTAGAATCCCGCGCCATCGATGTGTGCTGCGTCTCCGAAACGCGCATACAGGATCCGAGTAGCGTCATTCATTTGACCTCACCATGCCAAAATAAAGAACCGACTCGATTCACACTTCGTGTATCTGGAAGCCCTGATTCTGCTTCCCGTGGCCTCGCCGGCGTAGGTATAGCATTGAGTCCTAGGGCAGAACTAGCTCTCTTAGAGTGGATCCCAGTAGACAGTCGTTTGTGCGCTGTCCGACTGAACGGAACAGTAAGAATCCGGAAAGATAGGGACACTCGTCGTTGCCTCTTCGTCGTCTCTGCCTATTCTCCCACTGACTGCAGCTCAGATGATGTAAAAGATGAGTTTTACAGAAAGCTCTCCGACCTTCTCCGAAAAGCTAGGCGCTCGGATGTAGTAATAGTGGCCGGTGACTTTAATGCTCAAGTAGGTAAACTAAGCGATAGGGAAAGACACCTAGGTGGATCTTATGGGTCGTGGCTCAAAGAACAGATAATGGCGACCGTCTGTTGCAGCTATGCTCAGATAACCGCCTGTTCCTTGCAAATACTAACTTTAAGCATAAGGAAAAACATCTTTTAACATGGCGACCCCCTAATTCGTCCCAACGTTGGACCCAAATAGATCACATCGCTATCAGCCACCGATGGAGGGGCTCGATAGAAGACTGTCGCTCATTCTGGAGCACATGCTAGATTCAGATCATGCTCTAGTGCGAGCGCGTATCTGCTTGCGTCTTACTGGACGTAGGAAAGACGCTGCAAGGAAACCTCTTAGGGCCTACTTAATGATAGTCAAGCTAAGAGTATATTTCAGGAACAACTAGGAAAACAGTTAGGCAGCCATGTATGTGATGCCCACCCCGATGCAGCATGGAATGATATCCGAAAAGCTGTGGAAACAGCAGTGATATCTGCTAGTAAGGTAAACCAGAAGGTTAGGGAGCAACACTGGATCTCAGCAGCATCTATCTCACTGATAGATGCTCGGAAACTCATTCCACCTGGCTCTGAACATAATGAAGAGCGGAGTCAGCTTAAGCGCAAGCTGACAAGAAGTCTACGCAATGATCGTGAACAGTGGTGGGTAGCGAAAGCAAGAGAGATGGAAAAGGCAGAGGTAATAGCAGACAATTGTTCAGACTTGTTAAGGAAACCGGAATTAGGAACCGACTGTTAGCGAAACAATCTCAGAGAAAGATGGACATATTATACATTCTCAATCCAGGAGATTGGATCGATGGGCAGAACACTTTAGGGATCAGTTCAACTGGCCTTCAGCCACACTTCGGTTTCCCACGATCTCCAGTCAACCTGAATGGCAAGTTAATGTAGGTCCTCCGTCTCTTTACGAAGTTGAAAAAGCCATAGGAAATCTGAAACGAGGGAGAGCAGCAGGCCCTGACAGGTTTACTCCTGAGATTTTTAAGGATGGTGGTCCAGTATTAGCAGTGAGATTAACCGAGGTCTTAGGTAGAATTTGGGAACTGGACGTAATCCCATCTGACTGGTCTCAATCACTGATTGTGCCAGTCTATAAGAAAGGACAAAAGTCCTCTTGTGACAATCACAGAGGAATCAGTTTGACTAATATAGTGTCTAAAATATTAGCTTCAATAATACTTCGACGCCTAACTAAAGCTCGTGAAGAGCAGACTAGAGAAAACCAGGCTGGTTTTCGACCTGGACGTGGTTGTATAGATCAGATATTCACACTACGTCAGGTTCTAGAACACAGACACACATTCAGACGCCCCACAATGGTAGTATTTCTCGACCTTAAGGCGGCATTCGACTCTGTTGATCGTGAGGTTCTATGGCAGTGTTTGTCACTGAAAGGAGTACCAAAGAAGTACATTAACCTTATAAAGGCTCTCTACTCGAACACAACTGGTAGAGTGAGAGCTTATGGCGAACTGTCATCAGAATTGATTACCTCAAGTGGTGTTCGTCAGGGCTGTCCACTCTCTCCATTCTTGTTCAACTTTGTCATTGACGTACTTTTAGAGATAACACTTTCCTCATCTAAATTTCCAGGGGTTGAACTTCTACCGGGAGGTTCACTTGTTGACTTAGAATATGCTGATGACATAGTTTTATTTGGTGAAGACGCTGACAAAATGCAGAGTCTTCTGACCACTCTAAGCAACAATGCAAGCATGTTCGGGATGCGATTCTCCCCCTCGAAATGCAAAATGTTGCTTCAGGATTGGGTTGCATTGACACCCGAACTAATGATAGGGAGTGAAGTAGTTGAGTGTGTCGATCGCTTCACTTATCTTGGAAGTCTCATCAGCCCTTGTGGTCTGGTGTGTGACGAAATCTCAGCACGGATACAGAAGGCTCGACTAGCTTTTACTAACTTGCGTCATTTATGGCGTAGGCGAGATATTCGTCTATCAAACAAATGACGTGTTTAGTGCGCAGCAGTTCGTCCCGTTCTACTTTTATTGAAAGTATGGATTCAACGAGGGTGGCCAAACATGAAACAGGTAGAAATAATATTCATTAAAAACCATATCTTAAAAGTCGTAAAGAGTTTTGACATCGGACGTGAAATCCAGAGTTAATTTCATGACAAACATAATCGTCACACTCTCCCAGTAATTTTGTATGCAGATATATTATGTACACAGGACGAGTGCTAATTCGTATAAATTCTATGCTACAGATCAGAACAATAAGTTCTCAATAGTTTCCTTATCGGGATTCATTCCTATAGATAAGTCAACCACATACAAAATTACAGACAACCTAATAACACAATATAGGAAATGAACTGTCTCTAATTATCTAAGATCTACTGACATCTTTAGCGAGATGGAAAAACTACTAATTTCTCAAAACATTATTCTTTTTTTTTAATTTCAAGAACATACTCTAGAACAATTAAATTTAGAAACAATACAATACATAAACTTGGTGAATAAACACAACTATAATAGTAATAAAAGACCAACAAACATAGATACACTTATAGATTTTGAAACAGGTAACTGATTGTGTACAAATCCCAGAAGTAACCTGATTCAAACAAAGATGAAATCAACCGGAGGAGGAGAATTAAACAATAAATGCATAAGACAAAAAATATAAACGTTTTCACGAAGGAATATTGGATACTGAAAGAACAAGTAACTTGACGATGGATAGATAGATAGATGGATAGGGGTAGAAATAACCATATTTGTCATTATTACAGATTAATATGTCACTTTATAACAATGTTGTGTATATATTTTATAAAATTAATCAATACTAAGCACAAAAATAAGCATACTTGGATCTTAAACTTTTTGTAATGTTTTATTAATGTATATGATTACTTGATTTATATAATAATGGTAATTATAACAGTGGAAATAATAAACCTTAAAATAAACTAGCATAAATGCATAATATTTAGAAAAAGAACCTCAATAAGCATGAAAATGCAATTTAAACAATATAAATGCACAAATATAACTGGACTAGTCAATAAGTAGTAATTCAGAACAATAATAATAGAGATGATTTTGTGAAAATTTAAAACATCTGAAAAAAAAAGAGATAAAAAGAGAAAAGATTCAACTTCCACTGCTACTATTATTGTTATTATCAGGGCGGACAGAAGTAGATGAATGATGAACAGAAGAATGCCTGTTATCATGGTCTATATCAGGTTTTAAAATAGAACGTACTATTGAAGGTTTAGTTTCATCTTCACTGCTTTCAACATCGTCTTCATCATCCTCATCTTCATCATCATCGTATTCTTCACCTGAATTATGACTTGTCATACCAATAGTTCCAAATCTTTGTGAATTATTATTTAATGAATGTGTGGATTGAACTGATTGTATTATGGAACCAGAATGCCAATTATCTGAAGATTTATTATTAGTAGCATTTTTAGTGAAACTATTATTAACTATCGACAAATGATGTGGTTGTTGTTGTGACGTAATATGGGTATAAGTTTCTGATGGGCATTGTTGAACTTCAGAATGTAAATAACCAGGAGTACAAACATCCCCAGCAGATCCAGTATTCGATGATGCATAATCATTACGACTATTAACTATTGGCAAATTTTCGCCATAGACAGCTAAAATGTGTTTTAAAAAATGTTGCAAACCATTTAGTTATTCATTTGAATAGAAATTGAATACACTGAATATGACCAATTAACAACAGAATACCAATTTTCTCTAATTTGCTAAAATTACAAAGGTTTGACGTCTGAAACCAGATTTATGTGTTTAATAAGCAACATTATTAAACCTTTCTTTACCCTGATAATAATACATTCATTTTATTGCAGCATTTTTTTTGTTTCAAATCTTTCTCAAGTTTAATTAAGTCACTTTCATTTCTCTTGACTTTATAATTTTAATTCTAATTAACTGATTTCAACTTACATAATTCTTTATTATTCCCAGTCTTCATTTTTTACGACCTTATTAACTTTATTAAAACCTCCACAATACCATGATATACATATCCATTTTTAACCACCTATGTATTTATAAGTATGTCGAATTTTAACATAATTTTGATTTTAAATCAAAAGTGGGAGACCAGTAGGACCACACAACATAACAACTGAATTCAGACATTGAAGTAATTGCAAACACGCTTCACGTTCTATTCAAGAAGATTGTGGAGGAGGAACAAGTTGCCCACGAGCTGGAAAGGACATCTCATCAGGATACCAAAGAAAGTAGATCCGAGCAAATGTGAGAACTATAGAAACATCACACCGCTGCAGTACCAGGAAATATTTTCGACATACTGTTGCTAAACCAGATAAAAGACTCAGTATACGCCCAACTTCGAGATCAACAGGTCAGATCTCGTAAGGATCGGTCGAGCACAAACCAAATCGCCACACTACGGATCACTGTTGAACAATTAATTGAATGGAATTCATCACTATAGTTTAACTTCCTCCACTATGAGGTGTTTTGCCAGTGTGGATAGAAGAACATTATGGAAACTTCTTCCATATTATGGCTTATATGAGAAAATCGTCAACAACATCATACGGAATTCATACGACAGACTACACTACAAAGTCGTGCATGGAGGACACCGCACAGACACATTCCAAGTGAAGAACGGAGACAGAAAACGTTGTCTGTCTCCCCTTTCTCCACCTTCTGGTGGCTGACTCGATTATGAAGACCTCCACATCTGACGAAAAACATGGAACACAATAGACAACTTCGATGCAACTAGACGGTTTGAACTTCGCAGATCACCAAGCTCTTCTGCCCCATACACATCAACAAATGCACGTCAAGAAAAACATTTTAGCAGCAACCTCTGCTGCAGCAAGCCTCAACACACACAAAGGGTAAACCAACATCCTTAAATATAGCACGCAGAACATCAACACTGTCATACTTGATGGAGAAACTCTGGAACAGGTGGAAACTTTCCCATACCTGAACAGCATTACCGATGAACAAGGAGGATCTGATACAGACGTAAAGGCAGCATTCCTACAATTGAAGAACATATGGGACTCAAAACAACCGTCAACCAATATCAAAACGAGAATCTTCAATACGAACGGGGCTGACACGCAGAGAACTACCACAACCTTCACCAAAAAGGTACAAGTATTGAAAAACAATTGTCTGCGTGAGATACTCAATGTCCGTTGACCGGGTACCATCAGCAAAAACCTACCGTGGGAGGGAACAAACCAGCTTCCAAATGGAGAGGAAATTAGGAAAAGACGATGGAATTGGATAGAACATACATTTCAAAAACCATCAAATTGCATCACGAGACAAGCCCTAACTTGGAATCCTGAAGGGGAACGGAAAAGAGAAGGGCCAAAGAACACAGAGTTGAGAATCGGAAACAGACATGAAGAGGATGAATAGCAACTGGAAAGGATTTCCCAGGACAGTGTTGGATAGAGAATGATAGTGAGCGACCTATACTCCTCCAGGAGTAACAGGTGTAAGTAAACCGTGATGTAACATGAAATTTTGAAACTTGTGAAAGTAGGCACTAAGAATATCAATGATAGTTAATATAAGAATCGGAGTGAAAATTTTTAGAAAATTAATTACTCCGTTTAACACCAACTACGAAGAAATTTTCAACTAACATATGAATAATAGACTATATACATACCAGTTCCATGTGTAATATGAGATAGACGTGGATCATAATCCAATATATGACTTGATGGATTTTGTGATGACGATGTTACAACAGGGGTAGAATAATTCACTGAATTAGTATTACACAAACGATTTATGGCGCTTCCAATTGAATTGATATGTGTATTATTACTACTACTACTACTGCTACCACAGCCACCTCCAGTGCTACCACTGAAATGTGGTGCTTCACCACTTTTTTCCTCTTCACGACGTTTTAAACAAGCTTGTTTAGGATTTAAATTACGTTCTAGTAAAGAATTCACAAAAGTAAAATAAAAAAGAGATGAGCAGTTTAACTTTTAAAATAATCATTCTTATTATTAATATTATTACTATAAAAATTGTTTAAAACATATACAAGTGAACAATATTGCTTCCGATTAGATAGTTATCAGATTTCATTCTATCATACAGGATATATTTAAATGAGGATATTAAAAAGCACAAAGCCAAGCAAGTCAGTTTATTAGGAACAATGAAATAGATTATATACCTATAATGAATAAGTAAAATGTAAAAACCGATAGCAAGAAAAGAGGTGTATCAGCAGTGATCATTAGTCTTCTTTACTCTATAATTTCTAGTGATTAATATTTCGGTATCTATTTAGTCAAGTTTCAACATACTACTTATATTGAAATAACAATTCTAGTTGTTATTATTTTTATAAAGTAGAGATGGATGGTGGTTAGCAATGTAATCCAGGACGCGTATTTCGTCTTATTCACATCAGTAATAATAGATCAGATATCTATCTTATCATCAATTTGTAGTTTTTTTATGATTATATCAGTCAGTCAGTCAGCTACAACGTAGGACCAGACATATATGAATCGGTTAAAGTTGCCATACCTCAATAACACAACAAGATGGACACTGGATTCATAAAAGTAGTTAATTCAGAGGTGGTAATATATAAAAGAAAGATTGCAATAAGGATATAGCACAGGAGGAGAGAATTAGTTCGTAGAAAGAAACATATGAAGCGATTTTAATCTCATAGTTTAAGAGAAGACAGAGAGTGTATACACCTACGCCATTGTGATCGATTCTGAGCCATTTCACCAAGAGTCTCTAACCATTGGTTACGATAGTCACGCGGACCCCAACCAAGTAGTCTGCGTCTACCAACATCGCTCAGACCACAAAATAGTGACTTCAAGCACTGATGCCACGTTTTGGTTTGTCCGCCCCTAACTTTCTTCCAACTATCCCAAACACCGGTTAGCATTGCACGTCGTGGTAATCAGTGTTCAGACATACGTAACACGTGGCCCAACCATCTCAGTCGATGAAGATTCACAACCTCATCAACTGATTTACCATCATTCCCTAACACCTTGCGTCTAACCTTACTACTGCCTACCCGGTGATCCCAGCAGGCGCCGATGATTATATTAAGTTATGTAATCTACTTTTTTTTGTTATAATTGGCTTATTAACACCATCAACTGGGTTTAATATTTTATAATATATGCATATAGACATTACTGTAATATTAAATTAGAAATGGAAGAACTAATTAGAAATAATATTGTTCACTTATATACTTTGTTCCAATATTAATATTTTATTCTTTGAAGAAGTAGTTTACACGAAGTTAAAAAAAAAGTCAGATAATCTAATTTTTCTAATCTTTGGGATATATTATTAATATATTATTTATTTTAATAACTGTGTCTAATTTATTCAAATATTAGAATACAATGAAATAAAATTAGTCAAAGAAAGGAAATTCGATAAAATATACAAACAACAACAAAAAAAAATTAAGATAACAATAAATAAACAAAAATTATTTGACACATGCAAAAACAAAAAAAAATGGATAATGAATTATGATAATATATGTGAATGAATTTAACGATTTTTAGTGATATCATGAAATAATGAAATCATAGAACAAATCACTAAAATAAACAAACACATTACTACTACTACTACTACTGTGGTGCGTGCTACTTATATTGATATAAGTAGTATATGACGCGAGTCAGGAATGTAATGTCTGGCGGCAGAAGATGGAGAAGATCAAGAAAGGAAGAGCGGGAATAGAAAGCAATTAGTATGGAAATGCAAGAACAATGAAGTTAGAGACAATTATTGAACATTTTGCAAATTAAGTATTATAGTATGGTTTTTCTATTTTATCAAGTAACTCTGTAATTTTGTGCTAAATATAATTCGGTTGTCCTCACCTGTGTTCTCCTTCACTACACTACTAGTAATACAACGCGTCTGTGAGAGCAGTTTTGCTCTATGCTTGTGAAAGCTGACCTCTCCAAGTTCAGGATGTTAGACAACTCTCTGTGTTTGATCATCGTTGTCTCCGAAGGATTGCTGACATCCAGTGGCAACATCATGTTAGTAATGCAGAGGTTCGGCATCGTGTGCTCGGGTGCAGAGACGATTATGCAATTGGTGTCACCACTTTGAAACATCGAATTTGGTGGCTTGGATATGTTCTACGAACGTCGTCCCAGAGAATTCCACGTCGTGCATTATTTGCCGATTCTGGGACTGGTTGGAAAAAGCGGAGAGGTGGTCGGTATATGACATGGTGCCGTGGTATGAAAGAAAGCTGCAAAGTGCTAGCTTCTGTTGGTCCTTCTCGACTCCCTGATTGGGGTCCGAGAAATGGTGCAACACAGTGGCTAGAGACGTTATCAGATATGGCTCAGAATAGAAGCCAGTGGCGATCCTGTTTTAACCTTATTTTACTTTCTTCATAACTGAAAGAATTCTTTCTGGTTGAACCTTTCCGTTTCCCCCATTATTGTTGTTATTTCACTACCATACACTAATCTGGTCAATATCGTCCTTACCTTCTCTTTTTCTCTTCCCATTCTCATTGTTTTGTGTGGAGCATATATATCTGATGACCCCTTGTACCAATATTTATGTGTTCAAATAAAAAGTAAATAGTAATAAAACTATTACTGTTTTATTATCAATCCCATTTTGGAAGCACTTGTATAAAACTAATTTGATACTACAATAAGGATCATGATTTTTTTTTGTGTGAGATTATAATTTGTGAACAAACCAATCAGATATAAGATAAGTGGTCATGGATTTTGGCGCGAAATTCATTTGTTCATATGATTAAAGTTTTGGCATTTTATCTAACATTAGTTCATGACGAAAACTCCAAATTAAGTTCCTAACCCTAATCATCACCCGTGAATCATAATTCCAATTCACCACACTTCGTTATAACCTTCATTTAATCCTGGTTAGTATGTGGATATTTCAAGGTCACTCAAAGGTCGTCTATAATTTATAGTTTCACTATTTTTTTGAGATAAAATAATTAAGTAGTAAACGATCCAAACATTGATATATGAACGAACATTCAATAAATTATCTTCAGGTGCTACAGCTATATATCTAAATTAATAATTCTATAATGACCAGATTTAAGACCGGCACTAGTAAGTTATCACTCATAGAAAAAGAATTCCAAAATGAATATTTATCACCTTATAATTGAATGTCTAGAATATAAAACAAGCCGTAACACATTCAACAATTCTCTAGGTTTATCAATATGACGGGCTAGTGATACTAATTTGGCTGCCAAAACAATAAAGTGGATGAAATGAGGTTTGAATGTATGATCTGTATGTTCAAAATTCGAGTAGTTTATAACTATTATCCTATTATTCACCATAATAAGAATGATTACTTACAATAACAAGAAAATGTATTATCACTTAAGAAAAATGTAACGTTTATACACCATAGATGGATGACAGAATTTTTATGTAGTAAATCAATCCACTGAGAAGTAAAATAAAGAAACAAGTTATTTCTAAAAGAATGAAAAAAAACAACAACACCTAAATCAACAAATGAAATAAATGTTGCTAAACGCTTACACATTGACGAAAATAGCTCAATTAGAATACACTTTAATATAATCAACTTATTTGGGTAGCTTTCACCAATATAGATTTATTTAATTTGAATTCCTTTTTTACCAGTCAGTCAATCATAATCAATAAAGAGGATGACACTAATATGCAGTAGGTAAAATTCTCCTACCAAATCTGTACAGTCAAATAAAATTATCAAGATGAATAGAGAGAGGTAATCAAAATAATGTAACAGCAATTACAATTAGAAAGAATCCCATACACAGAGAATATGTATGAGGAAATGTTGAAACTCAAGATCTAGAAAAAGATAAACAGAAAACTCATCTAGGCCATTGTGTCCAATTTCGACTCACCATATCACTTAGCGTCTCAAAACCACTGACTAAAAAAACAGAATAAAATCCAAGTAGCCGTATGTTCATACATACACACCTCCCTAAATGGTCAATATGTTATTTCCATAGCATAAAGTATTGATAAACACAGTTAACCAGCAAAAATCAAAGAGATTATGGAAAAAGCAAGAAATAGAATATTCACATACGAATCGAAAGCATTATATTTAGAATCAGAAGGTGTTTTCTTTTTTTTACCGGACTTCAATAGTAGAGGAGTGGCTATACACATAAAAAAAACGTGTTTAAGTAATGAATACACAATCGTTCTCTTATTATCACCAATGGTGAAAATTAAAAACTAACTTCTAGTAATTATTTATTAGACTTACACATAAAGTAAATAATAAAACAGAGAGACTAAACACTCATAAATTCCCCAATAAAATCTTACGACAAAAATGTAACCACATGAAATACATAAACTACTTACCACGAACTTGTTGTTCCAAACTGGTGATTAGTGAAACAGCTTGTTGTAAAATTGTAAGTTTGGTTTGTGGTCGTTCATTATTTAAATGCATCATGCACATGCGTCCAAGCTCTTTGAATGCATCATTGATGTCACGAACTCGAATACTTTGATAGACAAAGAGCATACCATACATAAAGTGTAACACACAGGAATGCGATTAACCAGATTGACATATGTAATGGATAGTATGATGTAACAGATAATATTACCACGATCCAGGAGATTAAGATGAAAGAAAAGGAGAGATATAAACATGCATAATACTAAGGATTATGACAACATGCTAACATCAAGCAGAACTTAAAAACGATTTTTAAAAATATCTATGTTTTTTTCCTTCTAACCTCTAACTTGTTGTTCCAAACCTGTGATAACTGTTACAGCTTGCTGAAGAATCATGAGTTTTGTCAGAGGTTGACCATTTCCCGTGTGCAAATTAATCATTTGACCCAATTCTTTAAAAGCATCATTGATTTCACGAACTCGTAATCTTTTTTGTTGTCGTACAATTTATGGATATAATGGACAAGTAAACATAATGTGAAATACGTAAAACACTATAATCTAGTTAACGAAATGATTTGATTTAATTAATTTACAAGATTAGATACTTCCAAATACGATCACAGTAAGTGAAATTTGTCTTTACTTTAAAACGCGTCTTCACCTTACCTGACAGACAAAATGGTATTTCACGTATTTTTACAATTGATTGATCACCAACTAGTGATTAATGCCATGGGTGTCAATTCCTCTTTAGAGTTGATTGAGTTCTACCGATCAATTTATGTGGTCACTAATTTCAGTGACTTGATATCGAGTGCACTAACTTGAGATGTAAGGTTATGGTTGGAAGTAATCGATAGGAAACCGTGTTTGAACTCAATTTTGTGTTATTTGACACCAATCAGCAAGGAGCACATGTAATCTTGGAAAATTGATGCTCCGTGTTGAATTAAATCCAATACCATCCAAAATCATTGGCAGGACTCGACATACATGATAGTGGTCACTACTTAGTAATTAATCAACTATAGGTAGAGCTCAGTTTTAAAGGTCAGTAGCTGCCCGAATAGCTCAATGGTAACTTCTCTGTGTAGCTGAGTTACACGGGATTAAATCGGCCAGGCAGCATCAGTCCCACCAACATTACATGTGCGCTTCGCTGATGAGCACGACGTACCACGAAACCTACGTCTAGGGGTTTCCCATCGAATCCTCTTTAAGCAGTTCCGAATTAATAACCACTTTAGTAGCAAAGAAAAGCGATTACATGGAGTTAATTCAAAACAAGGAATACGCAAAAAAGCATCACCCCCTCCCCAAAAAAGTGTACTACATTACACAATTCTAACAGTGAAAAACTAAATTGTCCGAAAAGAACAACTCTGGAATTCATAACAAAATTGAAGTAAGCAAAGCAATTTCTTGTAATATTTATTAGGAATACATTTCCATTCCAAAGAAAAAAACATTCAAAAGAATCAAGACATGAAAAATACTGACACTTCACTATTATTAAATAACCTAATAATATAAATATTGTCCAAGAGTGATATCTCTTCGTAGCAAATCTTTTTTATATTAATTTATGATTGAAAATATTATGTTTGAAATTTAAAACATATGTATGTTCTCAGTATTTAATCACGGATGTTATCTAAACAATGTTCAAGTATGATGGAACCACTAAACGATCACTTACAAGAAATGACCAGGTGGTCTATGAAGGTTGTGTAATGTTATCATCCGCGTATAACACATTCGCAGACACCTTTTTCAAGCCATACTCCTAGCTAGCATAGAAGGAGGAGTTACGAAGAAAGTTAGGGGTGATCAGTTCACAGAGTTAGTGATTGCTACTGTGAGTGGTACTAGGGCATGTAGAGTTTTTAACTGGTATTTACAAATTAATCATCATCCCTATAACCAAGGCGACCTGCCTAAGTATCGGGGCTACCTGTTCTTTACATCTAAATATTTCAACAAGTTATCTGTTTTTGTTTGTTTCAACAAATCATTATGTTCATTAATCTCATAACCTATTCAGGTGCGTTTATGAAAAGTTTACGACTTTTCGTTGTACAAGTTACACAAAAGTACAATCGGAAACATCGTGGAGGCTAGCAATATGGATTGGAAAGAATGAACATTATTCAGATGTCCATTCCTGATCTGCTAACACCTAACTGACGATCAAAAAATAAGAAAATGAAATTTATCGAAATACTTTGTGCCGAGAATTCCGTATTGTATCAAAAATAGTATAAAAATAATAATCTATCTGCTGTCTGCCAGTAAACATCGAATTTTGATACTGTCTGATATTCGATTTTTTTTAATTATGCTTCCAAAGTCTAGTCTTCTTTACGATCACTGATACTGTTATTTCTGTTTCTTTAAATTTTATTTTGTTTATAAGCATTTAGTGTGGTGATATAAAGCGCAGTAACTAGGTACGATGCACACCTGTCCTGTTACCTACTAAGTTATGCCTATTTATAATTAAATTTGCAGTCTGTCTGAATCAAGAAAATCAATGAACAGTATCGTTGACATATTTAACTACAAATAGCATACTTACCGCTCTCGTGCATTATTCGCCTGCCTACGACTACGTTCTCTTTCAGCTCTTTGCTCAGGTGTTTCATCTGGGTCAATAGTTTCTTCAGAGTCAGTACCACATACACTTGGCGTACGACCATGTCCGAAATTTCTACTGCTGTCAAAATCACCGAAAAGAGATGAGCATTCTGAGCTCATACCAGTATTAGAGGATAATGGGCAAGCATTCGACAGCCCCAAAGTCATATCGCTAGTGTTAGCTTCGATGGAATTTCCATTTGATTCTAAATTAAGAGAATTGGAAGGATTAACAGATGATGATCGACGCTTGTGTCCAGCAACACGACCACCTCTTGTTCCACGACCACCGCCATGGGATGTAGAATTGCTAGCAGATAAGGTTGGTGTAGAGGAATGTGTTAAACTTATATTAGATGAACGAGTTGTGAAATTCATTTCATCTGCGCCAGATCCTATAATAAAAAAATATCAACATAATTTTTGAGATCAATACAAATTGTATACTGAAAAAATAATGAAATGTGCAAAAGATAAGAATGTCAATTTCAGTTTGCACGAATTTCACTACATAAGGTAAAATAAATTAATTTTTAGGATCAGGCGTGGTTTAAAAAAATAGTAAAATCATTTCAGTCAATTTTATGCAAATCGAAAAATGTAATGACAAAAAAGTTTTCATAGTTCACATTCTTTTTAATGTTCGTCCTGATGATGTAGTCTAGAAAGATCATGAACGCATCACAAGTAAAGCACCTATCTCATAGAACGCTAATTCATCTAAATCATCTTCGTAAGCTACAAATCATCCCACTATCTCAAGGTGATGTATTATTATCATGATTACTGTATTTCTATACGAACAATGTCATAAACAGTCGATGAGAGTTCACGAAATAAAATGAATAATTCATATGGTAACGGACTTAAACGTAACATCAACTATCATAGTTTGCATTGCTTTTTTATTCAACTAATATTTAACTCTTAACTGTCATCAAACTAAAATGGAATATATGATATCAGATTAAAATATGAAGTTGATCATGAAATCGACAATAATAATCCGAGATACTTTAGTGGCCCGCGGATCTGACTCCTATTTAGATCGTACGAATGTTTGTTATCGCCTATTCTCGTATATAATCGTCGACTTAAATCGCGTTATCCAATAAAGGAATTAAATAAGTCGAATAACGAGAATTGATTTGCGAATACATATACTTTGTATATGAAGCGAATGAAACATAACACAGCAAAATGACACGTATGGAAGATGGCTGGGAAGCCAACTCCATTTTAGTCAAGCGTTACTCAATATTTATAGTCAGACAAAATAAAGCTACAGACATGTGACTAATGGAATAAGAAGGGCACACACATATACGTTCATATAAAAACAGTTAAGACTGATAAGCAAATAATTGACAAGGTCAAAATATGACTCAAGTAGAATGAGTAGAATGGAATGTCCGCAAGCTAGAATAAGACATATGGGCTTAAAATAATGACTGACACTACAATACAAACAGAAGAAATTCTAGAGAATATATCAAATATGTGGATTTAAACAAGAAAGATGACGAGATAATTTAAAATACATTAAAATACGAAGTAAAACATACCTGCTAATGCTATCAGTGCCTCACGGCTACAACTCATCATATCACTTTGATAATTGTTATTATTATTAGTAGTAGTACTACTATTACTATTATTATTATTTGAAGTTGTATTCTGAAATGAATGAAATTAAAGGAGAACAAATTAAGTCAAACATTTAGCAGGCAAATTACAAAACGAATAATAAAAACACTTCACAGAATTTATCTATATATATTTCAAATATTATCACAAAACGTACCATTTACTGAATGGTTTACGTTTATTGTAACGTTAACATCATTTTTAGAATTATTAGATTAGTTGAAGAATAGTCAAATGGAAAAGGTGAGAATATATTTTCTGAAGTTGATCAACAGAAGAATAGTTCACTAATCATTAGATAAGTAGTATAAACTTAGGCGTCCTCAAACTATATGTTAACTATAGAATAAGTATTACATTTTATGTATAGGCATAAAAAACATAGCGTAAGTTAAGATAATATTCTACATATTTTTTTCGAATTCTTAACCCTTCACACTCGAGAAAAAGAACTAAAGATATAAACCAGATAACTCCAGCTGAATCAATTATGATTCAAATCATAGGCTACATGTGCAGGCGATGTGCAGTATGTGAGATAGGTATAACTCATGTTAATGAATGATGGTTGTCCATATAATTGGATAACAGCTCAGCGCTTTCTATTAAAACAAAGGACAGCACGTTCACACCTTGGCAAGGTCTTGGATTCCCATTCTTGAAAAGTCTAACACTGAAACAAAACAACTGTTCAGTCCTACCTTATTTCTAACAGCCGTGTTTAGCTGAAATCATTCTGTGATGTATATTGTAAACCGAGAAATCTCTATAACCCTTTTCTAACCTAACAATAATGTACTTTAAAAAGTACTAGAGGAATTTTTTATAAGGTGAAAACTCTTGATAACATAATATCAAAGTACATATATAAATTACATGCTCATAGCTGTAAAGAAATGCAATAATGCACCACTAATTAATAAAGATACGAGGAAAAAACCAAATAACGAAGGTATATGAAAAAAATAGAAAAACAGAATAACGATAGACACATCAATGAATCAGCAAAATTGAATTATGCGAATTTTCGTTGCTCATTTGCATTTGTTATGTTGTCAAGATGATCTTATCATGATGATAATAAGAATAATAATAATAACAATAAGTATGATCCAAAACATGACCCATTAGAGATCATATTTGTAATGAGTAAGATCCATAGGCAATTAATTCATCAAAATATACTTGCACACATACACACAAGCGAGTGAGCCTAAGCAAAAAAATGATTAATAATGCATAATGAAAGGTTAACAATAAAAAGTATGTATGTTAATAACAACAATAACACATACATGTGTATTGAGATTTGCAAGTGAGTGTTGTTCATAGACAACTGAAGGTATTAGACCAGATGGTGGGGTTATGTCAGAAGATTGACGATGAATTGTATATTCCCCAATGGAAGAATATGAAGGATTAGGATCTAAAGGATGAACTATTTTAATGCAATAACAACAACAAAATCATTATTAATATAGTTTTGATTATTAATTAGTGATGATTCCTAAACAATTCAGTTTGTCTGTTGTGAATAGCATTAGAGTACTCTGGCAACAAATAATTGGTGACCATAAAAAAACCAATAGTCCTAATGAAATTATAGGACAGATAGATTATGACTATCTGTGACAACAAACAAACTGATAAACTAATGGGTACTAGACACCTAACCGGATAGTCGAAATTGTATGGAATAAGTGTTGGGAAAAGTCAGTCAATTATATACAACACAGGACGAAGCACATATATACATTGGTCCAAGTTACCGTATCTCTTCAGCATAACAAGATGAACACCAAATAAGTCGAAGCAGTTACTTAAATGGTAGTAATATATGAAGACAAGATGGTATATGAGGACATGATACAGGGAGAAATAACTAGTTTGCAGGAAGAAAGGTATAAAGTAATTTTAATATCACGGTTCCCGACCGTTGCTGCCACTTTGACGTGGTGATCGGGCTTGCCTATCGTGATAAAGCAATCGAGCTATACTGGCTGGAATAATCGTTCCTCAAAGTTCTTACTAAGCACGTTTTTAATCATCACAGTAAAAACTTGGAACTAAATATGGATTTGTGTACTCCGTTTTAAGTTAAGTTTCTCAGAGTAACAATGTGTAATATTATCCTTGTGCCCAAGCTAGAATGATGAGGTTTGAATCTATTATCGCTTTGCATAGTTGACAGCCTAAGCAAGTTAAGTACATGGTCAAAATGAATAGTCATTTTATAGACCAAAGTGTAATTTGGACAAAAATTGATTTCAAACCATCAAAAGGTTTTACTGAGCACGAATAAACTTCAATCTTTTTTAAGTAGAAAACTACAATGTGCAAAAATTTCTTACATAAAACTGGTTCGGAGATAAAGTGAAGTGAAAAAAAAGGATTTTTAATAATATGCTAACTATTACTACGACAACTACGCTTATATGTTTCACTTAAAACATAGTCAGTCAAACAGCCCGATCGCTAATTAGATATAATAAGAAATTATGTTCAAAATACACTTAGATTACTAACAAAGAGTGAGGATGAGAAATAACACTTCTCAGTATGTAAGACACTGATCTACATCTGAGTTACATTTAATGACAAGTGCTATTTTATAGACGATGGATGACTCATTAAATTGTACCCAAATTCAGAGACAATAAATTCCCTTACATAAAAGTCATAGCAAAAAAGAGAAACAGTTTAGTAATAGTTTCACGACGAATTCTGAAAATGTAAGCGTAAAGGAACAAAACAAAGCATGTACACAAATAAGGTCGTTTGATATGATTAATCTATGGTTTTGCCACTGTGTGCTGAAATAAAAAGTTTGTGGAATCTCTCGTATGTACATTACATAAGAATGAAATGCAATAATATCTAATCACAATATTATTTGACCGATAAATTCGATTATAACAAAACACTGGATAGTAATACAGGATTGTTTACTACTACTACTCAACGATCTATCATAATAAACACATCAGCTCTACATCTATTTTGCAAAGTGCAGTCTGAAGGATCCCATAGTAGTGTTTCTGTTTGTGACACGAATAGAGATATAAGTTCACTTTCTGCAAAATCAGCATTGAATTGGATGAGGAATAACCAAAATGAAGGGATCTAATTGAAGATCTGTTTATCAACTGTCCATTAAACAGTTTACAATCTCATATGTAATATGTTATAAACGCAGATATAAGATAGAAATAAGATTCAATCAAGTTTTTGTGTAGAATTTTGCAACTGTATCATCATAGCAAATAGGAATTATTTTATTCATTTTAACACATAGATATTGGTACAAGGAGGCACCAAATACATATGCGCCACACAAATCTCATTTGATATGTGTGAGGGCTGTGATACTGCCCGGGTGCCCAAACCGAAGCAGGTAATATTTATGATTGAGTTAAGTAAAAATGTGAAACCAAAATATTATCAGTATGGGAATTTGTGGAGATTGTAGTACTTTCACAGCATAAATCGCATGTCAATCTAAGCTAGACCACCATTAAAAACCTGGAAGCGCTGGATGGCCGTTTCGTACTGGTATAGGACTCCTCTTCAGCAGTGTGAACCCACGGTCACGCACGCGGGACCAGTGTAGTCCTTCATTTAGCTTAAACAACAGACAGTAACAATTTGCCTATTACTTTGTATTATTACGATCACTATCATGTCTTTATAAACATATATGCTTGAATCTTATTAATTGTCTTCGCTTCGCCTCGATTCGATTTCACTATAATTTTGCCTCTGTATTCGCTCGCTTACACATATTAGCGTCTCTGCTCCAATTCGCCTCTATGTGTTTAAAATTTTGTTAACTATGTTATGCAATAATAAACTGTAATTGCCGCTTGTTACCTTCTGAATTCATACACCGTTGGTGTATATTTAATAACGATTATCAGGGTGATTGATAAACGAAGCCAAGCCATTACAGTGTGACGCATATATATTTGGTGCCTCCTTTTACCAATGTTTATGTGTTAATACATATAGATACATAAATGATCTAGAACGAGATATTTTTTGCACCCAGATAAATTACTCCAAAGGAATTTTTCTAATAAAAAGATTGGAAACCTTATCACATAAACATTGAAAAATCCTTAGACTAAGTAAAAATAATTGTACTCATTTAGGTCTAATTAATTTTCAAACAAAATATTTTCCATTTATACAGAATGATTTGACTAAAAAAGGCATGAGAATCTTAACAATCAAATTCAACCATTATTTTAGCCTACCTACATACCTATAATAGAAACTTAACATTATTTACATTGCTAAATAAATTATAATATATAAATTTACTCTAATGGATGCATAAGCACACACAAATCATGTGTTTTTTATTGACAGTCAACTTACCAGGTTGAGGTATATTGCATGGGTGTTGAATGGAAGAATCAGATAATCCAACCAATGGACAAGGTTGTAACGTAGTCGGTCCATACATATTACCACCAACTCCACCGACCCCAGAATAATTCATTCCCTGTAACAAAACCAAATGACATAATATTTTCTCAAAAACATCTATAATGTTTCCCGATTAAGTTATAGACTAATCGGATCAGGCTTAAATTTTAAAAAATATCAATTAGACAGAGAGGTGAAGAGCCAAGCATAGGTTGATGTCTTCAATAATAATATAAGCGAAGCAAGAATTGGGCATAATAGTTAGATTCTAAATTGTTGACGAGTGAGCGAGCGATAAAACTGATATATCTTCCAATTATTTGAGAAATCCCACCATATTTTTATGTAAACACGTAATTGTACTACTTAAAAAAAACCTATTCTTCTGGTTAGCGTTCGTGCGGTTGAAATTAGTTCATTTATGGGATTGAGTAGATATTCAGATCTCGTAAGCTGTTATCACTTGGCCACAACGTATCGATTGAGCTGACATGTTCGATCAGAGTACAATTCACTAATCTTCACAATCACAAAACTATGTAATTTATCAAACTATAACACATAATACATTTTGAAAGATAGTCATATTTATACAATTCCAAAACTGAATTAAGAGTTTTTGAGTTCAAACCTACGGCCATGAAGTATTGAGAGCTTTACTTATTAAGTCATCACTTAATGAGTGTCCGAATCTAAGACATATCTCAAAGAAACTGACTGCTCTATCATTAAGTACATCTTTCTGTTGCATAGATTCTTCACATTTTGACCGGTGTTTAAATGAAAAATGCTAAATAAGCCAACCAATCATTATCATTTTGAAAAAAATTGTACCGATGTGGCCCAAGAAGCCTAGTAATGAGTTAATTTCATAAAATGTTGTAGGATAAATTTCCGTCATTACCATGACAATTTACTATGAATTTCATCCATTTAAAATTCAATGAACAATATTATCTTATGAATTATTTAACAGAGCATTCGACATGAATTTTTTTCTCAAAGTATTCAATAAAAATATTGAACATTGTCATTCCCTATTCACCAAACATTTAATGCTGGAAACACTATTTTGAAGAAAGTGTTACAAGTTACAATTAGACGACTACTAAAGTTTAAACAATAAAACAACAGAGTTTTAATAATTGATAATGAATAATTGGATTAATGCTAATTATCTTACGAAATAACATGTAAGAAGTTCATATAAACAATGAATAACAAAAACATAGCGAAACGTGTTTTAAATTGATAGCTAGACACCAAAAAATGAGAATTTTACACAATCGTAGATAGTAACAGCAGACTAGTCAAAATTGATCAGCGGAGTAAATAATATTCAATGCAAATTAAAGTGTTTTCCTTTTCAAACATAAAATAATAATAATAACTCAATACCACCCTCTAAAAAACAGGATAAATTTACCATATTTACATGTGTCGGATGAGTAGATTCAGGATGGATAGAGGGATTAGAATTGGGATAGGCAGGAACAGAAGTCAATTCAGACGTCAACTGACAGGCACTACTATTATTATTATCATTGGAAATATGTGAAGGAAAATTTGATGCATGAACAGAACCTGCCACTACGCAACCTGGATTAATGACATTAGTTGTATTTGACCAACCGCTTGGAATTGTATTTCCATCACACACAGAATCTACACAGGTAAATAAAAAGAAATGACAAGAAATTTAAGCTGTGACAAGTCAATTAAATGAAAACTAGCATGGATCGCAAAGAAGCAAGATATGCACCAACTGCACACAAAGATACGTTTTATTCAGTAAGTTCTACCACCACTACTACTACTGGCCAACAGTAGTAGTAGGAGAATTCATCTACAAAGTAATTGCATCAACCAATTCTCAAATAAACAGCATTACATTAATTTTGCATAAGAAATTTTATTTTAAGCAAAAGCTAGAATTAAGGTCAACAGAAAACAAGCAGACTATTTTCAATTACTCAGTACAAAACAAATCGAAGCATAAGGGGGCTGGCTGGCTAAGAATAAAATTTTAAGGAATATAAGCAAATAAACTAATATCATACTGCCTTAGGGCTTTGCATACACAGTCAAATTGTCTTGTGAATCAGCTAATTCTTGTTGTTGTTTTTTTTTTCAACAACAACATCAACAAAGAACAAATACGTGTAAGCAGTATCACGAAAAAAAAATCACGTTTGCGACCTCTGGGGACATAACAAAATCACTAATAGTAATAATAATAATAAAAAACACATGCAACAACATTGGAGCACAGATGTGTTGCCTACAGAAAAACTATTCTCTAAAAGTTAGACAGAAGAAAGCGAGCGAGAGAGGGTGGCAAAAAAACAGGCAAAAAAACGAAGGATAAGTAAACACACTTTGATGTAAACAACTATCATAGAATACAGAAATTTACAAAATGCAAAATAGGGGAGGGGGGTAAAGAGAAATACAAAATACACAATAGTAATAATAATACTAATCATAATAGTAATAATAATAATAATAATGATAATACATAGTTTATTCAATTCTTCCTATAACATAACAATAATATGAACAGATATAGAATAAAATTGTAAAAAAAAGAGAATTTATTTTAGGCACTGATCAAACATTGTTGATTAAAAAACAAAACAAAAAAAATGCAAATAACAGAATATTTTTCTAATTTCTTTTTTTACTAACTTTTCCCCTTTATGTGTACTACACATAGATAATACCTAAAGCTGTAAAAGTAATTATATTATAACTTTTCCGCTATTTTACTACAAAAAAAAAGTAAAATTATGATAAGTAAAATATTATAATATTTACAAATCGTATACAATTACTTACGTTTTTCTTTTCTCTTTAATCTAATTTATTTAAATTATCTTAGAAAAATTAATCGGATTTCCTTTTATCAACATAGAGAAACTATGATAAATATAAGTGTATATCCACAAGATGATATAGCTAATGATGATAAATAATAAAGGAATTGAAATAAATGCAATAGCTAATAGTCATGAGAAAGATTAAACATCGAAGAAATACTGGAACTTAAGATTTAAAGTGAAGGTATTTGATCTATTGTAACCGATTTTGAGCAACCATTCAACCTCCGGCCAGATAATCTTACATAACTAAAAATTCAGTCAGTCAGTAACAACGTAGAACTTCGTATGTACGTACATCAGTCCGAGTTTCCATACCATATTAGCACAGAGATGCAGTTGTCGATTCAAATCCCGTAGTGGTAGAGGTAGTAAGAGTATAAGCAGTAATCGGAAACATTAGGGTTTGAAGATGTTATTTAAGGAGTATAATACAGTGAAATAAATTTGGAAAGAGAAAAAAAGGACATGAAGAATTTGAAAGATTAGAATTTGGGAGAACACAAAGAGTGAATGTACTTGCGCCGTTGCAAACGATTTTGAGCCATGTCATTCAAGGTCTCTAACCATCGGTTGCTATCATCTCGCGGATATCAACCAGGTAGTCTACACCTACCAATATGGCTCAGTCCACTTGTCAGTTACTTCATGGATTTGTCCCATGTTACCACAGTACGAGTGGCAGGCAGAAGACTTAAACAATATTAGCAGGATTATTGGTTAAGACTAATGATTAATATATTTATTAGTAATTAATTTGATTAAAGTACTTGGCTTATTCATTAAGTTATAGAACTGAACTTAATATACCTATTGGGGTCAACAAAGGTATACATTATTGGTCAGCAGTCGCCAAACAAAGCATTTTCTCTTAAAGCTGAATATATAAACTTGAAGTTGCTAAACAAATTATAGTAATTATTAGTAAAAAAGTTTGTGGAGATTATTGAATTCTGTAGTAAACACTCACAAACTGACTCTAGTTAGACAACAACAGAAAACCCGAAAACACTGGGTAGTTTATTTAATGCTTATATGGAGCCACTCAACAATGTGTATCCACGATCTTAATGGGGACCTAACCTAGAACCATAAATCTTACGCGCGACCATTGAGCTGGCGTCCATTTGTGTTGATGTCCAATTTCAATCAATTCATGAATTCAACAAGAATAACTAGGTTAAAACATATCGATCTCTGAAAAAATTGAGATAATGGAAAACACTACGCAAACTATACTCGTTTCTTCTTTAAAAACCAACCAGTGAAATTTTTTACTGAACAACAATGAAACAATCACAAAAAATAAGCAGAGAAATCTATGAATAACACAAATAGGACACAGTGATATGTGACTGCATTACGGAAAAATAAATAGTAAGTAGTACAACAACACACAACATTTTTTTATTAAAATAAACTCCATATTGGGATTGATAATGAATAAATAATCACTTAAAATTTTATTTGTTTTAAAAAACTGGCCACCTACCAATTCCATAATAAGAATCGAAAATTCCCGAAGATGCAATCAATGAATTATTTGATTGGAAATGAAGAGATTTTATTTCACGTTTATTGGGTTCATCAATACCAGTCGGGATAATACTTGATTTAATTACACGACGTGAATCAATATCATCATTTCCAGCACCACTACTGCATAAAGCTGACATACATGATGTATTATTTCCACCAACAGGAACAACATTTAAATTTGTGTAAATACAAGGATCACGATTGTCATGAATATGATCAGTTCGAATGATCGATTCTATGTTTGATCTATTCCGTGAAGATAATGACATTGATGATGATGATGACAAGGGTGTAGTTATCGGTGGACAATTGTAATTTCCACCAGTTAATAAATTTGATGATGGAGTTGTATGAGTCGATGATAACCGAGAACAAATATCATTTTCACTGACAGTTGAACTGTTTGGATCTTTGATACCACCAAGCATAGAATCGTAAAGCTACAATGAGTTTTTTTAAAAGAAATGTTAATCTCACTAGCACAATCGTAAAATAGTATATATGATGAAAATTCTTTAAAATCTGAACAAACAGTTTGACAGGAATTAGACGTCAAGTATATACAGGAGATATTATTGTTGAGATTATCACAGCGCTTCTACGCAGAAATAACCAAAAATATCGAAGATAAAGGTCTAAGACGAATCGATATTAAACACTTGCTTAATCATGTTCAATCGTTGATTTTGTGTACAGTAAGAAAATGAGTTATTTGCCGTGTAGTTTAGTTGAGATATTAGTAAACAGGTTAAGTAACAAATTGAGAAATTCAAGTACCAGATATGTCAAGAGGTTTGTTGTTTCTGTTCAATTATTAATCTGTATATAACAACATAGTATGGAAGAGCTTTTCTATACATAATAATACGAAAGAACAGATATGTTGATGTTCAGTCAAAGCTACCAAATGCCCTGGTATGGCCGAGGGCGAGGAGTGTCAACTCTCTCCCTCTCGAAATGCTCTCACATGGCCACACGTATACAGAGATTGCCAGGGAAGTACTACCTACTGCCTTCTTGTGGCGGGGATGTTGTTTAAGAAATTGAAAAGATGAAAAGCAAATGTCTGGTGCTTTAACCGGGTTGATGTCCACGGAGAGTTCACCTAGGGGAGTTGGAAAACCTTGAATCTAAACCAATGGTGCACATGGTCTCCAGTGTCCTGAGGGAACAAATGGCTACCATGGGACTGCATCTCCTGACGTTGCTCCACTGCCACATGGATCAAAACTTTAGGTCGAAGGCTCCGGGTGTCAGTCAGACTGACTCATAAGAAAACCATCCGCTTCGGTCTGGGCACCCAGGCAATATCATAGCCCACACACAAATCAAGTGACTTGTGTGGCGCATTTGTATTCGGTACCCCTTTGTACCAGTATTTGTGTTCAAATACATAAATATAAAATCGGTCAGTATGAATAAAAAGTTCGGTCTAAAAACGAATAAACGAGGCGGACTTTCAAATAATAACTGAAATAATAACATGTCTGATATAAATAATGAAAATGTCTATGAACTAGATCTAAATACTCGACCGGTTAATAGTTAAAACACTAAGGTTATGCGAGTGTAGTCAATATAGATCCCCTTACTGAACTACTCCGACTAATTCTTATCAAATATAAAGTATAAAAATATGATTAAATTAAAATAATTTTTTTAAATAACCGATAATCTATTTATACATACATAGGTGTATGGTTTGTCAAGAACGATTTAAGACGACAATAATTAACTACATTAACTTCATAAACGATCGTAACACATTATATTATTGAAATTCTGTTAGCGAATTTATCGAAACCCTTTTCCACAAACCAAAAAACTTTCTCTTTAAAATAGTAAGAACGCATTATTACTTCTTCACAGAAGAAAAGTAGAATATGAATCTGTACAAATCAGTAACATAAAGAAGACAGAACAATAAGAAAATATCAGCTGTTGGGTTTCAGGAACAGGGTGGTGACAATCACCGATGAAATCAACGTCGTCAATTAGAAGATGGATGACGATGAAGGAGAAAATAGATCAGAAACAATGAGAGAAAAGAGTGGAAAAAAAATACTCGTTTATGACTACAGCTATATTTATTATATCTGATTATTTGAAGACACACGTTGACCTATAAAACAGACATAGTTTGCCTTTGTACATATCGTCGTAATAATCATAAATGAGGATGATAAAATAGTAATAACAATTATTGTTGTTAATATTATGTGCTGACGGTGATGATGAATACAAATAACCAAAGTGATTAAATTATGCATTTCAAGAAAGAAAACTAGCAAGAGATATGAGATGATAAGGTGAAGACAAAGGCGTAAAACAAACGTACAAATACGATCACATAAATTATCAGTATAAATACAGGTAATTCGTGAAATAGTTGAAGACTGATTATTTTTTGAAGCAAAAAAAAGAACAGAAGAAAGATTTTCTAGAGAAAAACAGTGAAGAGACGAAAATTTTCACGAAGTCAGCAGAAAATTTCATATGATACATGCACACACACACATACAGACAGACATATATTTGTACTCGTACTGAGAGGAATCGGTTAAAAGACAGTGCAATCTTTTAAAAAAAATCCTTTTTTAAAAAACAATCGAAAGCACAGATGTCCAAACCATTAATTTATATTTTTGGTTTGTGCACCAAGTCAAATTATCAATTACTACGCGCAGGGGAGAGAGGTGAGGTATTGATACTGCCTAACTCCCTACAGGGATAAACTGAATATCACATTTAACACTGGGGAAAACTAGTTATAGTGAAAAGAATAGAGAAGGCGATATATATATATATATATATATATATATATATATATATATATGAATTAACTCGAAGAAAATTCTTCTCTTTTACTAATCACCTAGACTAGAAGTAATCCATGCAGCTGTTTACATAGAGAAAAGAATAAGAAGGAAGAGTGAATAAAAGAAGATAAAAAAAGGCCAGTAAGTATCTTTTATTGTCTGAGATATCTTATTCGCACAATATACATGCAAACAAACAAAAAAAACAGATAGATAGGGGAAGAAAGAAAGAAAGAGAAAGCACTTGTAATAATACAAAACAAATCAAGTATATGTGAATACAAGTTAATCAGTAAATTAGGTCAAATATTTCATTTTAATTCATTTGCACAATTCTAGATAATGATTGATAATAATAATAATAATAATACACTAAGAAAATTGTTTCTAAAATAATTTTTACTTTTTAAAAAATCTTCACAAATATAAACGGGACAGAATTTGTACTATTTGCTGAAATAAACTACAGGTGAATAGATATTGTAACAAAATGTATTAGCAAAGTTGACGATATGCGACCCGATAGACAAACCTTTTTTTAAATGATCACTAATTCAAAGAGAGAGCACAATTTTCAAAAAGTTTACGATTGGAAATTATTATTATTATTATTATTTATATATTATTATTATTATTATTATATTATTATTATTATTATGATAAACACATAACAAACGAAGGGAAGAGTAACGTTGACAATAGATAATGTGAATGTACCAGAATGATAACAATTTTTTAACGAAGAGATGTTTAAGTAGTTAAGTTGTTAAGTTTTCAAGCATTACATCACAGGTTTGAACCTAATAACAGCTATTTTAGTCTTAAAAGTTGAATAGTATAATTAATTCTAGCTTGAGGAATGTGACTTAAAACCAAGTTTGTAAAATTGCACACAGTAAATGAGTCAAATTATTTTAAACTACCATAACTATAGTAATGAATCTGTTGGAGACGTTGAGTAGTATGTCTTATCATTGGTCACAATGATGTACATACATTTCTTCCCTCAGATTCTAAGATTCAAAATTATTTTATACCGTTTTAATATCCCACGACTTTATGCATTTTTCTTGAATTATATTATTTCTATCTAATTTTTCTGCTGAAGTTACTAATTTCATTAATACAGAATTTATCTTATTAATTTCATCTCATTGTGCTAATGTGGTGGAGCAACCGCAAGCGATGCACACATTTCTCAGGTTCCATATTGCATATGACCAACTTACCACGTAGAATACTAATACAATATTAAGTAACCAAGGTACTGTCTCAAGTTATATATTAAATACTTTCTAATTCATATGATAAGGTCGCTACTAATAAAAGATTCACTTAGACCAGTGGTCACATTGCAATTTGGTCGACAGAACTTCATCAGCACTAAAAAGACTAAATTATATATGACATTAGTCATTGTTCAGTAATTAATCAAGTGTAAGAGAGTAGAAAAATTATACCTTACAAAGATTAAATTTGTCCAGAATAATATAAAGTTGTTTTGGTTGTGATCAGCTACTATCGGTTTACCGTGTTGTTTATTATCATTTATCACTGGTTTCTCATGTGTGATAAAAATACGACTTTAAAAACTACTGTTTATATGTCCATACGTCTCAAGCCATTCATCAGTGAAATATGCTTAAAAAAGCATACCATTGGATTCTAATGAACCTGGTGATATCCAGAAGGCGAAATGTCGCAACATTTCGACAGTCTTAATGTTCCCATATTTATTTAAATTACGTGGCGACAAATTAAGGGATGGGATGCGTGTTCGTTAATTTGTAGCGCGTCTCTTCTTTCTCAATATTCGACATGTGTGCAATATCTAGCATTTCTCCATTCATCGAGTAAGTGAATCATCTACAAAAGTGCATAATTTCCATTGGAGACTTCATTTCAAACTCCAAGTTTCATTTATTATGCTTTCTTCATCCGATAACTTGAGGTGGGCTATAGTAATGTTCAAAGATATATAGGATAATTGGAATGAAATTCCAAGTGAGAACTACGTGTTTATATACAACATCGACATAGTGAACGGATGGAAAATGCACGAAAATGTTAGATAACACACTTTTATTGAACATTGGAAAAGGAGGGCTATATTCCCACCAAATCAGTGACAGTGGGTTTTGCCGATGTTCTTATTATTGGTATTATTATTATTATCATTTACGAATACAAAAATTGGCACAAAGGCTAACCAAAATATATGTGCGCCATACAAATTAGTCACCATTCAATTTACGAGTGGACTGGGATACTGTCCAGGTCTGCAAACCGAAACAGGTGGTTGTCTTCGGGAACCATACCAGAGCCTTTGATCTAAAGGTCTAATCAACAAGGCAGTGAAGCAACGTAAGGAGATGCAGTCCCATGGTAGCCGGTGATCAACAATAGGTTTATACGTCATTTTCCCACGAGATAATGAAGTTCATGTGCACACCTGGTTTAGAATCAAGGTTTTCCGACCCCCAACCCCCATGTGGATCCTCCGCATCCAACCAGCCCGGTTAGAGCGCGGAACATTCGCTCTACATCCGCTCAATTTCGTAAACATCCTCGCTACGAGAAGGCAGTGAGCAGGACTTCCCTAGTGTAAGGCTATATACGTGTGACCATATGAGAGCATTTCGAGAGGGAGAGAAGGTTCTTTTCACTTTCAGCCGTACCATGACATTTGGTGGGTATATTGTAATTTATATTGAAATGTATGTTCACGTTTAAATGCTCAAATATAATTTGTAAATATAAACTTCCTTAGCCTATTCTATGCAATTCAATTAATTTAAAACTGATAGAAGAATCATATTAACGTGGTTAAACAAACAAATAAATACAACTCAATTTTCAAATACACGTTTACATACTCAGCTGATAGCCAGACCATTTTAATGTGTGAATTTTGGTAATATTACTTTGTCATTGAGCCGAGTAGGATTCAATCCAGTAACTCAGTGGCTGAAAGTCTAATACTTTCATTCGGTTTAATCACTATTAGATGGAAAACACCTTTATGTTCCTATTTAACAGTATGATAAACATGATCTGACTCTATTTTCATTTTATTAAGCATATTTGGGGAAAGATATGAACCAGTCAAGTACTCTAGAAACCACTGTATATAAATTGATGATAAGGTCACAATAATAAGTGAAGTATATGGAAATTTTTTCGAGACTTATTGAAATTCATCTTCAGTCAATCTTATTTTTTCTGCGTTGCGATAACCTTTTCATAAAAATTCACCCAACACATAATATTGTTCAATTCAAAAATGTATACGTTTTTCATTCTTAACGAAAATAAACTAAGTATGACAGTAGTTGAAGTGATGAAAAGATCAGAGACAAAGGACACTTAAAAATGTCAGTAACATAAAAGCGTATATATATATAAGGCGAAAGCAAAAAGGGGAGAAATTATTTTCAAAAACCTCAATTAAATATTTTTCCTAATATATGATTCTATAGGAAAGAGCTTTACTGAAAAGTAGCTCTTGGAAAATAACAAACAATTAAGAATATTCATCGATAATTTAGTTAAAAATGAGTATATATAATATATAATATATATATATATAATATATATATATATATATCAGATCATTTTCTTACCAATGGAGTAGACACAAACACGTACCCATATAATATAAGTAGATAAATGGTGAGAATAAACATGAATGCATAAAATCAAAATTTATAACTGAGTGTACACATAAGTTCACTTGGTTATCCTAACCAAGTGAACTTATCATAGACCGGAACAGATGTATGTATTAATATCAAAATAGTGAATGAGTATGAAATTTTAAAGAATAAAAAACCGATATTATTCAGCTGAAAACAACCACAAAACGCGTATAATTAAAAAATAAAAACCAAACAAAATTATTGAAGATATAAAATCCGTCAAATTTGTAAATTAAAATGATTGTATAGTGAAATTAAATCAAAACTATAGACGAAATTGATAATGGAGAAATGTTCTTAAAGTTGAATTGAGAAAAAGAGGAGTTGATACATACAACAACAACAACAAAAAAAAATCAACTAACCTTTTTCTCATTTAAAATTAACAAGTGTATGCATGTATGTGTGTGTGTAATGGCTGTTCACGACACATTACCATAATGAAATAACGTTTTTAATTATTATTTTTAAAACACAAACATACACACATTACAGTGGTTGTTTATGGAGTGTATTTTTAAAAACCAGGTTCTAAACTCTCCCCAATACTAAATTAAATTGATTAAATATAATTAGTACAACATATTTCTCTTGAAATTTACATAAACACAAAAACTGAGACTCGAAAATAAGAGTAAATACATGTGTATAATGATTAATTTATAGATATGATGGAATGAATTCCTTTTTTAGTTGACAAATCAACACGAAAAGTATGATTACCAGCAAAGGGTTGTGGAAATTGTTGAGTTTTTATTGAGATCATGAACTGATAAATGTTGAACCACAAGTGAAAACCTGACGGTTAAGCGTTCGTGCAAAACCTAAGACCTGGGTTCGAGTCCAGCGTGTGGGATCGTGAATGTGTACTGCTGAGGAGTCCCGGACTAGAAAAAAATGACCGTCCAGTACGAACAGGTTTTTAATGGTAGTCTAACATTGATCGGTTTATGGTTTCAATAAAAATGGCAAACATAATTCAAAAGAAACAAATTTTTCTTCTAATTTTGTAAAATAAGTACATTTGGATCAAATTTATTCCAATTATCATCCAACTGATAATAGTTTGGACTTCTCCGATGTCGATATTTTTTGACTGAATTTTGATCAATCTTAAAGACGAGTTTTTTTGTGAAATAGCTGTAATATGGCTAGCAGTCAGTCAGCTACAATGTAGAACCAGGCACATACGTTCATCAGTTCAAGTTGCCATATCTCATTAGCACAACAAGATCAACACCGAATTCATAGAGGTAGATACTTCAATGGTGGTAATAAATAAAAGAAAGATCGTGTATAAGGAAGAAAGAATTAGTTCATAGACAGAAAGGTATAAGGTAATTCTAATTTCACCATCTAAGGGAAGGCAGATACTGTATACACCTACGCCATTGTGATCGATTCTGAGCCATTTCACCAAGAGTCTCCAACCATTGATTACAATAGCCACGCGGAACCCAATTAAGTTGTCTGCATCTACCAACATGGCTCAGACTAGAAGTTAGTGACTTCAAACACTGATACCACGTTTTGGTTTGGTCACCCCTAACTTCCTTCTAACCATCCCCAACACTAGTCAGCACTGCACGTCGTGGTAATCAGTGTTCAGGCATACGTAACACTTAACCAAGCCCTATCAGTCGATGGAGATCCACAACCTTATCACCTGATTTACCATTATTCCCAAATACCCTGTGTCTAATCTCCTATTACTTACCTGATGATCCCAGCAGATGCAAGCAATATTTATAAGACATCTGTGATCAAACACTAGTAGCTTACGAGTGTCTTCTACTCTCAATGACCACGTCTCACAGCTGTAAAGAAGAACAGAACAAACTTCTGCACAGTACACTTGTTAACTTCGCCGTAGGTGACATAAGTTGGCAAAAGCCAAACGATCTTTTCGAATCCGTGTAGAGATTTCGTCAGACACCAACCCATTAGGGCTGATCAGACTTCCAAGATAACTGAAGTTGTCGACACGTTCGACTGCTTCACCCCCATCCTTAGTTCAGGTGTTGACCCAGCCCAGTCCTGAAGCAACAACTTGCATTTCGAGGGAGAGAAGTGCATTCCAAACATTCTGCATTGTTGCTTAGTGCTACCAGAAGACTGCATTTTTTATCAGCGTCTTCACCAAACAGGACTATGTCATCTGAGTATTCTAAGTTGATAAGTGGACCTCCTGGCAGAAGATTAATTCCTGAAAATTCAAACGATGAGAACGTTATTTCTAGCAGTAGGTCTATGATGAAATTAAACAGAAATGGATATACTGGACAGTCTTGTGGGACACCAATTGGGGTTGAAAAGTGAGATGACAGTTCGCCATAAGCTCTGACTCGATTGGTGGTGTTCGAATAAAGAGCCTTCACAAATTTTATGTACTTCTGAAGTACACCTTCCAATGACAGAGACTGTCAAAGAACCACTCGGTCTACAGAGTCAAATGTTGCTTTTAAGTCAGGAAAAACTATCATCGTCGGACGCCGCTATGCATGTGGCTAGCAGTAAAATCGAGGATGTACGTTTCGTCCTATTTCGAACTCATCGGTTAGGTGTACCTGCATCTCAGAATTGATATTCACTATGAGATTCCAACTTTATGTTCAGTAAACAAGCTAGTGGCTATCTCGACTAATTAACTTAGTGGATAACACGGATGTTTGAATATAAGGGTACTGGGTAAACATCCACTCGAGTGTAATTACATCCAACTAATGAGTCCCAAATTTTTATTTATTTATTTGAACACACAGATATTGGTACAAGCGGGTACCAGATACATATGCGCCACACAAATCTCATTTGATTTGTGTGAGGGCTGTGATACTGCCTGGGTGCCCAAACCCAAGCAGAATGAGTCCCCAAAAAAAACGAAATGCACACCTTGCATTCCATTGCTTGCCACAATTAATGTAAACCATGAAGCTTCCAATGGCTGTGTGAATAGATGATAATACAGAGTGAATAGAGCATTGCCTTCATAGTCAGTGCCGTGGTATGAAAGAAAACTGTATAGGACTGGAATCTGTTGGTCCATCACGACCTTCTACTTGAGATACTGCTGCGATTTCTTTTTAAATCCTACCGTTTTCTAGAATCGAAACCGTGAATATTACGAGTCTAAAGTAGGTGATTCCTATGCTGAACCATTACGGGATTTAACAGTTCAAGCTTGTACGAACTACGTTATTAGCATCCCTGTTATAAAAAAAGTCTATTTTTTACCATATAAAATATGGACTGTACACCAGGGAATTTTCAGTTCAATAGAAAAGTATACTTGATGATGTTTGTCTTTTCAGTTGCGTGCCACACTTTCTGTGGAAGATATTGATACCATAGAAGCAAGGTTCAAATATATAATTTGAGTATTTTAACTGTTAAGTGTCATAACCAGTCATTAATTCAGACTAAAAAGGAGTTAAAACAACTGTACAGTCATATCTTGATCTCCGGTGCTTAAAAATAATCAAACAATAACCACTAGAGATGAGATTCGATATGATTAACCAGGAAAACTACGATAAGTATGATACCAAGATTAATTTATTCCAACAACAACAAACATAAAACATTATTGGTGCTACAATCTTCAAACTAAATCCAACAATTCACTATTTTCATGAGGCTTATTAAACCGCCTAAACATGATATTCGTAAGCAAATTGTGATATACAGTTTATTGAATGAAAAAGAAACATTAATAGGCGCTATAATACGAGTTCGCAAATCGCTTCAAAATCAGTTAACTGACATTCAAAAAAATAAGGGTAGTACGTCTTAATGGGAAAAACACAATAGAATTAAATGTAATTAATCCATAAGTTTGAGTTACTGTGGCTTTATCTAATGTTACAATACCTCAAACAGTTATGGGCAATGTTGATTCTAAAAATACGGATAAAATAGAATTGCTAAAGTTTTCTTCTACGTTACTCCCTTTCATGCAATTTCAAATAGTCCTAAATAAAGTAGCACAAGTTACGGTTCGACATCCGAGTGAGAACTTATTAGTTGCAGCGAAGTATTTACACTAAATAGAACAAATAGACATACATGTACTATTCTCCATAAGTTTTGCTTACAAGTGATTTAAAACATTCAAAGTCAGTTGAAAAGAATGGTAAATTGATGATCCTCAACTAATACTGTTTCAGGATGATTTACAATGCACTGGCTTGTAAGACACACATTTTGTATACAGGTAGCCTACTGGCAATATTTAATGACACAATATATAGCAGTAACAGTTGTGTAACTAAGTAACCATGTACAATCCAGCTGCGTAAAATGGAGTATGGTTACACTTTGCCACCTAATAATAAAAAAGTAGTTACAGGAATACGGAGTAATACTATGGAGCGAATTATTATAAAAATGAATTTTTGGTTTAATACTGTCCAGTAAACACCAGTAATAAATATCTAAGAATTGTCAGTGAATCAAATTTTTGTAAGCCGCACTATCGCTAGCTGAGATTTAGCATGTTATTTTCACAATATAATTTCAGGAAAGTTTTCAAGTTAATAAAGGAGAATACAATGTAATTTGTGAACATTTCTGGATTAGACAAATAAAACACAGATGATGCAACATATAAGTTGCTGGAAGTCAATCAGTCAGTTACAGTCAGTAAGCGTAAATGAACCAAACTGAATAGTAGTCTCATGAAAGTCAGGATTTACTTTCCAACAGTCTATTAACTATTCATAAATGATCTTTCTGATTAAGCGTAGACAGACAATTTTTCTATAGAAGAAAACTGTAAAAAATTAAAATGACTGTTAAAATTTCGAAAATTCTACCTGTATACCACATTTATTACATGGTAATAATTTATGTTGCTAAACCTAGCTATGCTTATATGTAGTTTAAAAAGGGAAAACAAGTTTTTCCGATACAATTGAACAACTCGGATGCACGGATTCATGCAATGGATTTACGCATTGACAGATTAACTAATTAGAAGAGCTTCACAAGCCTTGTGATAAGATGACTGCTGACCAAAAGACGTAAGTCTGAATGCAGGAAATTTGATTGTTATAAAGAACAAGAACCGCCTGCAACACCCAGGACACATCCAAATATCTAGTCAAAGGAAATTTTCAGTCAAGTGTGCATAACCGAAGGTATCATTAAATTCCGTCACCACTGAAGTGACGATTGGAAGTAGACGTTTTTAACTATAATATCTCGGAAACATCGCTTTTGCGATTGTAAATAATTAGGGAAAGTAGTTTATTAGATTTAGAAACTAATACCAGGAAATCCAACTATGGTACGTATTTAATGTGTTGTACTACAATAAAAACTTTAGAATTCTGGAAGAGGATATATGATAATAGTATTCAGTGCTATTGATTATTTGATTTTCCATGAGGAAATGAAACTGTCGTTAACTATTATAAGAAAAGAAGCTGAATTTGTAGACCTAATTTGGTCTTAACGACCAAGTCACCTAAATTCAGTTTTAAAAACTTATCAATACTTGATCCCTGTGTGTCCCATAGATATTTATTCACATACAATTATGACGAATGAAACTAATGCACAACTATGTATATTATAAGTAGTAAACGTAAAAGTTACCAGAAAATAATTATTTATACGGCAATTTACATTGATGATAAATTACAATGACACTGAAATCATTCACATGAGTAGATCACATGAAAAGTAACATTCTCAAAACCCAAATATGAAATAATTAATAGGTTACTACTACAGCTACTCACAAATGCTGAAATTGTATGTGATGGCCATAACATTGAAATGGTATCATTACGAGAAAATCCATGATCATCATCAATAATATCAGAGCATGAAAATAATTTTTCAGTAGGATAATCAACAGAAAATGAACAATCTGTGTATGATACATTTGATGTTGAATCAATTAAATCCGTTAAATCCAAGAACTCTACATCATATTTACTAGAAGATATTGGTGATGTTGTTGAACAACCAAAATGATTTGATGTACAAGTTGTAGTAGAAGAACTAATTGAATTTTGTTGATATAACTGAGAAGTTGTAACATTAATTCCATTATAACAGAAACAAGTGAAATATGGTGAAGTGAATAATTGACTTTCACAAGAATTATTATTTGTACGATACTGTTGTTCTTCTCCATGCATGACAATAAGGTTTTTATAAAATTATATTAAAACAGAATGAAAACTTTTTAAACATAAATTAACTGGGAAAGATTAACCCAGGATAAAGTTTGATGAAGAATCCTATGCTCCTTCACAAAGGGGTAACAGGCGTAAGTAAGTATGAAACAGAATCACTTTCTCAACATTGTAACATCATTCTTTTGTGTAGTGTGCAAGCAATTACAACGAAACTGTGTTGCAGAGTTGAAAAAGGCATCAAGACGATAAGAATTATTTCAGATAATTAATTATTACTATCTAGTCAACTGCGTGGGACAACCAACACCATCTATTACGCTCTACTACGACTGACTAAGATGTGTAACTAGGCTGTATAACAAACATCTGCATATATATATATATATATATATATATATATATATACAAACAGTAATAGTTAAAGTTATTAAAAGCAACCAAAGTATCCAAACACAAAACAAAACTCCCTTCTTTATTAAACTATCGAATGTATCAGGAATAATATGATTGGAGAACACATAAGATACGAATCAGAAGAGATCTACAGTACAGAGAGGTGTATGTGTGTGTAAAACCCTATAAATATTTTATGAAATATTGATGAGGATTTCAATTAAAAAATTTTCTATATAAAATTATTAATAGTCACTATTAAGTAATATTTTATCTATCAAGAAATAGTACGACTAGGCACAGTGACATAATAATTAAAGTATTCCGTTTTCAATTAAAATAGATGGTAGGTTCAAACAATACTTTACCTATCAATACGACTCAGATCAGTAAATGACTTGGTTGTTTTCAAATAACGAAAGAGACCCGTGGTGTTGAAGGAGAATTAAGGTAATTTAGGGAAGAAAATTTTTGTATCGACGACTTTATATACTTAAGCTGTACAATCATTTTTATAGTTAATGACTTAATGGACTGATATCATTTCTTGGATTGTCTGCTTTTAGCTTTCTTTTAACTTACATTAACCAGGATTGTACGTCAAGGTAGGCGACGGATAAGCAAACGTAGCGTATGTTCAATATGATATTTTAAAAAACAACTTCTACCGACAGATAATCAGATGAATGAATAAATAAGCTAATTTAAACAAGCATATACTGCTCGTGAAAACTTTTTAAATAGGCATGAAAAACAAATGCTTTTACAACTCGTTCTTATTCAGAGAGAGTAAAATAATGAATGGCACTTACAGAAATCCGTCAGAAGGGTTTACTCTCAGGTTATTTTTGGTTTACAAGATACTAATGAATAAGTAATATTTAGAAGTTCGATGAAAACTTAAATCTTTGTTATGATTAAAATATATGTTATGTTGATACTACCCCTTAAATGAAATAGATTACTAATTAAGCTATATGGTCGTGAACTTCGAATGGCTTTCAGTTAATACTGTTTGAAATGACTTTATTGACAAGATACTAGGGGAACGATATTCACGACTTCTTTATAGATAAAAAACTATATATATATATATATATATATATATATATATACAAACTGTGTCCACAAAAAAAAAGACCTAACTTCGAATCCTCAGTGTAAAATGAAGAGAGGAAGACTAAAGAACACATTGTGTCTAGAGTTCTAGGCAGACATCAAAAGAAACAGCACTTAGGAACAGCTGGAAAGGAGAGCTAAGGATAGGCTGGGTTGTAGATTCTTAGTAGGTGGTTCATACTCCAAAAATGTAAGTACGTAATTACCCAATGTAAAGTTCTATAAGCATGTTTGAAGTACGTCCAATTTCAAGCTGGAAGTCAACAATTTTTAAATGACCTGGAGACAAATTTCATTTTTGTTTCATCTATATAAAATCTTAGCCGTACAGGTATTCTTTTGAAGCCTAATACTATAAAATCAATCACTAAAAAATGAGAATGTATCCTGTTTTTCATGACATAATACTATAAGTGCCGAAAACAGAAGTCACCACACATTAGTACAATTTCTGAAATTGTTTCAGTCCGACAGTTATCCTTCTACAATGATGCATGTAAGTACATTAACCCAATTTGTTTCACTGCCCTCGCCCAAACCTGGGATACAAAAACATTCAAGGACTTCCAAAAACTCGAAATCATCTACAAGAACACTATATAATTACTGTAACATCAGTGTATATATTTTGCGATGGGAATGCCTATGGATGTAAAATTCAAAAACAGCGACAATCACGATAATTTATGCAAGCTTGCTAAAAAATATTTGACTAGAGATATTGAAGGAAACTATATTGTATGACAATAAACTGTTGCTACGATGATATGCCTCAATGGATGAAATATAACGTTTAACTACTATATACACTAGATTGGAAACCGATTTCATCGCCTTTGGTTTGGGCGATCGGATAATGTTAATAGTCTTCACATATACACACACACTGGTACATGAAAAACTGAGTACTTAACAGAGATAAATTACCTTATACTAAGAACACCGAGAGCTTAAAACTGTAACATATTTTAACGGATACCAACAAAGGGAGAATATGATTGCCAAAAACAGTCAAAAATTTGAAATTACAAAGATAATGGTGTACTCATTTATTGTGGTAGACAAAAAATGGAACAATTATTTACAGTATAAATGAAAGTTCTGTTTAATATCGTTTGTAATATTACACAAACAGGCCACATTACACCGTTTCTATTCTTAATTATAAGACTACTACTACTAAATGATAAAAAGGTAACAATAGTTGAATCTTTTCAAACCAATATTCGAGTGAAATAGCTGCAGAAGGTAATCTCTTTATACGTACACAAAATAATCTATAATGCGTTAGAATTACACACACACACAGACACACATCTAAAGATGAGATTCAACATGAATTTTAATAAAGGAAAGTGTAAAAACCGTTTAAAAAAAAGGAACAATCAACTTCACTTCATAACACAAGTACATAATTAACACTCCGATAATCATATATCCTCAAATGAAAAATTTCATACATATGTACACATGATAAAGGAACAAATTTACAATAAAACAGCTGTTTTAATTAGATAGATTAAAATACTAATATAAAAATGACAGTGGACAAACAAATTCACTTAGATTTCAATCATGACAATACAGAATGTGAATAAAAATACAATACGAAGTGTTTGTAACACTATTAACAGAATGTTACAAATAAACAGTAATGTTATACAGCTTCATTCCTATATACAAAACTTATTCATGGCACAAGTTGATCTTAAAAGGAGTTTCAATGAAGAAAAAAACAGAAGTAGTGTATATTTTATCGAAATGAATAGTAAACCTAATATTACATTTGGTGCATCGGAAAATACGTAAAGAATAAAAACCTATTATTATACATGTAATATTGTCATAAATATTTGTGTATGATGAGTCAGAGTAATTCACACTACATACGGAAGAGATTTATGTAAGTAAATGACTTTGTTCATTGAAATGTTTAACGCAATACCAATCATCACCCAGTCTATCGTTGACACTAAAATGATGTGATACAAATGTGCGTATCAGTTTTGGTGGTTGTCCTCTAAGCTAAATGGTTTGAATGTCGTAGTACAGTTTTGTATGAACTAAGGATTGATGGTGTTGTTCAGAATCGCAATGAAAGTTCCTAAATCAAACTACCCAACTCAAAGAACACAACACACCGTTTAGATCATCCACCCGGGCTGCAGACCTCCGTTATATATATATATATATATATATATATATATATATATATATATATATATATATATATATATATATATATATATATCGGTTTCAGTTACCACACAATACAGTAGGAGTAAAAATAACCAAAACAGTGTGAGTTATTCCATCAATAACCGTAGTAACAATGAAACCTAAAACACTAGTGCATTGGAAGGAATGGATGAAACTAGAGAAGAGAAAATATTAAATGACACTTAGCTCCTTCATGATTCAGAGAAAGACTTTTTTCGAAAATAAGCGAATTTCCTACCCTATGATCTAATTTGGCTTACATTACCTAATCCCAATTATAAAGATCACGATCACCATGTGAACCTTAAACAAGAAGCGTACATCTCAATAGTTTATCAAAAATTATATGTAAATGTAGTGTGTAATGGCCAGGTCAATCTACAAGCACCAATTATCAGTAAAGGATTGATGGAGACTGTTGAGTTTTCTTAGTGAGATCATGAACCTACCAATGTTAGACCACTAGTGAAAGCTGGAAGCACTGAACGGCTGTTTCGTCCTAGTGTGGGACTTCTCAACAGTGCACATCCACGATCCCGTGGGCAGGACTCGAACCCAGGACTTTCGGTCCCAACAACAATCTCCACAACCCCTTACTGATAACTATCATGTGCTCACTAGTGAATAGCTTTGAGAGGTACTTTTGTTTTTCTAGTGAGAAGTCGCAACCAGTGGAGTTGAGACGTATTGGGTGTGAGGCCGTCACTCACCGAAGACAAGAGATGCAATATCGTGGATTAGTTGAAGTTAAATATTAACACCGTTGGATACCGGCTAAGTGGTCTGGAAGTTAGGCGTTCGCACGAGATCGAAGGTCCCGGGTTCGATTCTCGCATGTGGAATCGTGAATGAGCACTGCTGGGGAGTCACCCAGATTTTCAACGGTGGTCTAACATCGATCCGTTCGTGATCGCAGTAAAAACACCAATTAGTTTAGTAATTTACAATTCTTAAAAATAATAATGCACTCAGGAAACTACAAAATAATTAGTTTAGGATGATTTTGTTCAGCCAAATCATATACCTAGAACCACTGTTATAGTTTACCAAATGTTTAATGAATTTATGATACAAGATGAGAGTAACAAAACAAGTTGATATAACAAGAAAATTAATGAACTCTCAATTCTATTTTTAAAAATAGAAAATAATACATGGCTTTAAAAATAAAATTATTCACCTACCTGTGAAGTGAGTATTTTTGCTGTAGCTGAGGTGCACGCGGGAATCAATTGCACCGGGTCATCATTACGCCCTGAATAAGAGTGAATTTTGTTATTTAGAGAGAGACAGAATGAAAATAAGACAATCACACTAGCTTAGTTACAGACTAACTTAAAATTCTAACACTACAATATAAACTATGTTAGGCATTCGATGCATTAACTATGATTTTTCAAAGGACAGAAGATAGTAAGTCAAGATTTAACAACTTTGCATTGTGATTATACAAAAGTATTTAATCACATATTGTAGAAAACAAACTTATTATGTTGATATATGTTAAAGTGAAATTAATTTAGACATAAAAACATACGATTAGTTAATAACTTTAATGAAGTGGTTGGACCTGAATGTTATGAAAATCGAATTGAACTACACTAGCTGAAACACTTACCTCACGCTTTAAGAATTATTCTGGAAAAAACAATTCCTGACTATATGAATTATGGTTGAAATATATTTTAGTGTTGTCTCGAAATAAGAAGCTTTCCAATAGAACAGACGGGAATACTGATCAATCTATCGAAAATGGATTTTTCTCTACATAACCATTCCCAATGTCACTTTACTACATTAAGTGAACTAATTCTATGGGATTCTGATTACGTTTTAAGTCGACCGAGAATTAGACATTAATGCTGCAGGTAAATATAATTCTACAACATACTACTTTTTTTATTAACTCATATATGAATTTAACAGTTTCTATTATAAAAAGAAAAGAAAAATAACAATCAAACTTTTCTTAAATTAAACTAACAAAACAAATATGCAACTAGACGAAATATTTGTTAAGGATACCAAGTTTATACAAAGAAGAGTGTGCTGAAGAATATTTTTATGGTCGAAAGGAATAAACTTTTATAGAGAAAACAGGGAACACAGAAGAAAGAAAAGGGAGAAAGTGGGTCAACATCGAAACAAGCGAAAAGAAGTAGACACACACGCACATATGTGACGGATAAAACAACTAACTGTCAACACATAAAAGCAAAGCACCTACACAACAACGATAAGTATGGAAACGAAATGGCACAAGGGGGGATTGAATGTAAAAAAAAATAAGGTTTATCATACACCAAATATCTAGTCCAGAAGTACCTAGTATATTGCCCCTTTTTCACAGCACAGTTACAAAAACAAAGCTGGAGGCCTATATGGAATTGTCATAGGAATTAAGGAAAATTTGAAAACTTCTATGTTACACTGAAATGACTATGACAGAATAAAGAAAAGTATGCAGAAAATCTCAGTAGAGAGAATATACCAAGGGAGAATATTAACACTATGAAATGTGTCGAATTGATGTTTTACTAACAACTGGTCAAGATATCCATGTGTCTACTTACTTAATCAACACGTTGAAGGTAATCGTAATCATCAAAAAGCATGACAAATTTATCAGATAAGCATAATAGAAACAGACTAGAACTTTTATATGTACATAGTGTGAATACGAGTTTACCAGATATGTTTGATGTATTCTAGAATAATGCCAATCGAGAACAATGATAACAGTAATAGTAATACAAATATAACACAGACAAGTGCAATGCTAATGTTTATTTGTACATAATTAGATGAGAAGCAATATGTTATATAGACAAGAAATTTGTGTAATATCCCATTGATGAAAAAGCGTACTGTATACATAAATTAGCTAGTGTTAAAATTAGGATTTAATCAATAAGGACCGCTTCATTTATAAATAATCCAAAAATTGGTGTATTCATTAGTACATTGATATGAGTTAGTAAATTTATGGGGAATGACAGAGACAATGCAAAAAGCTATCTTAATATGAATGTAAGACAAAACAGTGAAAAAATAAAAATAAATAAACAAGAACTTTCGTCTAAATTTGATTGAATAGTTTCACAGTATTTGAGCGTCGAGTTGATGTGAGACATTAAAGAAGAAATAAAACTTAAAGTATTTTTAACTTGTAAAAAGATAGCCACATATCAACTACTTCAATAGCCAGTAATAGATTTAAGAAGCCTATGATTCTAGAAAGTTTGGATGAACAATCAATATGCTCATAGATTTTTACCAATGAAATTCTAGTTTCCTCTAGTGTACATCAACATTATTTAGCATCATATATCTAAGGAACGGTTATCAGGAATAGTTAACACATACATAACTGAATCTTCACTGATTTACCAACCAATTCATTGATTGTACGTAGGTGCTGCTTGTAAATACTCTATACATATTTCCTAAAGACTTAGAGACTAAACTGTTTGGGTATGGCTCAGAAACAAGTTTAATTGAAATCGGGCTGCGATTATCCTTTACATGCTTAATCCCAGAAAGTCTCTTTAAAGTCTTTCTTAAACCATTTTCGAGAAGACTCATTGGAAACATAAGGGAAACTAAGATTTTCCTATGATCCTAGAATAAAGTGAGTGTACCACGTATTTCTAAAACAGCGTTAAATTGTATGTTTACTTTTCACATCTAATGTGTTGAGGAACAGTATGTCTGACAGTCTTATTATAATCTATAAAGCTCCGTACAAAAGCATATCAAACAAAATAACACAACACAAATAGCAGAGACCTGATCGGAGTTCTCTAATATCCCCATAACTGTTCACTCTTGCTCTAAATGATATTGCGAAAACAGCTCTAAAGGAAATACATGTTATAAATCGTTTGACTAAAACGATCATTCATATTCCAGTAAGTGAATAACATGGCCTTACAATACAATAACACTGAGGCTACTCAGATGGAAGTCAACCAGTTAGCGATCTGCATCATAGTTGCCTCTGGAGGACTCCTTGCGCACAGTCGCGAAACTTGTTAGTAATGCAGACAATGTGTATTGTCATCCACTGACGATATCCTGACGTTTTACAGATGCCTTCCCAGGGACCTCTACAGGGTGCATTACTTTTCAACGTTGAGAAGAAGTGGCAAAAGAACATGGTTGGTCAGATTGTCATAGGTGGAATAAAGTATAATTGTGTTGACTCATCACAACTCCTTGGGTGAGGAGACAGAGACCTGAATAATAAGCAGCTCGAAACGTTGCTAGTAACCACCACCCTTTTCTCTATCATTTTTATTATTTTGTCATGTTCCTTTGTAACCAGTGGCATACCATGCTAATCGTAAGTGAACAAATACATAAATCTAGAACCAACCAAAACAGATGTAATCCATAACCTAGTACAAATGTTTATTGATCATACTTTATATCACTGTAACAATGCGAAACCAACAAGAAAACAATAACATGAAGAGGGAAGAAACTTGAAGACAGATAATAACTTGTTACAATCATGAGATGTACAGGATAAAGGTGGGATTTAACTAAGACATCGCCATAGGTTTACGGTCAATATCACATCTAATTTATAGTCAGTAGCACTGGCTGTCTTCAAGACCGTGACCAGGAAATTTAGTTCCTTAAACTATACAGACTAATATTTAGGGAATTAGTCACAAAATGTGTGTTGGCCCGAGTCGTTGTATTAAATCAGAACAAACAAATGAAATTAACACCAAAAGAGTGCAAATAATAATAGTATCAATGATAGTAAAAGCGTGGTTTAAGAATAAGGGATGAAAAGATTTGCATGAAGAAACACTGGAAACTCGGAATCTAAAGGGTGATAAAGAATGAATGTACTTGCACCACTGTGATTGATTCCAATTCATGTTACTCAGCATCTCTAACCAACGATGGCGGTTACCATACTGAGGTAGTGATGTTCGATTTTGAACCGCTAGATATCAGGTTCGAGTCCCGCCTCACCTAATTCGATCTTGGCAACCAGGTAGTACCATTAGCACTTACACTTAGAGTGTGGTTCATAAATAACCACCTATATCGTATCTCAGTTGATAGGGCTATACCGTCTGTAAACATTAGACAAATTATGAGTACTGAGTGGAAGATTAATATATGAAATGGATAAAAAATTTTGGGAAAAAAGTACCATAAACAGATTGGTATGAAAAATGTGTTTCATGGCAACAAAATTAACTAGTAGAGAACGTAAAAAGATAAAATTTGCAAAGATAAACTAAATTTTTGAGCGGCAAACATTACCAACGTTTAATCCTTCGGACTATCATTAAGGCTACTATTATTTAGAATTCTTTGCTATTCATCATGTTAATTTAATCTCATTTTGCGAATTTGATATGACAACTCGGGCTAATGTACATTTATGCCAGGCTCTTTACATAATAAGTAACATCATTTAATTTTACGGAATTAATCAGATTTTAACAAAATATGCGCTTAGTCATCTGTCTACTAAATAAATTATCTTACCTAGACCACTTGAGCAGTCGACATTTATATTGCATTCCCTCTGTAATGACCCCGTCATTGGGCCAGTTGGAGTAGAAGGATTGTACCACAGGTTAGCTGGGGAAGAATCAACACCACTTGATAGATCATGACTGAAACCGTAATAGTTTGTACCCAATGGACCAAGCTAAAAAAACAGTTGATATATATGATAATTTCAAAATGAATGACACACTAAAAGAGCCTAGGTACTGCGAAACTAGATAATACTCATTATTCAGTGTAACAACTGACTACCAGTCCTAGCAATATGAAATAGCAAATTAACGAAAATTAGTGATGAAGTACAGGATAACGTTTTCGGCTCACAGTTATACCTACTCTTAGGGATGAGAGTATAACCAAAATCCCCCAGATCGAAGATGGAACATGATTCCAGCCAATAAAACAACTGAAAACTTTATGTTTAAACTATAATCTCTCCATCGAATATTTGGTGAATAGAAGATTTCAATCATTCTTTTCTATTTTCCAACTTACAGTTTGCTAATAATAGCCCGTTCTAACAACTTTTATATCTATTAAAACTAGTTTCATCTTACTAGTATACAGCAATCCAATTCAGAATCAAAACTTCGAGAAAAAAGTTATCCTAACAAACATTTAGTTTTACTGTACTAAACAGCAACCTACAATCCAGTAGTTATCTTTTTAAATGATGGATAAAACCAACCAAAGGAATTTAGGAAACATTTTAAGAGAATAAATCAGGTCAAGAGCCACAGACAATATGGGTTATAAGATACTTTATTAAACATCTTAAAGTGGAGTGTTTCAGGATAAATTAACTGCATCCATTAATTTGTAGGATGGATATATTTGAAATTGCCACATATCATGCTCTTACATTCATGATAAAATCAACAAATGAGTAGTAATCGATCTGGTTAATACATGTTACATACATATACAGCGCTAGCTAACTATGATGTGCGACAAAATAAATCTTGTGGATTATAATGCATATCAGGTTCACATTGGTTAATCTAAGCTGTGTAAAACTCCAGGTCTATTGACTTTGTCTGATTAGATGACAAAAAAAACCTGATGCACCTAAGTGTGATTGTTTAAAGTCTATATATGGAGTAGAGACAAATGGTAATTACCTAAAATGATACATTGGCTATTACAGAATCCAACTCGTTTTAATCAATAGCTAACCTTTATGTTTTTAATTACTACAGAATCAGCCAGAAATTAATTATTAATTTACTAGAACCATTAGTTCAGGGATTTTAGATGTATCAATTTGCAAACCTCCAGGAATTAAGAGTTCTCTATACCTCTATAAATTGTTTGATAAACACAGTCCATTTTATAAATACATGCGTTTATCCTCATTTCTACAATTACGCTCAGATACAAACTAAATGCAGCAGAATAGACTAAATCTACCATATACAGAGAAACCAAATAGAGAGAATAAGCTTTTTGCACTGTAAATTAATGTTCCGCTGAACATTTTCCAAAACGATTATCACAATCACTGGATTTTTACGAAATGCAAGTAAATGCTTGATAAACTTACAGGCTGAGGTTCTGAATTTATATCTAAAAAAACACAGAAAAAATATGAAATATAGTGATTCAGAACGAAAAACTAGGAATTCGTTGTTTTTTTTAAAATACATACATGCTAGTAGTATATTTACTTCAGCTTGGATAGGTAGCACAGTTTTATCATAATTCCAGTAGAATACTAATAAGTTTAGAAAGTTAAGTGATGTGTTAAATTACGTTAAATTAGTCCAACCCATCAATTTTGATTAAATTTTTTCTATTATTAATTAGGAACTGAATATTGCTTTGTGGAACTACGAAGGAAAAAAGGCCTTACATTCCTACACCATACATTAAATAATATACGGAATATTACATAACTATTTCGTGAAATTTGAGTCGAAATCGCAAACAGTACCTAAACAATGTTTGTGGTTAAATATCAAACCTCAAGGAAAACCAGACGATTTAAACAATACTACAGCATTCCATAATATGAACAATCAAATTCGCTATATGCGACAGCATCGTCGGTCTTCCTAAATGTCTCAGAAGACCATTTTTCCTACTAGGTTATTTCAATAAGAGATGGTACAGGATATTAGGATTGCAATGATCCAAGTGTCAAATGTGTCACGATCACCAGCTGAAACTTGGATATGGTTGAGGTTGTTTAGTTTATCAAGACGACCTGGTCTTGAGATCCATATTAGATCACACACTACACCAGGAAATATCGAGTCTAAAACCTAAAGTTATGAGCAAAAGAATGAGAGAATTAGAAAGAACTGCTTGATCATATTAACAGAAACGATTTATCATAGAAGAAATAAGACCAAGTTACTTAAAACCACGTCAATATGGGAAACAAATAATGATTATTATAAAAGAATAACAGCGTAAAACGTACCCGCTAGAAAAGTCCCAGGTTGCGTATCAACGCTGAATGTATTTGACAAAGGAAATAGTGGTTCAGATGAAGTGATCTGAGATGCTAACATAACACTTGGACTAGACTGGGTGGGTAAATTTTGGTGCAAATGATTGAAAGGCAGACCAGATGCTGAGAAACGAGTAGTGGGGCTGTGTGACAATGGTTGAAGCCATTGGCTGGAAGTCGAATGCATCATGTCTACATATACATCACCAGTTTTTGACCTGATAAAAATATCATACATAAAAAGGACTGGTAATGATAGAACCGGTTGCGACATCAAGAGCGTTAAGAAACATGAGCAGAGCAGAATGTAGTATTAGAGAAGAGCCCCTTAAAACTTGGAAACCTAGATCGCCAGAATAAATGCTTAACTAGGAATAGTATATTGATGTTTCCAAATTTTGTAACGATGCTATTCCGAAGTCAGTTTTCTAGAGTCAACTAAAACTCAAACAATGGTGTTAATCTTGTCCCCATGAGAATTAATTCAACAGAGGTGAGTAAAGGTGGAGACATTCTATTATTTCGCAACAATAAAACCATCTACAACAGTCACACGCATGTTAGTAATGTAAGGTTACTAAACAGCTACAACCGCAGACATATAGATACATCAGGCCCAACAAAATAATAATATTCCAAGTCGTCACGCCTTATGACAAAACGATAAAATTGATATCAGTGAGACTAAAAGTAAACTGTTGTGAATTTGGTGTTTGGGATTTAGATCAAGATAAATATAGTAACAGATTGGCGCAATACATTTCGGCTTTGTGGGTCTTTGGTTGGATCAATTTTTTTGTTTTATCAGCAAACTTAAGTAGTTCAGTCCCTGTTGGTCGACTGGCCAACACCTATTCAATGTCAAGGTAGATTATCCACTCCCTTGAAATACAAAAACCCCTATTAAAACCCTTAATTTTTAGTATCAGGGAAGTTGAATTTTTAATTTGTATTGGCAACATTCCCCGCCAGGTATTCTCAAAACGAATTTTCAGCTGGTGATGTGAAACACTGAAGTCTACAACCAGATGGATAGATTGTCATTTCATAAGGATCTGACTCGACTTCAAAGTTCGGCAGATCGAAATGAGTAAACTTACATATCTTAAAAGAGTTAAACATTCAATTTATAGCATAATCCAAACCGCAAATACAACCTAAGTCTTCATTAGAAGTATCGTTAGTAGAGATATTTTTGTCCGTTACTGTGTAAAATCATGTGGTGACAAAATGGTTTTTGTACCAGCTTTACGCTAGTAACTTCGAAATGTACTTCGACCAGTTTGAGAGGAGTTTCTACCTAACCTCCCAATTTTATGTGACTCCACTGTAAAAGGACAGGACTACTTTGGAGTGTATTCAGAGATAATTTTCAAAATCAGTCCCTGGCTCTAGATTTGGATTCCAATAGTAATCCCTGGACCCATATATTTAAGAATATAGATGACTTAGTGGCGATCTAATAATGATTTATAGTCATAAACACTCCCCACCAGAATATATACTGAAGTTCACTCCCCACACACTCTAGGGAAAACATTCCCAAATTACCCAGAGCATATTGGGTTGTGAGTTTATTTTTCAATCATTAATAGAAGTCATCTGAAACAGATCAACTAACCTACCTGAACCCTTTGGTAGAAAACTTGCTACATTAAAGACTTAAAATAGTACCACATACTTGACTAAAAGCAGGGGTAAAGGATGGTGAGTTGTCTTACGGTTCTCAATTTAATCTTTAGTTAATAAATTATTTGACATCCATAGTTCCGGATACCATAATATGTTTAAGTTCAGCCGTCTGGATACTAGTTATTTTTCAAACCCTACTTCGCTGAAAGAATTAATTCACTGAGAATATTACTAGTTCAGTCATCTCAATCACCTGTAAATTGTAGAAAAACCAAATAGACCACAATCAGTGTGGAGATTGACGAAATTATAAACTTTGCACATCTCAATCTTGGCTTCAGAAAATTTACGAGTGCTGGTCGGCGGCCTATGCTCCATTGGGAGTAACAGGCGCAAGTAAGTAAAACAATACGTATGTTGCCGAGTGAATATTCAGAATTTAACCGATATTCTTGACGTATATATGTAGAGAGTACATATTGATCGCAAAAGTAACGATGCCGAAATATCACGCACGAAACTCATATTATCACATACTATCCAAAAAAGATAACTAAATGGACCCCAACTTCATTGCTTAAAATGAAAATCTGTTAATTAATGATAGGCCTCAGATATTACTGATAGTTTGCGAATAAATGTGGGTTTTCAACTATACTGTTCACATCTTTAATGAGAAAGAGGTGTGTAACATTTGGTCACAGTAGTACATAACTCAAAAAGTGCCACTCAGAAATAATAAGCAACAAACCTTTCAAATAAACATGCAAAATTCAAAGCCTGCAAACGCCCGCCTTCGTTCGAAACTGTTGACAGAAGCACAACTTTTTAAATGTCCAGCACCCTATGCAAAAGTTCACTGTTCTTTTTAAGCACTTAAAAAATTAACAACTTACTGTCTTATCTTGGTAACAACTTTAGATTTTTCAAATATGTTCACCAACTGTACATGTGAATCCTTTATGGGTATGAATAGTCAGCCTTTTGTGAAGCAGTTATCTTTTGTTTTGTGTTTTTATGATCACATTTTACCTATTCCTAACTAGTTAAGCTCTTGCAGGTCGTCATAATGGTAGACAATTCGATAGAGGTAGGTAGTTTATGATATTTCTGACTGTTGTCAACTCCTCTCATTATTGTAAATGTATTCTATGTGCTTAATGAGTAGTCGGCTAATTTTTTTGACTGCTTTTTTCCAACACGTCGAGAACTGTTCTATCTAAGCTAGCTAATTGCAAGGGATAAGTAGCATGGCACACGCACTGTTGGCACAGTGCGGACGCGTGACTGATCGCCTTCAACTAAGATGTGTCCTGCAAAACCAATGATATCAGCATCAATGTTGAATACTTGGAGAATTATTTATCTTGGAGATTTGTTTACAGCCACATAATCTCAAGAGAACCAACATGATAGCCTACTTGTGTGATTAAGGCTCAGTGCCACTACATATGTTATTCTAGCTTCTGGACAGACCAATTTATTAATTCTCCTTAAGCCGCATTTTGACCTTGTTTATTATTCGCTTATTAACCCTGACTGTTCTTATGTGATCATGTGTGTTAAATGCCTACCTTATTCATAACGTGTCTGCGAAGTATTTTTTCTGAATATGAATATTGGGTCACGCTTGGTCGAAACGACTTGGTTCACTCGTCTTCTCCTAATTGCGTCACATCGTTTCGCTTCGCTTCACTTTCTCCATCTCGTACTTCTGAAATATAAGTATTCAAAGTTCGTTCTCTTATTTGATTTATTTAATTCCATCATACTCTAACGCGAATTAATTCGAAAATTATGTACAAGGGTTGGCGGCATATTCACAACAACGACAATCACCATACGATCTAACTGTAATCAGATACTGGGGCAGGAAGAATTTTAATACTCCTCATCATACTTCTGTTTGCTACTGTGTATTCATCTTACGAGTTGGCTTTCTCTGTTCTAATTCGGCTGTTGTTGATTGATGTCTTCTTGTTCTTGCTTCTTGAATCCTGCCATCGGTGCCAATAGAGATCTGTAGCTTATGGTGATGCTTCTTTGGTCACTGAACCTCCGGATCGAATGGGTTTCCGTGATTCCGAGAACCGTCAACTTGTATCTTCTTATTTCCATAGCTATTTGATTGGTCCTTTCAGTCTTCCACATTGTCTGAACATTCTATGTACGTATATCAATCGTTGCTGTGGTTGTTGGAAGGGGCATCGGTATTGTGACTTCCGAAGAATCTGGGCTTTCAACATGAGGCGTGGTAATTTTTCCTTGAAGTCGAAGGGCAAAGTTTAATTGGTTTAAATTGTTTATTCTGTTTAGCGTTTTTCTCAGCAAGTTTGTTTTCTACGGGATGAGGTTGCTTACCGTATGCCCAACCCTCCTACATTGTATGGGTTCGGGGAAACCAGCATCCTAGAAAAGCTACATGTGAAGTTCCCTTTTCTTATTCCTTTGGCTTATATTCGAGTACAAGCGGTAATTTGCTCTTCAGACTTCTTAACATGATTTTCTTCGAGATTTTCTGAGGGTCGAGGTACAAATGTTTCTTGCCTTGTGATACTGCGGTGTCGTCTCATCAGTAATTGTTAACCTGATTTTCTTCCATATTAATTTTCGCTTACGGAAAGACGTAAGATTCATTCGAATTAAACTACAGTAAGATGTCTTTTTCGGACCCCTTTGCATGCTCCAATGAATGTGCAATGCGGTGAGGTTTATATTCAAATTTCAAACGGAGGATTCCTGTTCTGTTGTCCAGTCTACCGAGAATGATGATTGTTGGGTGGCCTATGGTCCTCTGCGAAGGGGTATTGGAGTAGGTAAGAAATAATTAAGATGGGAAGCAGCTCAGCATAATAATGCTATATCACTGGTGGAAGAGGATAATGATAAACCACATGTATTTTTTTTAAAATTTGTATATATAACAGCTTAGGTTGGCTGATTAAGAGTTGACCTCAAAAAACTAATCATATGTCAAAACAATAGAGTTCATGTATCCATTCACTTTTTCGCTTTGTATAGGCATTATATTTCATATTATCTTATATTGAATGTTGAGAAGCTTTGTTTGTTTGAACTGGTAGTCCAACGCTCCACTGTAACTGTGAGAAGATCTAAATAAAGTCTTATTCGCTACTGGTCCGCTTTCTTCTATCAAAAGAACAAGGATTACCTATAGGCACGAAACATTCATTACTTTGCCGATGCCAAAGAATCTACATATGTTGTTGAAAATGTCTCTCGTCAAATCCATTTTTCCTTTCTATTAACTGAGTCCAAGGTTTTTAAGCTAAAAACTGAAGCAGCATTCGCTAATAAACCCAAATCAACTCTGAGAAAGCCTAAGAAAAAGAAGGTCACCAAGCCGAAAGTCAAGACACCGAAAAAACCGATGGCCGCTGTAACAAAAAAAGTCAATAACCAAGACCCTGAAGAAGCAAGCAGCACATCTTCCCCGTGATATCGTACATGGTGATGAGAAAGATGCCTTTGTACGACTTGGGAACAAGAGTAAGGGTGCATCTAGTAGCTTAAAAGGAGTCAATATTAGTCTTAGACAGATTACGTGTAGTTGCAACCAGAATAAGGTGGCAAATTCACTTTTAGAAAGAAGTTGTGAATAGCGCTTTGACCACTCGAGAACCAGACATCGAGGCAATGTATGGGGTTGCATTATCAAGTCAATAAAAAGGATTCTACCATCACTACTGTTTAGGAAGGTATTGACGGACTAGTCTTTTGATATGTTTTGTAATAGAGGCTGGAGGAATACTGAACAATCGACCGCTAGTAAAGCTAGTTAATGATTGTGAACACCTGGATGTACTTACACTACAAAAGTTATCGTAAGTTTACAGAGGTGTATCATTCGCAGATGCGCAGATGAGTAAAACGTGCTTATATAACAGGAAGTGGAAGGAAGCACAACAACTAGCCAACCTATTTTGGAACGGATGATTACGGGAATACTTACCAACCCTTCTGGCGAGATCCAAGTGGTCAGGCATGATAAGGAAAACACAACCGGGAGAATTAGTGTTGGTAAACAATATTGGCTCACCGAGAAATCTTTGGCCGAAAGCCATAGTTAAATAGGTCAATTATTCTTATTATTCGAACACATAAATATTGGCACCAAAGTGCGCCAAATATATATTCACCACATAAAACAATGAGAAGTTAAAGAGAAGGAAAAAGAAAAGAAGTAAGGAGGGTAAAAAAGAACAATAACGAAGACATTTGTGTAAGTGTAGTGTCAGTTATTATGCCAAGCCTATATACCTTATTCTAGCTTTCAGGCATCCCATTTTATTCATTCTACTCGAGCCATACTTTGACCTTGTTATTTATTCGCTTATCAATCTAGACTGTTTTTATATGAGCGTATATGTGTGTGCCCTTCTTATTCCATTAATCACATGTCTGTAGCTTTATTTTGTCTGACCATAAATATTGAGTAACTCTTGATTAAAAGGGAGTTGGCTTCCCAGCCATCTTCCATACGTGTCATTTTGCTTTGCTATGTTTCATTCGCTTCATGTACGAAATATATGTATTCTCGAGTCAATTCTCGTTATTTGACTTATTTAATTCCGTTATTGGATAACGCGATTTAAGTCGACGATTATATACGAGAATAGGCGATAACAAACATTCGTGCGATCTTGGAGTCAGATCCACGGGCCACCAAATAAGCTAGTGTAATAATAATAGTGGAAAAAAGAGGGAACGGAAAGGTACATCAGAAGCAATCTTTCAGTTAATAAAGAAACAACCACTTCTAGAGAAGAAGGTAAAAGGAGGTTACAGCAGGACCGCCACTGGATCCTATTCTGAGCCATATCTGATAACATCGCTAGACACTGTGTAGCACCATCTCTCGGACCCCAACCAGGGAGTCGTGAAGGACCTGTAGAATTATGGTCTACTATGATATTAGTACTGCTCTAATAATAGACCTAATCCTAAATTTGTAGATTTGTCATGATATAACTGCCTAATCTATAAGATCTTACGTGGAAGTCACACCATCGACTACACCAACTCACTGTATCGTATCAATTACCAATACATGATGTAGAACAAGGTTAGGCTAGAGAAAGAACAATATATTTAATATGAATAGAAGATATAAAGTAACATTGAGATGGACCACGCCTGCATGGCCGAGCCATGCCATACGATCAACTCCAGTCCATTCAATTCATTGTTCGCGCCTTCTCCATCGTTAGGTATTTCTCCGCGTTAAATATTGAATATCTATTTCCTGAGTAGTCTCGTGTTCACAGCTTTGTGGATTGTGTGGCTATTGTCCAATGCCACTACACTACTCTCCCACCAGAATCAACGTGATGTTGGTTCGATACCAAATTGGATGGGATCGTCGCGCGCCGGAGGTTACCAAGGATAATAAGAATCCTCCGGGTATTGGTAAGCTGAAAGATAAATCAAAAAGAAGGCAGCAGCATCTGGTCGGGAAATACATGTAATAATCTTAAAATATCTGCCTTCATGATTAACACGCTTAAAATGAAAATTTGGTTGAAGATTATTTGAACTATAAAAAATGGGGTTACAATAATAATAATAAAACGATGCGTGTTAATAACTTAACGTATAGGCAGTAAGTATATTGTGTTTAGAAATATTAAAGTAATGAATATTGTAGAAATGTTAATATTGGTATTAGTTTTGGTTAAAATTATGAAATCAAATAACGATTATGCCGGTAAGTTGTCCATATGAGTTGAATTCCAATTGCATCTGTATTAGTAGGCTAACTGAAGGAACAGAAGTATACCGTGGAGAAGAATTCCAACTAGTGTTCCAGTTAGTTTGATACGGTTTATTTAGTTACGGGGAGATTTCCTCAACCTCATTTTTACTTGACCGTGATAGAATTTAGTAATACTACTAATACACATGAATGGTTATCAAAACAAAATTTAAATACATGAGTGATAATTATATGAATTTTGGACAGATAGCTAGGAACAAATCGTTAAACATGAGTGTATTCGTAAGAGACATGCTCTAGACTCAATGTTCTGATCTGCGATAGACTATTTATACATATTTATACCTGACCGCTGATGATGCATACAAGTTAGTTGCAAGTATGCAGTTTATCATAAGGCGGAATACGATTTAATTGAGATATGGTGATTATAAGTTATTGAAATCAGTGAAGCTTATGTGTCACATTACTAGTTGATGTGGTGCTGCAAGATGTATTCGGCTAAATAAGTTTGTACAAGATAATTAACAGTGAGTGATGCTCATGTGATTATCAGGGAGTACATAAGTTGTAACCAAGGGGAGTACACTCCCAACTCATGTCTATGATAATGGCTTGAACCTTAGTCAGTGTTGGGGTAAATTCGACATTGATGTTTTCAGTTTACAGGAGATTTGCTCGACTGCTTATACTGATTATTTGCATGCATGATTGTGTCGCTAAACCATCAATTAGACTGAAAAGGTTTTGAGATATTTACTGAGTGAGCGTCTGGTAGAGAAAAATACTGTAATCATCTGTAGTGAATGAAGATAAAAGAAAAACAACACTAGTGATAGTTATAAGTCAATTCGCTGACCGATTTTGTTAATAGTTTCATTAATTTTATCAATCATATTACGTGATTGTCAAGTCATGACAATGCTTTATGACGATATCCTGAAACTATTATGTTTAACTAGTTATAGTGTTGAATGAGGATTAGTCAGTGGAAAAATAGGTATTGTTGCTTGAGGTGATTCGAAATTATCAGAAATTTATAACGTTAAAGAATCCGAGACGCCTAATTTAATTATAAATTTTAATTCAGAAATATTCGTTTAGTTTTAATTCTAGTAGGCTACGGAGTTTTGATTCTAAACGTTTGCTTAACCAACAGCTACCTGAGGATTTAGTTATTTTGCTAGTGCAGTTGATAGTACCTAAATTTTTAATCTTATTATCTAAACTGTTCGCATTTTAGGCTAATCCATAAACCCAAATACGATTAGCAACAACGACTATGATGGGTTTATCGATAAATGTTAAAGGTGATTCAAATGATTTCTAAATTTAGAAGACATGAAGATATAGTGCAACGCATGTATGGGCCAGGTTAACATGCAGGTTGTTGACGTATATGACAATTTGAAAATAATGAACATGATCAGAAAGATAATTTTAAAGTTAAGACTGCTTATGAAACTTCAGGCAAGAATATGACGCGTTATAAACATTCCGTAAGAAGTTAATGCATTTAGCCTAGGGACACTTACAAATATATGGCAAAAGCAACTAGAAAACATATACATGTTAAGTACAAAAAGTCATTAAGTAAAATAGTTGAACTCGCCTGGGTTATTTTTGAAAATTAGATTACTCAGTGGACGACATATATAACGCCATTCGTGAGTAGTAATGATCCAAAAGCATCCAGAATAAAACATGCAGTATGGCAATCACTTCCAGGGTGCTTGATGCTGTCGAGGTTTTTGGGACTCACTCTGATCAGAACAACTGAATGAATCCAGATAATTGTGTGTGCCATTGAATCAGCCATCTAAAATGAACTCATGATTGCAGAAAACTTATAGCTGGAACTCACCGAATTTTTTTGGAGAAGTGTCACCCTTGTTGTTTGGCAATGGAACTCGAGAATATGAAATTAGGCAGGCAGTGGTCGGAAGAAAAGATATTACAGGATAGTGCATAGTTTAAAACAGGACGAGGTGTTAAGCGAAGGAATTAGATCCAGATAACTATTCAATCCTTGATTGCATTGTTAGTCAATGTATATTTACGCTACTAACAGGTCATATTTGCTAGAGCTTGATGCTTAAACAAGCCTATGTCGCTGAAGCATGTAAACGCTATTAAAGCTTGTTAACGAACCATCAAAGCTAATTAGTTAATATAGACGACCAGTTTTTATTATCGAATGAGCTAGTAAGTTATGTGAACTAATAGATATAACATTACGATAATATATGTGACCATTAATCAAAGGACTATTAGAATAGTGGGTTTACAAAAATTAAATCCGATTGAGAAGGTTAAGGTGGAAATAAGGATTAACAATAATAGGTTGCGTTTCTTTAGTTGGGCTCACCAATGTAGAATTATGGTCTACTATGATATTAGTACTGCTCTAATAATAGACCTAATCCTAAATTTGTAGATTTGTCATGATATAACTGCCTAATCTATAAGATCTTACGTGGAAGTCACACCATCGACTACACCAACTCACTGTATCGTATCAATTACCAATACATGATGTAGAACAAGGTTAGGCTAGAGAAAGAACAATATATTTAATATGAATAGAAGATATAAAGTAACATTGAGATGGACCACGCCTGCATGGCCGAGCCATGCCATACGATCAACTCCAGTCCATTCAATTCATTGTTCGCGCCTTCTCCATCGTTAGGTATTTCTCCGCGTTAAATATTGAATATCTATTTCCTGAGTAGTCTCGTGTTCACAGCTTTGTGGATTGTGTGGCTATTGTCCAATGCCACTACAGACCAACACAAGCCAGTCCTTTGCAGCTTTCTTTCATATCACGACACAATATCATACACTGACCACCTCTCCGACTTTTCCAACCAGTCCCAGAGTCGGCATGACGTGGAATTCTCTGAGACGACATTCGTAGAACATGTCCAAGCCAGCGAAGTCGGTGTTTCAAAATGGTCGAGAAGTCTTTCTCCAGGCAACAGGTCCACACCGCCACTACCTACATCTATCAGGGCTGTTTCCAGAATGTCATCAATGGCAAAGTTGAAGAGGGATGGTGAGATTCGGCAACCCTGTCTAATCCCACTTTGAATGGAACAGTGGAAAGAGGTGGTTGTATGCCCTCAATCTACCTGAGGTATTTGTATATAGGGCTTTTAGGATGTTAGTAAACTCAGGCACATCCTTCAATAGACAATCCCAGAGAGTTGAATGCAACCCTAATGTCAAGAAACACTACGATTGTTGGCCCTTGATAAGTATGGCGGTGTTCTGACATTCGGTGGAGTGTGAAGATATGATCAACACATCCTCGACCAGAACGAAACCCAGCCTGCTCCTCACGAGTCAGTCTTTCTCGGGTTTTGAACAACCTACGAAGTATGATGGAAGCCAGTAGCTTGGACGTAATCGGAAGTAGATATATCCCCCGACAGTTGTTACAGGAACAACGTGAACCCTTTTTAAAGACAGGGACAACTATCGACTCATTTCATGACGTTGGTACACTCTCTAGCTCCCAGCCAGGACATACGGAACCTGCGCCTACTGGAAGAGATCGATTATTTGAGCGCGACGGTAACGAAGCCCGGGCATGATGTCTGCTTCGGAGGAGGCAGTATTTGTTATGTCTATAACTAACCAATCAAGTCGTTGTTTAGGCACCCACCACGTTGATCTGGTTTGATGCATCTGTAGGCTATCCCTGTCGCATGTGACCTACCAATTGAAAGACATTATAATCCTATTATGTTAATGTGACTCATAATTTTATTAATTTCGACAAGTCATACAGTACTGATGGGTATGTTTTTTCATTTCACCTAATGACTGTAATTTCGTTAATTATTGTACTAATCTAATTGTTTTTACGTTCACAAACAGATAAGGTTTAAAGCCAAGCTGTCCTTGTTCTGACTATAGCTTTCACATGGACTCTCTGATCGACAGTATCGCGTTTACGGTGCTAGTAGTATAACTGTAGGAAAAATTAAATCCTACATGGTCATAAAGATACTGATACATAATCAATAAAGAACAATGAGTCACCCACTCTCCAGACACACAGTGACTTAGAGGTCATTCCTAGCCATAACCTATAAACTATTTCTTACTACCTTGCAATAATATCAAAAGCTGAATGACCGTATGGTCAATACGTGGAGCCCTTAGCCATGTCGATGCTAAAAACCTTTTGACCTTTTATGCAGTATCCGTTCGTCCTAAACTCCGATGTGTAATACAAGCACTTGGTCCTTGCCTGAAAGAAAGTACTAAGCTGTCGGGAAAGGTCCAAAGATCTACACCTACGCTGATTATTGGGATCGCAAAGCTCTTGTATAATGACAGTCTAGGTTTCAGTTTCAGTTTGGGAAGGACAAGAGGCTTGATGGCCTGTGTTAGTCCTGGCAATGGTGGTCTCTCAGTTAATCCAACTTTCTTTTGAAAGAGTCGACGGATGGAGCCTCAACCACGTGCACAGGTAATGAGTTCCACTCGTTGATGATTCGATGGGAAAGTCGACAGTCAGCTGACAAGTAATTTGTTCTTGGCTTGTGAACTTTTTTGGAGTGTCCTTGTAAATTCTCTGTTTTGGAAGACAAAAAAATGAGGGCATATCAGGTGCGAATTTGGCACTAAGCAATTTGAAAACTGTAATCAAGTTGCCTCTAGTTCTGCGATATGAAAACGGGAAAAGGTTCAGCTTGGCCAGCCAAGCTTCATACGGAAGCTTCGCTATTCCGGGAACCAGCTTAGTTACCGTCCTCTGAACCTTTTCCAGAAGCTCACTGTCTTTTTTAAGCAAGGGCTAGCCGCTTGTATGCAGTACTCAAGTCTAGGACGTACGAACACTGTATATAAAGTCAAAAATGTCTTAGCGTCGATATGACTAAAAGCTCTACGTATTGACCATAACGTTCTAAAACTTTTGGCGGCTATTGCACGGCAGTGTGCAGTAGTCTTTAAGTCTTGGCTAACGATGACTCCTAAGTCATTATATGTCTGGACGACAGGTAGCTCAGTGTTATTCATCGTGTATGTATCTGTACCTTGATGGCCGATGTGCATCACAACACTTGAAAGTATTTATCGGCAAATGCCAGGTTTGAGACCATTCAGATAATTTCTTCTGGTCATTTTGAAGTTCTAAGCTATCACCCTCACATCGCATCGTTCTCCATATCTTGACATCGTCAGCATATAGCAAGACCGATGATGATAGGAGACGAGGAAGGTCGTTTACATACAAGAGGAATAGCACTGGCCCCAAAACTGTACCTTGGGGCACTTCACTAAGCACAGTTCCTCAGCTAGATAACTTTGAGTTCGCCCGTACTCTTTGTTGACGCCCAACTAAGAAATCTTTTATCCACATCAATCGATTGCCTCCAATCCCGACATTTCTTAACTTATATAACAGCCGGTTGTGCAGGACCTTGTCAAAAGCTTTGCCAAAATCAAAGAAGGCTACGTCTACGGGTAACTTTTGGTCCTTAAGAGCGCACCAGCTTTCAAGAGCCACTAATAAGTTAGTGAGACAAGAGTAACCTATTCTGGAACCGTGCTGCTTCTTCGAAAGGATCCGGTTTTTATCGAGATACCGAAACAGCTCCTTCCGAATAATCTTTTCTAAGATTTTAACAACCACACTAGTTGGGCTAACGCGGCGGTAATTCTCAGGTTTGTGTTTCGTACCTGTTTTGAAGAAAGGACTTACTATGGCGTTTTTCCAGTCTTTGGGTAAACGACCCTGCGTTACGGATAGGTTAAAGCATATACTTAAAGGGTTCGCAACGAAGTTAGATAATTCCTTCAGTAGCCTAGAATGTAATTCATCGGGTCCCGTGGATTTACCTATGTCAAGCTTATTTAGTAGACCAAAGACATCGAGTTCTTTAGTGGTCACGCTATCCAGTGTATGTGTGGAGGGATCTGTATGCTCTGACGGGAAGGGTGCTTCCATGGCGTATATATTGCTAAAGTAGTTTGAGAACACTTGAGCCTCACCAAAGTCGTCCTCCACTAGTGACGCGGCAGTACTGTCTCCACATAGTGCAGGAATGTTTCCTCTTCTCTTTGTCCTTTGGTTTATATAAGAATACAAGCGTTTAGGAAATTCTTTGGATTTGTAGAATTATGGTCTACTATGGTATTATATTCAGAGGGACCACGCCTGCATGGCCGAGGCATGCCAATCGATCAACCCCAGTGCATTCAATTCCTTGTTCGCGCCTTCTCCATTGTTAGGTATTTCTCCGCGTTAAATTTGAATATCTATTTTCCGAGTAGTCTCGTGTTCAGCTTTGAGGATTGTGTGATTATGGTCCAATGCCACTACAGATTCCTTAACAATGTTTTCTTCGTACAACTTTCTAGACTTACGGAGGGTCGAGGCACAGGTATCCCGAGCTTTTCGATATTGGGATTTAGTTTCATCAGTCCCCAGTAACCTAAATCTATCCCACATTTTTCTTTTCTTACGGAGAGGGATGCGAACCTCCCTACTGAACCATGGTGGGGAGTTTCTCGTCCCCCTTGGTATAGTCCAAGGGATGTGGGGTGTGGTAACTTTTAAGTATGAATTTCGGAATGCGTCCCAGGCCGTTTCAACTGAGGACTCTGAGTCTATTGTCCAATCTACTAACGATGCTGAGTGCATGATATCTGGTATATTTGCTTTCCAGACGTTAGGTCTGGATTGGGCTGACGTGTGCTCGTGACTGACTGTTATATGGAAGTCGAAAATTAAAACTGTGTGATCACTTTTACTTAGGGGTGGCATATAATGAAGGTTTGCAACGTCATCCACATAGTGAGTGAGTATCAGATCTAGTAAGGATGATTCAGTGTTCGGGTCGTACCTAGTCGCTTCTTTCACATGTTGCACTAGAGCACATGTGATAACCCCATCAACTAGTTCCTGCTCGAAAGAATTCTCCAAAGATTTAGTTCGCAGATTTTCCCAGTCTACCATAGGTGCACTGAAGTCCTGTAGTGGCATTGGACCATAACCACACAATCCTCAAAGCTGAACACAAGCCAACTCAGAAAATAGATATTCAATATTTACCGCAGAGAAATACCTAACGATGTAGTAGGTGGGAAGAATGAATTGGAGTTGATCGAATGGCATGGTTCGGCCATGCAGGCGTGGTCCCTCTGAATGTTACCTTATATCTTCCATTCATATTAAATATATTGTTCCTTCTTTAGCCTAACCTTGTTCTACACCATGTATTGGTAGTTGATACGATACAGTGAGTTGGTGTAGTCGATGGTGTGACTTCCACGTAAGATCTTAAAGATTAGGCAGTTATATCATGACAAATCTACAATTTTAGGATTAGGTCTATTATTAGAGCAGTACTAATATCATAGTAGACTATAATTCTACAGTCCCCTAGGATTAGACATCGATCACTTTGTGACCAAGTATTGAGACTGCTTAGAAGGACTTCATTTACCTCACAGCTTGGACTGCGATAGACCAAACCAATCAGCAGCTCTTGTCCCTTGCATTTCAAGCGGAGACTAACTAATTCACACGTCCCAATCTCATGGGATACACTGTCGATAATGGCAAATGGGATAGCATTCCTAATGAGTAGAGCTGCTCCCCCTCCTTTACGCTTCTAGATTCTATCGGCTCTTACCAACCTAAAGCCCTCAAAATCAAGTCCCATACTATCTGTAGCCTGTGTCAGCCAGGTTTCTGTAACTGCGATTATGTCTGGCTTTGTAGAGTCAATCTGTACACCTAGTTCCGATCGCTTATTATGTAAGCTCCGGGCATTAGTGTAGTAGATCCGAAGCCTATTTAAGTGGCTTCGGCATCATTCTCTGTCGAGGCCTTACAACCCGAAAATTTACAATTTTTAGGTCCTTTTCGCCAGCGTCTAACCTAAGTTGTAGTTCTTTTTCTGCTTCCCGTCTTTTTACACGGTCTGCCAACGGTAGGTCCTTTCGGACAAAGACTCCTGAACCCTTTAATTTGTGTCCATTTTGTAAAATTAGGTCACGTTCGTTTGAAGAGCCGAATACTACTTTAAGCAGTCTGGAATGATTTGGTTTCAAGTCCGCTAGACTACCTAGTCTGTACACCTTTAGCAAGGTGACCCCGTTGATATTTTGAGGCATGAGTTGATTAAGCAGCTGCTTAATCAGCACAATGTCATGCTCAAAACGAGCTTTTGGTTCAGAACTCTCACTCTTCTTGATTCTATGAAAAATAGCTGATCTTTCGCTATGATCAGCTTTCGATTTTACGACTACTTTCGCGGGGGTAGGATTACCATTTATATCGCTACGTTGTTTCTTCCTTACAACCTGTACCCATTCGTCAACTGTGCTGGGAGAAGTAACAACAGCTGCGTCAAACCTGGTGTTGGATTCTGGAGTTTTGTCGATGACCTGAGGGGTCAGGTTGTGTTTACCGCTTGAAACCGATCGAGCCTTGCGATTGCGGCTTCTAGGCGTTTCCTCTGGAACCCCATCTGGGAGGCGGGAACAGAAGATCCTGCTTTTCTTGAGCTTTGGTTTAAGACAGGCCCCTTTGGAGACCGCTTTTCCCTCTTTGACCGGCGTGAGTCATCTACTATCGAACTAACCTTAGTTTGCCTCATGTCGATTTGTGTGTCGACAGATCGAATGCTGTTTGACGTGTTCCGATTGAGCTTGTTAAAACACTCCTTTGCACCATCAACCAGTGAGATGGCCTTGGTTAACAGGCTGTCTGCATCCGAACAGCACTGTTGACAAAGCCATACGCAACCTTTCTTACTAAACCGTTTGAAAGCCGCAGGCGTTAAGTTTGTGCAAACTTCGTGGTACCACCTTTTGCACTCGTCGCACTGCATTCCGCTTTCAACGGGATAACGACAACCCGGACGTTGGCAACTGCTTTTTTACACTGTCCGGTCATTTAAAAAATTCTTTTTCAAAAAGGAACGAGATGCGATGAAACCCCACTCCCAGCAGGCGGCTTATACCCTGGACTGTCCCATAGAAAAAGAAGCACGGACATCCCTGGATAGGGCGGGATATTCGACGCTTACTAAGACAAAAGAAGAAATGCTGGGATGTTGCCATCCGCCTTGGCACAGCGGGTACGATGGAACGCTACAGATCGATAAGAAACGAGTGTATAACTAAAATTCGGGAAGCGCAAAGAAAATATGAAATGCAGCTGGCAGAATCTGCACTCAAGCAGCCCAAGAGGATATTCTCGTACATAAACTACAGAACAAGGATTCATCATTGGATTCCCAACCTAATTAAAGTAGGAAGTGAATCTGAAATGATAGAGGAAGATCAGGAAAAAGCTGAGGTTATGGCTGACTACTTTGGGGCAGTTTTCACTCAGGAACCTCCTCTAGAGAAAGAACCAGACCCAATTACAGAGTCAACAAACCAGCTGCTCACCGTGGACTTCGACCAAAACGATGTGCTTAAGGCTCTTAGCACCCTAAACATGGAGAAGTCAACAGGACCAGATGAACTACACCCTAAAATCTTGAGACATATTGCCCAATATATCGCAGCCCCACTGACTGTGATATTCAAAATGTCACTTGACCAAGGTGTGTTACCTATGGACTGGAAGGACGCAATCGTCACTCCCATACATAAAACAGGTCTACGACAAGTTCCATCAAATTACAGACCCGTAAGCCTCACCAGTGTTGTAATTAAAATACTGGAAAGAATAATCAAACGGACCATAACAGCATTTATGGAAACCAATAACTTGCTGAACATGGCACAACATGGTTTTAGAAAGGGTCTATCCTGTACAACGAACCTCCTTATAGCTAGGGAGCTCTGGATTAATGCGCTAGACAACGGAAACTCAGTGGATGTTGTCTACATAGACTTCAGTAAGGCTTTTGACAAGGTGCCAACTAATAGGCTGCTATTGAAGTTGGCAAACCTTGGTATTGCCGGACCTCTTTTAAAATGGATTAAGGATTTCCTAGTAGGTCGTAGGCAAAAAGTAAGAATAAATTCCAAGTGCTCCATCTGGAGACCAGTACTTAGTGGAGTACCCCAAGGTTCCGTCTTAGGTCCTTTACTTTTTATAATGTACGTTAATGATCTTACAAGTATAGTACAGTCTCCAATGTTATTATACGCTGACGATGTAAAAATTTGGCGAGTAATAACTGGAGACAAAGACGCATTTACTCTTCAGGCGGACTTAAATAATATGATAAACTGGTCTAAAGAGTGGCTAATGCCTATCAACTCGGAAAAGTGTGTCTACATGCACTTGGGGGATTCAAAGGTTAATACGTACAACATAGGGGATGTGTCATTACCCGTAGTCCGGTCTCATAAGGACCTAGGGGTGACAGTGAGCAATGATCTTAAGACGACGGCCCATTGCCGGGAGGTCGCAGTTAAGGGGTTTCGAACCCTCTGGGCTTTAAAAAGGACATTCACTAAGCTTGATACTACCATGTTCACCACATTATACACATCCTTAGTGAGAACTAAGTTAGAGAACTGTGTTCAGGCTGCAAGCCCCTGTTTAAAGGTGACTCGGACATAATAGAAAAGGTACAGAGGGCAGCTACGCGTGCAATTCCGGAACTCCGGGGTTTATCATATAAAGAGCGGCTTGAAAAACTGAACCTCTTTACTCTGTCCTATCGCAGACTAAGGGGAGATCTAATATTGATGTACAGAATACTGAGAAATGATTTCGGACCTAACTTATTCTCTCTCTTTCTTCCCACTAGATCGGGACACCTCAGAGGACATAGCAGGCGAGTAGAAAAGCCAAGAACGAACAAAATACCCGTGGCATACAGGTTTTCACACCGAGTCATCAATACTTGGAACCTGCTGCCTGAAGCAGTGGTGTCCGCACCTTCAATTGACTCTTTCAAGAGAAGACTGGACACTCACAGAAGCATACTAGAAAAGGAATAACATAGGCCGTAGGCCTTCTCTCCTTACTACACAAATCTGAATCTGAATCTGAAATAATCAATGACCAAAAAGTGAAGAACTGTAGATTGTTAGGACCAAAAGTACTAACAGATACAATTGAAAATGAGGTACTCAAGGGTACCAACGAGAAAACTAATTGAGAGAACGGTAAAAACAGTACTCTAGTCGAATACTTCAACTAAAATAAATTCAATTAAAGTGAAAACAGTAGTCTTCATACGTAATAAACGATCAAAACAATGAAATTTACTCAGCGAGGAAAAATACCACTGTCCTTTTTATATAGCGTTAGGTGAGCTTAACCTATCTCTTTTGTCATAGTGAAAGATCATAGGTCACTTCAAAACAGCTTACAAATTATTTGATGAATAATTCTCACTTGATACATCTTCATTTTTGTCTTTCAAAACTGAGAATTTCCACAAGCCCAGACCAAATAACTGGTCGGATGACAATTGACTTTCCCATAAAATCAACAGCGAATAGAACTCATAACTCCGATATGTGATTGCAGCTCCATTTGCTGATGCACTGAAAAGAAAGTTGGATCAGCTGAAAACCCACTTTTGCCTGGACAAACACAAACTACCCAGCCTTTTATACTTTTCAAACTGAAACTAACTATTATTACTTGAATCGTTCTGCCATTTAGCTTCAGAAAAAAGGATGAGAATCCTTCTCTACCGCCATCAGTAATGCTGTATAACCATCTAGGGACAGACCTCAAAGTTTGATGTTCAAGTTTCACTTGCCTATACTCGTGTTCTCGCAGGGCGCGCATAACATCCAAATGCGTTACTATAATTGGTGTTATTAAGAATGGAGTCAACTTCCAGAGTACTCAGAAGTTAGCTTGTCTCAAATCTCATTGATATTTCTGTTTGTTCACGCCCTGTGTTTTCTTTTTGAGCATGCCATGCAATTTGAGACCGGAGTTTGTGCATGTGAAAAGCATACCGTTGTGTCTCCTAAGGAGGAGGCGAATTATGAATGTGGAGTTGGTCAGTTTCCATCATCATCTTCGACAGATAAAAATCCACCTCCCGTCCCGCCAAAAGCTTTTAAACAAATCCCCCCTCTTCCTCCAAAACCCACATCTCGTCCACTTCGACAAATAAAACATAGATGTATAAAATGTGAACCAATTATCAACTTGGAAAACCCAAAATTTTCGCCTATTAGTCGCTTTCCAAACGTTTGTGCGGTATGCAGGCGAAACGGTTTGCATCCACACTCTACATGTGACGTTGAGTCAGTCGATAAACCTCAGAAACATCCAATCGACTCTCTACCGGATCACGAGGACGTAAACTACAAAAAATGCCTTGAATGCCCTCAAACACCTAACAGTAACAGTATGAAGTTCCAGTACTCGTCGCATCAAAAGATTGAAACAAGTAGACCAAGTAAAATTTCATCTGACGGGAATGGTAATTCCTGTTTGTTTACGTTCGATAAAAATATTTCTAATGCGAACATCACACAGCCATCCATTTGCAAACGGTTCACAAAACGACATATCTGTCAGGGAGTCTTGAAACACCAAGAAGTTAATCTATGCGAGCTCGGAAGGGATTCGAGCTCAACATCTGACTTACCAGCATCAAACTGTTCCTGCTCTGCAAAAATATGGGGTCCTAATGGTGGTAATAAACTAGACTCTAGCTATGCATCGAACCAAGGATGCTTTTCCTCAGAATATCGTGGTCTCAACTTAATTTCAGATCATTCTGCTAGCCGAAAGATTTCTCGGTATCACCAGGAGCAAGGTGATACAAACAAAACAAGATGCGGCAGTTTACAATGGATATCTGACACTTTCCAACGTATATTTCATGCTTCAAAGAGCTTCAAATCTTCTAAAACAAATTTTCCCCACCCACCAGATGATTCCGTTGTAAATGTAAAAAATTTACCTCATCTAAATGAAGATAGATTTTGTAGGCGACTGAAACCGCTTGTTCATAAAAGGGATCGCGAATGGAAGACGGATATTTTCGATCAGAAGTTTGGGAGTCGTTTCGTACAACAAAAACGTTCTTTCAGCTATAATAGTTCTTTTATTGAAGGAGTCAGATTTAGTTCATATACTCAGAATGGCTGTGAATCTAATGCAACTCTGAATCCCCGTGTTGACCATCATTCACTTCCACCGAGATCAGCAAACAGTCGGAGCTCCATTATTAAATGTAGGAATTCGCTTTTCAGTCCAGATACAACAAAAAGACATTTTGAGCGCCTTGATAGTATAAGCCCTTCAAACGGTCGGTTAAAACATGTACATGTATCCAAAACTATAGGAGCTTCCCAGTCCAGATACCAGACTTCAAATAATCCAAATATGTGTATAAACCATAAAAGACCAGAGTCTGCCCTCGCAATGATTTGTGCTTGTTCCCCCTATGTATCCGGTCACGTAAACGTAAGTATTTATCTCCATATTTTGGCTTTTTTTCATGAACGGTTCTAATAGTCCACCAAAGAGAGTATTTAATATTCCGAGGAAAAAATATGTATGGTTCGCGGTAGCTTATTCGCTGGTATTTTGTAGCAGTCATTTCACTGCTGAAAATGTTTTTAAGTGTTAGTATAACTTTTGTGAAGTATGGGTTTGTGAGCTTATTTGTCGGTCATATTGTGAGGGTCATTAATACTGCCCGGATCCACGAACCTTGGTAGGTAAGTAGTGGTTGCGATCTTTGACCTGGTTCGAGAATAATCACTAAGTTCCTGCTAATCTTCCGTGCTACTGCAAGCAACTTACTCTAAATTGACTTCAAATTTACCTGGAGTCTGACAAAAACTGGGACTCATTTTCTGTTCAGTTTTCCCTTCGCCCTACAGTCTAGGATTAAATTAGCCATGCGTTATGTCTCTAGGACCCCAAGCATGGAGTCGTGAAGGTCCAACAGAAACCAGTCCTGTACAGCTTTGTTTCATACCACGACACCATTTCATACACTAACCACCTCTCCGCTTTATCCAACGAGTACCAGCGTCGGCAAACAGTGCACGACGTGGAATTCTCTGGGATGACATTCGTAGAACATGTCCAAGCCACCGAAGTCGATGTTTCAAGATAATGACACCAAACGAATCAGCGTCGCTGTGTCCGAACATTGTGTGGTCAGATATAGAGACGATACTTCACACAAATCAAATAAAATGACAATTAGTACTGGGAAGGTATTATATTACCAGTCTCAGTAATGGTTTGAATGTATTTGATCTATTTAAAACATGAAGTTCAGCGAAGGGATCTCTTTTCGACGAATTTATTATCAAGCTGTACAATCGTATATACTTTTACAAAAACAAAATTTTCATATATATACAATTGTACAGCTTGATAATAAATTCGTTGAAAAGAGATCCGTTCGCTGAACTTCATGTTTTAATTTTAATGTTTAAATGGGAATTATCTGTCATTTGATCTATTTGATCAAAAATCCGGTAACTTTACGCTCGACAATATGGTTTATTACTATTAATTAGTTTTCAGATGGTTTCAGATTGTATCCAGCAATAGTAGCGCTACCAACCTTTGTTTCGCCTAGTGTTATGTAAATTAACAGTGGATGCAGGTGTATACAGAGTATTAGATAATCACACATTTAACATCAGAAAAATCTAAGAATCAGTCATCAGCAGCCTCGGTACTTCACACGATTGTCGAATTACTAGTTTGGTATGGATAGATGTCATAATAAGTAGTAAATTGACACGTGGTTGCACACAAACCTTGGTAAATAGATTTGAGTTGCAATCTATGTGCTTAACTTCAAGTTCTTCGGTCAAAAATCTGTTTAAAGTACTTGATATCCTCAACTTTCTGCACAATACATTAAAGTATATGTAAATTGCCTGTTTTAGCCACTTCCAAGTAACAATTCAAACATATGACCTTTTAACGATTTATGAATAATTGGGAAAATTTGAACATTATTTGTCATAAAAAGCGTTTTTAATCCTGACTAGGACTAACATGGCAAATTCTATTTCTCACTCCAAATCGTTGCTGCTACTTTTCTATGGTGGTTTGGTTTAGCTATCCTAATAACCCAGTCGAAATATATTTTCTGGAACACTTCAGGAAACGTGATCAATTCTTTGCTGATGGCTAAACCAACTACTCTCTAATTTAGTAGTCTCACCTGTACTGCTCAGTATGTTGGTGGCAATGTTGATTCAATAGTTTAGGGACCCATTATTGTTGTCTCAGTAAATTTAGCTCACAGTTTAGTGTGTAAATATCAATAGTTACCGAGTTACATTTACTAATATCGGGTACACTTAGTATGTGATCATTAGTATTATCTTTAATAACATGTCCGATAGTCAAGCCTTTTAATTACACTTGTGTTACATCTTTTTTACTACACGCATTCTTTTATTCGAGGCTATTAATCACTCAACTATGTTTTTCTCTACCAATAACAGCCCCTTGATTCTACTAGAGAATGCTTTTCTTGTATGGGAAATCATTCATCATCTACAAAAGTTCCAGCTTGTGGCTGTCCCAACCACAAAAACCATAGGTGTTGGTTAAACAGTTCAAATTGTTCGGGTATATCGAAACCCCACAGCGGGAAAGAACAAAACAACGATGAAGTTACTACTTCTCAGTTCAATGAGGGGATTCTTCCATTAAACCCTGATGTCTTACTGGTTAAAGAACATGAAAATAATTCTAACTGTGATACTACGAATTCAGTTACTTCTCACATTCCCTGTGAGATTCCTGTCGATTCCAACAAAAAGGTCTTAAACTGCACTGAAGGTATCGAATTTGGGGCACATCCAACTACTATAATTGACAATAACGGTCAAATTCATCACGTCCATCACATACACCATGTCCATCATGTTCATCACCACCATCATCACCACGAATGTGCAGACGGTGTCTCCAATGATATTGCATCCTGTCCTCTTAGTCCAGTTACCAGTCCAGTTGTCTGTGACAGACAACGTCCACCGACAACAATTGCATCTGCCTTGGAAACGTGCACCGTAGAGGAAGCAATAGTCATTTCTCCATCTTCCTGTCAAAATCAGCAGGTTGGCGTTGCGGAACAAGTTGTTGTGAGTAAATTTGTAGTAGTCATCTGTTCATTGAAAACTATTTTTCTGTAAACGTCTTCCATGGAGTCATCCTCGTAAAGTTGGAATTAATTTTATTATCTCTTTCCTTCTGAAAGTTAAATATATGTATATTTCATAAAACAGTTCCTGATGTATGTATATTAAATGAATTTTAAAACATTTAGTTCGCTGTGTAACAATTTATTAGTAGATTATTGAAACTCAGATATTTACTTCGATATTAGTTTAGTAGTAAAAACTAAGAATTAGTCTAAATTTGAGGATGTGCACGTGGATAACTGATTAGAAGAGTCAACATCAAGGATTGTCATTGAGCTAATCATCGAAAACCATGGAAAGCTGAACTTCTGTTTTGCTTGTACTTACGGTTTGCCAAATCGCTACGAGTCCTGACATATCTGGGTTCAGTTCTCTACTGGTCATTGTGACTCCTTTGGAAGTTCCAAAATAAGGCGAAAAACCATCCAATCCTTCCTAGTTTTTTAGCTGAATCTAATAGACAATAAAATTGCCTCTGAGAAATTCCAAGTATATATATATATATATATATATATATATATATATATATGCAACAATTATTATTAGTCGATATAAAAATAGTAGTACTAGCAGTTGTAACAAAGCTAATACTAGTAATATTCACTATACGTGAATTGATCTCACCACTCACTCCAACCCCAGCCCTTACGCAGCTACCCAGACACACGAACTGTTTTACAACTATCTCCTCACTATCCAGTGTGAGTTCAAGACCAGAGTCCTTCCAGTCTTGTAGAAGTACTCTGCACTTGGAAGGTGCGAAGTACGTGCCATATCCACGGACATTAATTCCCAACTGATTAAGTGCGAATCGCATGGTTTGGGTATCATCGCACAGTAAGACAATATCATCCGCATACTTAAGGTCGAGAAGTCTTTCTCCAGGCAACAGGTCCACACCGCCACTACCTACATCCATCAGAGCTGTTTCCAGAATGTCATCAATGGCAAAGTTGAAGAGGGATGGTGAGATTCGGCAACCCTGTCTAATCCCACTTTGAATGGAACAGTGGAAAGAGGTGGTTGTATGCCCTCAATCTACCTGAGGTATTTGTATATAGGGCTTTTAGGATGTTAGTAAACTCAGGCACATCCTTCAATAGACAATCCCAGAGAGTTGAATGCAACCCTAATGTCAAGAAACACTACGATTGTTGGCCTTTGATAAGTATGGCGGTGTTCTGACATTTGGTGGAGTGTGAAGATATGATCAACACATCCTCGACCAGAACGAATACCAGCCCTTGAGTAGAAGGCTGAATATTCCATTTTCTATGCAAGGCTTTATTGCTATATCCTAACTAGTTAATTTTCGAACAATCAGTTCTGATAAACGGTTGAAAATGTTTTTCCTATAAATTCTGTATAGACTCTCCCCCACTTTCGTACTTTTTGTTGTTTCGGTTCTTTGGGAAGTATTCTTTTTTCTTATTATCCATGCTCCAATATGGGATTTAACTAACAACTTGCAATGGCAAGGAAATAAAAGACGCGTCATAGTAACAGTTTCCAACGTTAATGTCGTAAATTTACTATCCAGCTTTATTAATACAGTCAGGAACAATGTCTTGCGTACTAAAACCCTTTTTTCATATTAATGGATGGATACCTTTTCCAGTTTTCAATGCCTGTCAGTAAGCTAACGATACATTTGATTTTTCAAGATTCCAATAAATAATCAGTTTTGTATCTGAACACATCATCGGACTATTTATCTTGTTTCTTCCTTTTCAGCCTGTGAGCAGTTGTCATACCTATAACGCCTATGATGTTAGGGCGTCTGATAGTATAAGTACAGCAGCGCCCATCAGTTCAACACGCACATCTAGCCACCGGTTGTCATCTACGTTACAAGATAGTCGATCTTCATTTCATCGAAGTATGTTAGAATTGAGAAAGGTAAGAAGTTCTGATTTCTTCTATTTTTAACATATGAATATTTGTCACTAGAAGTCTCAACCAAATTTATCCGAGGAAGTAAAACGCAATGCTAGGGATTTAGTGGCATGTTTCTCTTGTTCCGTTGATGTAGACGAAGTTCATTTCTTTCCACCTGTATATATATGGAGGAAGTCGATCTATAGTGAAGAGTTCCATTCAATTGATTGTTCGACGATGATCCGTAGTGTCGCGACTTGATCTGTGCATGACCGATCCTTACAGGATCCAACCTGTTAATCTCAAAGTTGGGCATCTACTGAGTCTTTCATCCGGTTCAGCATCACTGTTGAAAATCTTTCGTGGTACTGACAGTAGTGTGATTCCTGTGTAGTTTTGATATTTACTCATATCTCCTTTGTTTGGTATCTTGACGAGGTATTGTTCTTTCCATTCTGTCGGTGGAACTTGTTCTTCCTCACAAATCTTCTTTAATGGAACGTGGAGCATGTTTGTAGTTACTTCTATGCGTGACCTTAGTGCTTTGACTGGTATATTGTCGGGTCGTGCTGCTTTCCCACTGTTGATTTGTCTGATGGATGTTCTGATTTATTCGATCGTTGGTAGAATGAGATTGATAGGAAGATCTGTGTGTGTGTGTTGTTTCGATATGCAGTGGATTCGATGGAGCTGGTGTATTCAAGAGTTGCTCGAAGTGTTCCACTCATCTGTTGCTGTGTCATTGAATGTTGGTGATTGTCTTGCTTTTCTTGTGCTTGACAGGTCTCTCTGCTTTGTCTTATTTCCCTGTTGGTTTCTTCGTTGTGTTATAGAGTTGTTTGATATTTCGTTATGTTGCAGCTTTTTGCATTGTTGTTGCTAGGTCTTCCATATATTTGTGTTTGTTAGTTTTAATGCTGTTGTTCACTTGGTCACTTGCTTCTGTGTACTCAGCTTGTGTGTTGGCTTTCCCTGTTCTAATTCGGCTGTTGTTGATTGATGTCTTCTTGTTCTTGCTTTCTTGAATCCTGCCATCGGTGCCAATAGAGATCTGTAGCTTATGGTGATGCTTCTTTGGTCACAGAACCTCCGGATCGAATGGGTTTCCGTGATTCCGAGAACCGTCAACTTGTATCTTCTTATTTCCATAGCTATTTGATTGGTCCTTTCAGTCTTCCACATTGTCTGAACATTCTATGTACGTATATCAATCGTTGCTGTGGTTGTTGGAAGGGGCATCGGTATTGTGACTTCCGAAGAATCTGGGCTTTCAACATGAGGCGTGGTAATTTTTCCTTGAAGTCGAAGGGCAAAGTTTAATTGGTTTAAATTGTTTATTCTGTTTAGCGTTTTTCTCAGCAAGTTTGTTTTCTACGGGATGAGGTTTCTGACCCCATGCACCCTAAAATAGCTATATGCGGAGTTATTACAAACTCTATCAACATACTAGCCCAATTATAAGAACATTTCAACTGTTCCCATTGACTACTCCCAAGAAGTACGTACAGGCGTAGTGTGCTGTTAGTGTCAATGATCTGTTTTACAGTTGAAGGCACGTGTGAACACTATTTATAAACACTTGTTGATCAACGGTTAACTAGGATTTACGTCATATGTTTATTGTTTGACTTGGAAAAAATCTCATCTACACATTCAAGAGTTACGACTATAAATAGTCACATTTTATCTACATCGTTCTCTACAACTGAATAATATAATTATACAGTAAACGTTCTTTAACTATTTCATCTAAGACATTATACATTATACTGTAGACAAAATTATACTCTTTTAAATCTGCATTATATAGTTCTCATACATATTTTATTACTATATTACTAGTTACTTAATTTTAAATAATTAATGAATAATGAATAAAAACCATTAAAAAATTTAAATTCTTTCAATGTTTGAGATCATAAGTAAATTCAAACTAGACCACCATGGAAAACCTGGAAGCACTGGACGGCTGTTTCGTCCTATTGTGGGACTCCTCAGCAGTGCGCATCCACGATCTCGCCCCTCCCCCAGCGAGATTCGAACCTAGGACCTATCAGTCTCGCGCGCGCAAGCGCTTAACCACTAGACCCCATTGAATCGGCATCCAACGGTGTTAATTTCTAACTTCAACTAATTCTATACAAAATTGTATCAATGATTTAATGAAATCTTAATTGTAAATACTATTTCTCCTTTATCAAGTAATTTACTTGTCCAAATTTTAGTTTTATTCTATTTATCCCTATAGTGATTTATATTGTATTATTTGTATTCTGTATGTACTAAACAATTTGATTATGACTATCATCATACTTTTATATTCTTAAAAAATGGGTATGAATATTATATGACTCATTATATGTGTGCTATATACAATTGTATGTATCATAATCATTTGTCTAAAAATGAACTATTTCACATATATCCTTTACTATAAATGTTATATATGTCTGTCTATACATTCTTCATTAGAATAAATAGTCCCAAAATTAGAACAATCGTAAACTTACTATGAATGTAACAACTATTTTACATTTTTCTAATTAATATTTCATCAATTCCTTTCTTTTTTATGTGTGTCCATGATTTTCTCTACTAGTTTGCTTTTATGTTACCCTTATATCGTTTCGATATTGTTTGGGTTTATTTTGTTGTTGAAGATCTACTAGTTGAATCAAGTTATTTATCCTCTTATCGCTATAGCAAACGAAAATTATACATATATGTATAGTGACAATGCTGACTAGTGTTGGGTATGGTTGGAAGAAAGTTAGGAGCGGCCTAATCAAAACTTAGCATCAGTCCTTGCATTCACTAACTTCTCGTCTGAGCCATGCTAGTAGATTTTTATTTATTTATTTTAACACATAGATATTGGTACAATGAGGCACCAAATACATATGCGATACATAAGTCATTCGATTTGTGTGAGGGCTGTGATACTGCCCGGGTGTCCAAACCGAAGCAGGTGGTTTTCTTAGGGGGCCACACCCGGAGACTTTGATCTAAAGGTCTAACCCACAAGGCAGTGGAGCATCGTAAGTAGATGCAGTCCCATGGTAGCCGGTGACCAACAATTGGTTCATATGTCATTGGTTACCTCAGGATACTGGAGCCCATGTGCACCAATGGTTTGGAATCCGGACATTCGCTTTTCGTCCTCTCAATTTCGCAAACAACACCCGTGCCACGAGAAGGTAGTGAGTAGGACTTCCCTGGCAGAGGCTGTATACTCGTGGCCGTGTGAGAGCATTTCGAGAGAGAGAGGGCGGGCCCACCCCACTCTCGGCCATACCAGGGCATTTGGGGGCTACTTGGTTCGGATCCGTGTGACTATCGTAACCAATGGTTGAAGACTGTGGGACATGGCTCAGAATTGATCACAATGACGTAGGTGTATACACCCTCTGTCTTCCCTTAAACTAGGAGATTAAAATCGTTTCATATCTTTCTTTCTACGAACTAATTCTTTCTTTCTGTATTATATCCTTATATGCAATCTTTCTTTTATATATTACCACTACTGAATTAACTAATTTATGAATTCGGTGTTCATCTTGTTGTGTTAATGAGGCAAACTGGACCGGTGCACATATATGTCTGGTCCTACAGTGTAGTTGACTGACTGACTGATATGTATATAGATGTACTCCAAGTCATGTTGGCTATTATGAAATTTCTTTTTTGCTTTTCTCTACTACAGTCGATTTTAGCATATGTTTTCAGTTTCATGTTTGAATGGTATATAAGTAGTATTTATTCTCATTTTATAATTATTGCAATGGACAACCTTCCTGTGACAAAATGTCACTATATTTAATGTTTAATGATATTTTTTTCAAGTCTGACGTGATAACTGTGTTGAGAGCATGAGTACTGATATATTCTGACTAATGTCTACAAGCTCATCATTGAAATGATAAACGATTGTTCAAGTTGACTGATTTAAACTGTTACTTGTTCTAATCAATGTGAAATTTTGTGTATTTAGACTAGTGAGCCCCGTCTGATCATCTAGTGACCAATCATGCTATGTCACGTAAATTATATATAAAGAGAAGGAAGTAGGGTGTCTAAAATCATATATCTCAAAAAATTACGAGCGTTTTTTGTTGTTAGCTCTATAGGGGACTATTGGCTTATTGAATAAATATGTACGAACCATGAATTTATAAAACTCAGTTTGTGTGCCTGGCTTTAGATTCTTGTGCCATAGACACACTTCTAATCTAGGGTATTGATTAAGTTGTACTTGTTTATTCTGCGTTCTTTTTTTGTGAATTTGCTGTTTATGATGTCTAAAAGTGTGACACTCCAATCTGATTCACCACTCTGCTAAATTTGTGTAAAACATTTAATTTAATTGAAAAAGTCTCTTTATTATCCAAACCTGGTGTTTTCTCCATGTATACATGGTTTTCAAGCTGGATGGTTTAGTTGCGAAGCTCTCATTGTTGTCCTAGTCATCACCAGCATCTTCATGGAATATTTACATACATGATTCGGTAAACTGTAGCGTCATATTTTGATACGGTTATTTTTGCTAAAAAAAACGTTCCAACAATTTTTGTCCATTGGGTTGATTTCAGTTAATTTTTATTTCACGATAGCGTAGATACATCAACTCCATTTTTTTCTCATTTTCGGGTTCCAATATCCCCTCGTCCATACCTTTTCACCATCTTTTTAAACCATATTTTCAGTGCTTAGTTTTCGTCATTATCACTGCTACTAAATTCTTTCGATTCTGCTTCTGTTTATCCTGTCATTCTCGTATCGTCATATTGTGGTCAAATAACTTAGGTTAGAGCTCATCTGTGCCAACTTCTATGTTGATAATGACCGATTGATTAGCTAATTTCATAAGTTAACACCGCTATTATGCATGTATATTGCTCATTGATTTATTATACCAACCGAAAATAAGTACCTCATGGATTCACGCCGTACTCTGCATCGACAGTTTTCATATGACCAAACTGAATCATAGTCTCTAGTATCTAATGCTACTGTGGTGTGTGCTACTTATGTTGATAGACATAAGTAGTATATAACACCAATCAGAAGTGGAATGCCTGGCAGCAAAAGATTGAATCGAAAAGAACACGAATGTATACAAAGAGCAATTTTAATAACAGTAGAATTAAAAGAATCATGAGGCACGTAAAGGACAACTGGAGGAAGATGTGGAAATGATGTATGTGATGTATAGTGTTCATATTTTGTGAAAGTACTCTGTAATTTTGCATTAAACCATAAATTGGTTATCCCCACCTAGTCTTCATTCACTACACTACTATGTTTTATCTTTGTGCGACTCGTTAAACAAGTTGTAGTTTGTGTGTTTGACTTTACTTTATACGTTTTTCACTGAAAACTCGTGTGATACTGACCAGCTTTCTATCTCGAAATAGATGAAATGGGATTAGAACCTAGATAATGCAGATTACATATTCTTCTCTCATTGAAAATTAGTTTCATTTAAAACTGGTTGGTTATAAATATGTGATAAAAAGTGTTTCTTAATAGAGTCGTGTGTATGATTTTGGAAATAAAGATTTCTCATGTATGGCTTATCCATACGAATTCCATGGAATTTAATTTTTTACTACAGTTGTAGACTTTCTTTTTGTTAGAGTTATGACTTATTAGTGTAGATAGGAATATTAATATATCTTTAACTTTTCAGAATAATTAAATATCTAATAATTCACCCATTAATATATAAGTCAACATTCTTTTTACTGCTGTTGAGTTTTATATGCTTGGGACATTGTTTAAGTATGTTTTAGACCAAAACATTTTTTTTAATTTTGTTCATTTAACAGATGGGCTGGTATTGGGGTCCACTAAGTTTCCAAGATGCCCAATTTTTACTGGCTAAACGACCAGACGGTAGCTTTTTAGTTCGTGATAGTGGACATGACACACATATTTTAAGTTTAAGTTTTCGTGTACGTGGTGAAACTTATCATACAAGAATCGAGCATAATCAAGGTAGGTTTCCTTTTTTTTTACTGATTTCAGTTATTCTGTTTATTCATATTTATATTTCGTATGTATTATGATCATAGGTCACATTCTATAAACTATAAGAAATTGCTGTTAAATAATACTGTGACTTGAATAAAGCTCAATTTTTTTAGTGTTACATTCTCATTATTATTTATTAAAGGAAACTTATTTGTGAATTTTGATTTGAATAACTTTTCAGTCATAAGCTTTCTATTTCCTCGTCTGTGTACAGTGAGTGAATGTATAGAAACCGAACGCTCATTCATTATACAAAATCATTTGGTACCGCTTTATTTCTTTCCTATAACAATGAAACACAGTTCGAGATGACGAGACATACATTTGGTGATAATATTTAGTCGTAGATATTTTCGACGCATTACTGGTGCACAGTGGATTAATATTTGTGGTCAGGTGTAAAATACTAGTTGGAAACGAAAAATCAATCGATAAGGCTATAGACTTTCACCAACTGAAAGATGTTTAAGCAATGACTTATAAACGCGCCTAGATAGTTCTTATCATTCGATTGTTCTTACTAACACATAATCAGAATAATAACGTAGTAATGATGGTATTAACCTATACAGTCATTGATCATTGCACCAAGCCATGTCACAATATAATTGAAACTCTCGATGGGCAGTTCCTTCACGATAATCGTAATTTCTATCAGTAGAGAGTTTAGTTGACATGGTTTAAGATCAATAATCTCAGTGTAGGTAAAAATTCTCTCTTTATCATCCTAGAAATACTGAGTTCTAATATTAATACTTACATTTCCTTGGCTTCATTTTTATTTCTTTTTTTAATGATATCTTTTATGTTTAATTTGCTAATTTCATTGATATTATTACCATTATAATCCCTGTTTCGTTCTATTAAATTAACTTGCGCCAACTTGGCTCGATTAACATTAGTGCCTAGATGGATTGTAATAAATTATTTTTGAGTGTTTTTTTTAACTGACTGACCATTGTTTGATCAGTCATCGAGACTATCAGAGCGTTTGTTGTGCATGCCATTTTTATTTAATTTTGTCATAGACATTCTTTTAGAGATAACTTTCATCGTATGACTTTCCAAGAATTAATCGTTTACCAGAGAATTCACTTGTTGACTTAGAATATACAGATCATATAGTTCTGTTTGGTGAAGACGCTGACAAAATGCTGAGTCTTCTGACCACCTTAAGCAACAATGAAAGCATGTTTGCGATGCGGTTCTCACCCTCTGAATGCAAAATGTTTTTTCATGATTGGCCTACGTTATAGCCCGAATGAGTGATACGAGGTGAAGTAATTGAACGCATCGACCGCTTCTTTTATCTTGGGAGTCTCATTGGTCCTGATGGTCTGGTGTCTGACGACATCTCGTCACGGATTCAATAGGCTCAAGTGGCTTGTGCCAAATTGCTTCACTTGTGGCGTGGGCGAGACATCCATCTTTCAGCCAAAGGGCGGGTTTACTGAGCAACAGTTCTCTCCGTTCTGCTTTATGGATGTGAAATATGGCCGTTACGAGTAGAGGATATTCGTAGATTACTGGTATTCTATCATATATGTCCAAGAAGCATCACTCGTGTATTTTGAGACCTCAGAGCAGACAATACCTGGTTTAGAAATAGAATATTAGGTAAAGATGAGGAATTGATTGATGAGGTAGTAAATCTTCAACTGAGGTGGTTGGGATATGTGTTATTTATTTATTTTAACGCATAGATATTGGTACAAGGAGGCACCAAATACATATGCGCCCGGGTGCCCAAACCGAAGCAGGTGGTTTTCTTAGGGGGCCACGTCCGGAGCCTTCGACCTAAAGGTCTGATCCACAAGGCAGTGGAGCATCGTAACTAGACGTAGTCCCATGGTAGCCGGTGACCAACAATTGGTTCACACGTCATTTGTTCCCTCAGGATACTGGAGCTCATGTGCACCAATGGTTTGGAATCAGGGTTTTCTGGCTCCCCTAGGTGGACCCTTCGTGTCCACCAACCCGGTTAAAGCGCCGGACATTCGCTTTTCGTTCTCTCAATTTCGTAAACTACAGTAATGCCATGAGAAGGCAGTGAGTAAGACTTCCCAGGCAGAGGCTATATACACATGGCCATGTGAGAGCGGACTCTTCCCACTCTCGGCCGTACCAGGGCATTTGGGGGCTATATGGTATAGATCACTGGTTGTGGTTCGCGTGATTATCGTAACCACTGGTTAGATATTTTATACGGCATGGTTCAGAATTTTTTGGAATGGTACAGGTGTATCCATTGTTTGTCTTCCCACAAATTCTAAGATCTTAAATTCATCATAACGTTTTTTGTTCCTATTTCACTAATTTATAATTTCTGGAATCGTACCTTCAATCTATAATTTTTTTCCATCACCACTCATACTGTAACTATTTCTAATATTCTCGGATTCTGCCTGACAATTTCATCTCTCTTTGCTAATAGAGTATGGCAACCTGGACCGATGTATGTACGTATCAGGTTCTATGTTGTGACTGACTGACTGACAAGCCAAAATTCCAGTCGTTTTAAGTTATTTCAGAAATTCTATGCGTTTATCTTTTACTACTATTACTACTACTAACTCACATTATCTATTTATCGAATATGATTATTTTATTTTATTAATAATATTACTATTTTTTCACAAGACAACAAATACAGGTTTATATTGTTGATTTTTTTTGTTTGATTAAAAACACAGAAAAAGGTATACATATATGTATGTATATTGAAAATATTGATTCATAACTAAACCACACTCTAGTTTTACACTTACATACACAAAACGCACATGTAGCACATACAATGTATATATATACATGTACATACGTAGACTACCTAATTTAATATCTTTACTTTGTTTGCTAGTACTTGGATTTGGCTGTAAGCCAAATTATTTTATGCGCTCATTATTATGATTATGATTACTGTTACTATTATTATTACTCCGATTGTACGTCTGTCTTACAGGATGATATGATTGAACTGGTGTATCTGCTATATATATATATATATATATATATATATATATATATATATTCGAGTCAAATACGCATAGAATATTCACTTGTTGATTATTAATTATATTCAATCCAGATATAATAACATATCGAATTTCCTACTCCTCCCAGTTTTAACTTGCTACTAATGTGTACTTGAGTGCTTGTTTTACAATAAGTGTGTATAGTTTCGAAGGTAATATTAACTTAAACTGTTATTATGATTCAGAAGTCACTGATGAATAGCTGTTTCAGTCTAGTTTGAAACTCTACGATTCAGAAAAAATATCTGGCAAACCATATATCAGAGTAGTGAAAGTAGTAATAGCATAAGTAATAGTAGTAGTAGTAGTATTAAAAAAAGGTTTTGTAAGGAAAAAGTGAATTCATGTGATGAAAAAAGCAGTATAAGATAAGTTGGAATTTCAGGATTTAAGAGAACATAAAGAGTGAATAAATTTGGACTATTGTGACAGACTCTGAACCACAGTAATCTCTCGGTTGCCAATCAGGTTGATAATCTGCATCCAACTATTAACGACTTCACCGACTGTTGTTACTATAAGACTATTGGAAATAAATGTAATTTCATAAGTTTATGTCGAATACTGTATGTCATACCATTAGTAGAGAACATTGAATGAAAACGTTTTGGTTAAGTACATAATGTTGATTTAGTTTTGTAATTTCTCAACTGATTATTAAAGAAAAACAAGAAACCGATTCCAGTTGAATATTAACATCGAATTAATACATTGAATTCTGAGTACTTATGTTAATAAACTTGAATACAATCTTTGGCGAGACTATAATTTATGAACGAACCAATCAGGTGTAAGATGACAAGTCTTAGATTTTGGTGAGAAATTCATTCACCCATTTGGCTAAATAGAGTCTTGGCATTATAGCTGATGTCAGTTCATGATGAAAAATATAAATCTAATCCCTAACCCTAACCATCAACTGTAAATCATATTCCTTATTCTTCAAACTGCTTTATACTCCTCATTTAGCCCTAGTAAGTAGGTAGACACTCTCGAGGTCATCTTAGCGTCGCGTAAAGGTCGTCCGTAAGATATAGTCTTACCCAATCTTTATATTATGTAGTAAACAAATAAATGATAAGTAGATAAATTTTCATACTTTTTTAAAAGTAAATCATCATTTATTTCGTTGAATAATTCTTTAATAGGTAGATTTAGTTTTTGGTCTCAACCACAATCACATAGTGCAAATACTATGGTGGAATTTATTGAAAAAGCCGTTGCACATTCAGTCAATGGTCAATTTCATTATTTTCTACAAACTAGCGCCCATGGTCAACCACCTGTAGAGGTGCCGTTATTATATCCACTATCCCGGTTCCAAGTAAGTTATATTAATGATGTATTTATGACATTGTGTTAGTATTTGTATTTGTGATGACTTATTTATGAGACCTGGGTGCATGTTTTTGGCTTCAAGCCACAATTTTAGGACAAGTATTTTTACTACTAACCAGCTGTCCAACTAAGTGGAGCGACGTTTTAACCTGTTGATTGAAAGTCGACTACTTTTAATCACTAATCAATTGATCTACATTGTTTATAGTTGTATTATTTCCTTTACTGTTTAACATACAGATTTTGGTCGTTTGAGGATAAATAATTCATGTCAACATCTTTTTTTCATAGTATAGTATGCTTTGTTTGCAGATCATTTAGCTTAATCGACTTTTCTATCCAACGATTATAAATAAATAATTATACTAATTTCACTCAGCTTTACCAATAGGGACAACATAAATTCTTATCACTAATGATAAATATTCGAATACTAAAGATTCAGACAAAATTATGTTGAGTGTTACATGTTAAATAGTGATTGGAAATATTTGATACCAAATCCAATAATATAAGTCCACCTGTATTATTAAGGTTATTGCCGACCTCTTTTCAGAAGCTGTTTACATGAATCAGTCACTGGATAGTAAACAGTATCATATTGTTTATTCATTTTTATTGATTGCTAATTCTGTCAACCGAATTATAATATCGTTAATGGGTATAATTAATTGAGAATCTTCATATAGGCGTTTCCTGCTATGTTACTAAACGTTTCTAAACACACTACTTTAGCATTAATCAAAATACATCCCATTACAACATCTTAGAATAGAAGTATAGAACGTAGAATATGAAAGCTTAACACTATGAATTAATAGTTTATTTACGTTGAATGAGATGTATACGTTTTGTAAATAGGTTTTTTTTTCATGTCATCATTAATAAAAGTTTCGATGCCGAATAACGTTTAATTCAGTTTTACCTTCACTATTAAACATATTAATTCGGTGTTTTCATAATTGATCATCATGTCCATAATAGGTTGTAAAATGCTTGTACTTTTTATTCTACAAATTCATTCTTCTTGATTGATGTCTTCTATGCTTAATCTCTGCTGTAACTAATACTGTTACTACTTCTCCTTCTATCATATTTCATCTTGTTATTCTGATATGGTTTTACAAGTTGCACAGATACACATATATTTGCTAGGTTTTATGAATAACTAACTAACTAACTGACTACATTAATTTGTTATTTTATTTCCCTATCATCGTTTTATCTAATCCAACTTTCAAGTTATTTTTTACATTTCTGGTTGATTTTTCAATATAATAGTTCTACTAATATGGGTTTTACTTTTCTTTAAAAGCTCTATAATCTTTGTTGTCTATAATTGATTTTACATTTTGATAATCAGATGATATTTCTGTCATTCGATTAATTCGTCTTAGATTATAATTCACATTATTATTTATGTGGAGTAAATGTTTGTTTTCTCTGTTTTTTCTCTTATGTGAAATGTGATTATATTTACCTATTTTCGTCATAGCCAATATCACCGTCATCATAGCGGCGATACTTAGATAGTATTTGTGCCAGGTTATCATATGACCTAAAATATACAAGTGAATTAGTTACTTTTGTTCAGTTTACATTTCACAAATCATACTTTTTCGATCTTATATATATATCTATTATACACAATTTAGCAAACAACTTTTAATGGGTATGTGAAACGTGAAATGTGTATGCGATAAAGTGCCTTCGTGGTCAGTAATATTATGGACGAAAATTTTTCTCTTTACTCCTAGTAGATTTCTATCACATCGTGGTAAAATTAGTAACCCAAAATGTAACAGTCTCTACTAATACTTACTTTACTTATTTACTTCGCGCTTTTTTACTGAGTTAGTTTCCTACGGAATAGGGTCGTTGACCCCATGCCCAACCCTCCTACATTATCCGGCTTCGTACCGGTAGTAGCCCCAGAGGGGCTCCACGTTGAGTTACTTACTTTACTTTACTTTACTTACTTTGAACTGGACCTAGCATCATCAATGAACATTCACACACATTGTATCAGGAACAATTCATTCAACCATGTTGACATTTTGATATTTTCACTTAATATGTAGTTTTCTAGTTTATATATACGTTTATATATGTTCCTTTATGTTTGCTATCAGAATATATGTATATGTGTTTGAAACTTCACTTATGATACCCGTACGCGACCATTATGTTTGGCAAATGTTTGAATCATAAATACTTCGTTTATCAATGCCATGTGATCAATACATTTTTGTATATATATATATATATATATATATATATATATATATATATATATGGGTTAACGAAAACAATGTGTCTGGCTTTCTATAAATATGTACGCAACATATATGTGCAAGCGTAGTAATAGTAATAATAGTCGTAGTGTTTGGAATAATAATCACAATGGTATATCACGTATCTGAATGTTATCATTCATAAAAAAATAATGATAATGGCGAATAGGCGAATAATAATAATAATCATCATCATCACCATGACAATGGTGACGATATCAATATTTCTATTAGTATTGATTTTAACTTATGTAGAATTTCTTCATTGTCATCATACATTTATCAAACTAGAATCAATCAGGAATGTGTATATATCTATTTTCAATGTTGAATTTTGAAAGAAATTAAGTACAAACAACAGATATGGTTGCATGCGTGTTTATACATGCCTTCCAGAAAAGATTGAATACTACATTATTATTATTATTATTTATTCATGATTATTCTCTATGTGTTTTCTGTTCTCATTATTGTTACATAAATAAATATTTTGAAATTATCAACATGTGTACACTTATAATTTTGGCATATAGCTGTGTTCAAAGAATTGTTTTATGTGATTCTCTTTTCTTCTTTGGTACGTATGACACGGGTATGAATAATAATAATAATAATAATAATAATAATAATAATAATAATAATAATAATAATAATAATAATAATAGTAGTAATGAATAAGCGTTGTAAACCGTCAACCATTTTTATCGCCTTTCTGCCTAAAAAAATTATTATAATTATTATTATTTGACTTTTGCTAAGGCTATGCTCAGTGATTTTAGCGTTCACTAAGTGTTAGATATAACACTTTCAACCACTTTCCTGTTCATTTAATCACCAAGTGCTACATATTGGAGTGTCGTTCTCACTAAAGATTTCATTTTATGGAGTCTGAAGTTATCTGAAATTGTCTGTTAATGGTAGTAAACCTAAAACCGTCGACTTTTATCATGAGAAGCCATAACTTTTGAATGAGAATCCTACACTTTCCAGGATAGACGTTAAGTGATTTAAATGATTTTTTCTGCTTATCCTCTTTTAACAAGGTTCTGTTTTGTGGGGCGGGGTTGGTAATTCCATGCTTAACCCTTCATTATCTGGGCTTGGGATCAACAAAAACCCTAGAAAGGCTTTAGGCGAAGTTATATTTCCTGAATACTGGAAATATTTCGTATAACCTTAGCTTAACTTTTTGTTTACATGAAATTGCATATATATTATGAGAAGTAGGTCGGTCCGTAGTGTATTATTACTGCTGCATTTAGTCAAGAGGAATTTTGGAAATTAGCCTAATGGTACAATTTCTTTAGGGATTGGTATTTATTCAAAGTCATTATGACAGACTATCACGAAACACCAATATTTTATATTCTCACTAATGATAACTGACTTGAACATATGAATTATCGAAGATATTAAATAAATACAGTCGTAACTATCAGTATGAGGTTGTGTAGATCATTAAGTTTTTGATTAAGATCATAAACCGATTGATTTAAGACCACCACTGAAAACCTGGAAGCACTGGACGGTCGTTTCGTCTTAGTATGGGACTCCTCAGCAGTGCGTATCCACGATCTCGCTCGCGGGAAGGTCGTATCTAATAGATTTCAACAGTGTTGAGAGTCAAACTGTTAACCGCATCACTAAATAATGGCAAGCTTATATAGCCTATTGATTAGATTAACAGTTAAAGACCACTAAATTGACTTAGTATTCTCTATTTCTCTAAAAATCTGACAGTTAAACCATCAATCATTTGAAAGGTCATAGAATCTCTATATTTAAAAACTCATGGTCTTCTATTAATGATTCTCAAGTTGATAATAATTACTCTTTAAAAGTAATTTTCATCATTGGTCAACATTGAGCGTAAAATCTTTAAATTGAGTATTTGTTTTGTCCCATTGTGAGGTCTACAGTTGATCGATCATTGAGTAGTAGTAACTAATACCACATTTGTCTAGTCATTAGTGGTGACCGAATCCTTATTGAACAGTTTGCAATGTGGTTACTAGTCTAATTGACTTGATATTCCCTCGAATGTGATGAGATACTAGGTTATTGAAGATGGGTGACAAGAAACCCTGGACCTAAATTTCGTGCTAGTGTGTACACGTCAACAAGACGTACCTACAATCTTCAGGGGACTGATACTCCCCGATTTATTTGAGCCCGCGTCACTAAGAATCGAGGTCTGGTAGTCCCAGAACGGTACAGTGGTAATGCCTCAAAGTTTAAAGCTTGATGATGGGTTCCAATCACTCTTGATGTGGCAACTATCTCAATATTGTAGGTAATCATTGATAACGTGTCCCAAGTAGAACGAAACTTAGGTTTCCTGCTAACCACTTTCAAACACTTAACATCACAAATATGAGCTTCTATCTAGAGTGTTCATTCCTCGTTAAACCTTAAAATGTCATGGCGAACATAATGCCTTTAAACTATAAGTTAGTTGGATTTCAAGGGTGTCTATTCCGCACCATGTCGGGTTGCATCTCGAGCCACTGAGTTGGGTTATCTTGGGGACCCTAGCCAGAGAGCTGTGATGAACGACCGACGTATTCTAGTCTTATACAGCTTTCATATATCTGTGCCATTTCATAAATCAACCTTTCCACTTTCTCCATGTGGTTCAAGCACCGACAATCTAATACTCGATGTTGACTTCCCCTGATAGATATTATGAACACGTGGCCGTATGAAAGCCTTTTAAGAGGAAGAAAAGATTCTCCCCACTCTTAGTTGTAGCAAGGCTTTCGTGCGATCATAATGGTTTGACATTATATTCAGAACCATGGTGCACATCTGCTTCGTCTTAGTTTTAAATCTTCCACGAATGCGCCTTCATTGCTACTCCTACCAGCGTCTAAATCGAAGACCTTTACGTCTGATAGTGTTCACAGTACTCGTTAGACTAATGAACCAACATTTAATGATCCATATTCCCAACTCCAATCAATTCATGACTATTATTCAGTAGTACTAACATTGGTGTTATCTGTCCTGTATCAGATATCTTTCTTACATCTAGTCACTTAACAGAAACATATTTAATCTTTTAACTTACTGAAGAATTTCATGTTATGTAGGCTGTTGTTCCATGTGCGCTTTTGTTTATTTCAACTATTATTATTGTTATTATCCTAGTACTCATGGTTTTTGAATGACTCATTTTACAAGTCGATTGATACTTATGTTGGTCACTAATATTTTCTCTCTTCATCTCTCTCTCTCTCTCTCTCTCGACCTCATTCGATTACACCTTATACTGTTCTCTTCATTTTTTTTAATTTTTTTTCTCTCAATTCGAATTTTATAAGATTTGATAATCATATTAAAAGCCTGTTGATTTGTTATGTATATTTTTATAGACAGTAGTATACATTCGTTGCAGTTAATCTGTTGTCCATTGACTCCTCATGTACATATATGTGTGTATTGTTATATTTTTAGTTGTAAACATGTTAATCACGTAAAAAAACAAACATGAAGGCTCAAGTTTTTATGGTAGAAAAAAAAAGCACAAATAATAATTTTTCTCGTTTTCTTTTTTTACTGAATAATTCTTATTTTAATTTTAAAAAAAAATGTTGTTACATTAAATTCTTAGTATGAAATACATGTCTCAACTTGTTCTTAAATTTGTTGTAAACTAGTCATATTATAATGAACAAGAACACAAACAGGGACAACCAAATGTATTTGAATACAAAATTATAGAATGCTGTAGTAAAATCTGTGAACTATATAATAAATACTTCATTTGGAAAATGTCAATAAGTAGTCTCAGATTTGATTGGTTTTTTTTTTCATTTCCACACTAATCATTCTCTGTTTTTGTTCTCTTTTCTTCGATCTTCTTAACTTTCTGCTGCCAGATCTTTTTTCGTTCTATAGATGATCCATGCTACTGATATATATCGACATCAGTAGCACACACCACAATATTACCTCATATATCGATTGATTTTTGCATGTCAAAAATGTACACCAATTAACTCATTCTATCCATTGTCCTACTTACAACTAATTATATTGTTTGATTTAAGTTACCTATTCATCATCGATGACATATTACGATAGTAACTAATCATTTTTTCTTAAAAAAAAGAAATGTTACAGCAATAATACTAATGCTAATAATACTAGTAGGAATTTTAATAATAATAATAAATACTAAGAAATAAATAGACCTTGAAATGTCCATCTTCTCTCCCCCTAGACATACATAATGCTGATCATGACGATGTTTAAGGTTGTCTTACATGTATTATGTATGCATTGTTTGTAAACAAGATTCGTAGGAAGAAAATACGCAGTACTTAGAAGTAATGGTATTTACTCATTATAGTATGTAACCCATTGAATGAATCGATCATTTTATGGTAACCTTATATAGGAGATTGTTTATCTTTGTAAAATATAGGGTTGATAAATAAAAAGAAATGGAAGTATGTCGATGTTTCCGTAAGGAAATTCTGTCTTGCTTTTCGAATGAATATTTTTAAATTGACTAGAAGTTTTGAATGTCATGAGATATTATAACCGTTTCAGTTTGCTCTTAAACTGATTAGAGATGGATAACAATGAAATACTAAAGAGAGTTTTTACGATACATAATTTATAAATGCAAAATATAACCTAGTTAGTATGTTGGCAGAGCATATTCGACGTTTCATCTGAGATCCCCTCTGTAGTTTAACTGGTCAGATAGCATTTTTCAGTCAGTAGCTTTTATAAATGGTACCAATGACTTCGGTCACAAACTCATGGTCAATTTCGCTAATCAATAATATAAAACCATCTAACGGAAACTCGGTACAATCTCTGTTTCGTTTGCATCTGCAAAGTGGACAAGTATTCTTTATTTCAATGTTCGAACAAGAGCTTCCCAACGAATGAAGATGTCCAAAGATAGTGACTGGATATTAAATTTAGTTTTCACAAAGTTTGAAGTACGTCAGTCCTTGGAGAATATCAATAAAGAATTCTTTGGCAACAATCTAACGAACGAAGTAATCTCATGACAAGTCAACCTACCACTTTATAAATCATCAACATAATGCGTAAAAGATACTGGTAATGTATTTTAGTCCGTTGGATTGCGATTTTCGGAGAACAAGGCTTTGATCATCTGCCTAACAAAAAGCAGAAATAGCTCTTATCAATAAAGCCTTAATTTCAGTTTACAACAATCGAAACCACCAACTTGTTTCTCACATCTACTTGTGTGTTATATCCGACGTTGACTACAAGGGTAATTATTTTCAGTTATTTTTTATACTGTAGACACGACAAAAATTTTACAAATCATATCATCCGTTGTAATGAAGTGATCTTGGTTAAAATTGACCACTTTCAAGTAAAGATTAGTTAAAACTGTCAATAATTTCCGTACCATATTATTTTTGTGAATAGTGGTAACACAAATCAATCACTTAAATTAATGTAAAGACATTGTTATTGAAGTTTGAATCTCCAATTAATATCATTTGTTAACGCTTTATATACCACTATTTAGCTAGAAAAAGGATAACAATTTGTTTGTACTTAATATTTAACTAAATAATTTGCCATTAAGTTAAAACTAACTTTAATTTCATTGTTTATATTAATTTACAAACTGTATTAGCTTATATAACTGACATTATAAACTATTATAAAATATGTGATATAGAGTTACTCACATTATTATTGCATTGAGTTAAACATTATCAATATAACATTGTCATTATATTCATGAAATTATTTAATAAAATGGCAAGAGTTCAATGATTGAAAATTATTGTATCTTAATTCAATGTATATATCTTGTATTCTTCATGTCTGTAATAAAGGTACTATAGTGATTGAATAATTGATGAAGAAGACCAATTTGTTGTTTCATACAATAATTACAGAGTACTTTACAAAATATAAAAATCATAAATTAAATAAATCATTTGTATATTTTCATTCAGTTGTCTTTAACCATGCTTCATGATTATTTCAATTCTGTTGTTATTATAATTGTTCTCTGTTCATTTCTGGTTCTTTTCAATTTAATCTTCTGTTGCAAGGCATTCCACTTCTGATTAGTGTTACATACTACTTATATCTGTCAACTTAAGTAGCATACATCACACTACTTTTACATATGATTTTGTTTTAACTAAATATTTGATTAGTGAATATTGTTATACGCTCTTCATTTGATTTGATATAAAATGTTGTCACCTTTTCTTTTCTGTTATATATGATATACTTTGTCATTTTTAAATGACGTATGTATATATACACGGTTTTAATTAAAAATGCTTAATAAGTTGATGAATCTGTAAAGACTACTTAACTATATTGTCTCAATTTTGTGTTACCTAATCATTTTGAGGTTAATAGGAATCGTCATAATCGGTCCAATGTGTATACATATCAATTGTTTGTTTATATTTGAAATTCAGCCTAAGACTTTTTCATTTCGGTTTTATCAATATATTTATCATCAATTAGCTGATATACACACCTCTGTATAATAGTCAATTAATTTTATTAAGTATATGAAACATTTGTTAATGTATCATACATTCAATAATTAACATTACTACCTTGTTTGTTATCATGAATAAATTTAATTTTGTCTCTATTTTTCTCTTTTTAAAATTTTCATTTCATAGGTTGTTGCATCCCTTCGACATTTGACACGTTTCACCATTCTGTCTTATATTCGACGTGATCATATTGATCAATTACCACTGCCTAAGATCACAATCAATTATTTATTGGAAAAACAATGTTACGTCGAATCTTTAGAAGATTTTGAAGAAGCTGTTCGAGAGCGACCACCATTGGAATTTCGTTCACGCTCAGCTATGGTTGATTTTAATTCACATTTGAATTTACAAGAATTGAATAATAATAATAATAATAATAATAATACCAATAATAATAATAGTAATGGTCTCTCCCGATTTAGTAATAATAGCAGTTCAACCAGTGAAAGAAGCAATGATAGTCGTCTGGCGACTGTTGGACATATGAATTAATTCATGTCGGTGATGAGATAGTGTATTGTGTCATTCAAATATTGTCACTGATTACCAGCAAATTTCACAGCAAATAGATTGATACTGCTATACTCCGAATTCTATTATCACTACTATCATTATAATTACTATTAAATTTGTGTTGCCTTTTTTCCCAACTTTCTAGGATAATAATAATAATGTTAATAACTTCTCGCTACGGTGAATCTAATGAAATGAGAATTGAACTAGTTCATGTTCTTCTTTCTTTATATCTATCTGTCTATCTCTTTCTCATAAACACACTTCTACACCAACTAATTTTTTTCTAGTGCATTTTACCTTCGACTACACTACTTACTACCAGTGACAACATAGCACTGTGGCACTAATAGTTCCTATTAGGAAAAGAATTAAACTTCTATTTATTTTCTTGTTGTTCGATTGTGAATATTTTACTTCACATTAACAGTTTTTTTTGTGTTTATGTGTGTGATTGTGTTTGTTTTTGTATTAATAGTTGTTTCTTTTACCTGCCTTTTCTCATTTATGGAACAATAGTATCTTTGTTATAAGTCCCCTCTTCTCTTTTTGTTTTACTTTCTGGCTGATATCTTTTTTTGTCAAGCCAATTATGTATGTACATCTAGGCTCAAAACATTTTTTCTTTCATAGAAAGTACATTAGTTGTTTTGACTCATTGTAACTTTACAACTCTTATATTCATTTATATGTTTAAATAAAAGATATCCAACCCTTCTCTTTAATGTTTCCAATATTTCCAATTGCACTAATAATTTCTTTCATTTTGATAATTTCTTCTATCTTGCTACTCTGTGTTATGCTAATATTCCACATTTTATTTGTTTGTTTTTTCTACAATGAAGCGCCATTGTTTGTTTTTTTTTCTTAATTTTAAATAAATTAATTAATGAATTTTGATTATAATTTGTATAAATGAACATTGAAATTTGATCCATCAATAGTTTGTTTTCTAGGCTTTTAGTTTCTGTCTATACTTTTATTGAAATTGTCCAATTTTCTTAACCCTAGAATGCATCATTTTATATTTATTATCATGAGAAATACTACTACTACTACTACTTATTTATTAAGAAAAATAAATGGCAATTACGATTTTAAAAATGTATTATTATTATTATTTCCAATTATATTGATATCTATGTATAAACTATATATGATAAAATAACACTTCTCATTTTCAACAATTTCAGCTTTTAACTATTTTACTACTGTTATTATTATTATTATTATTCTAAATCACTTTTGATTGAGAATTACACCACAAATCGTAGCTAACAACAATACTCTAATAATGTATACAAAATTTCCTCTGTACATAATAAATTGCCTTTATCTAATTCGACTCAGTCTAATCGACTTCCTCCCCCCTCTCCCACACCCTAACAGTTCATTCTAATTATCCCTAATTCTCCTTTTGTTTTAATGCAAAAAAAATCTATTTTTATTCTGTATTTTTCTCTAATATTGTACATTGGTATTAATCTCAATATCTAAATATATATAGATATGGGTTTTTTTGATAAGTTTATTATATATATACTTGTAGTTGTACGTTTTTATGTATAGGTTACGACGTAGAAATATGTTAGAATGTAAATGAACTGAAAAAAGATGACGAATAAATATATATACACATAAATATTGTTATATAGTAATCACTAGAAGTTTCTTTTCCTTTATCTGTTGAATGGATCAAACTCACAGTTAAAACTACTTGATTGGAGTCTTCGATTTTATTGAGATCACAAGTTGAAGATGCTAAGTGACATGAGTCAGAATTGGACACATTGGCTGAGATAGGTCAGTTTTTTATCTTTTACTAGATCTTGAGCTCAAGTATTCCATCATATGTTTTGATCTGCCATCTCGAATGATGCTCTTAATAACTGGACTTTTACACTATCATTGCTACTATATGATTTCAACTTCATTACCAATCATCTTGTGAATTCGACTTTGTTGTTTTAATTATGGTATTGTGATTCGGTCTAAGGCTTATGTTAATTATAATTGACTGTTGTAAACTAATCGGTTAGTTAATTATTACTTAATGACTTACGATTGTTACTCCCCATGGGGGACCATATTCCACTCACCAGCATTCTCCATCCAATTCTGTCATGGACAATCCTTACCAATTACTTTCAGTAGCTATTCATCCGTTTCATGTCTACTTCCAATTCTCAACACAGTGTGTTCCTTGGTCTTCCTCTTTTTGATTCCATTCACGACTCCATGTTAGCGCTTGCTTCATGATGCAATTTGATGATTTCATCAATCAATATATGTCCTATCCACCTCCATCGACTTTTCCTAATTTCCTCCTCAGCTCAAAACTGGTTTGTTCTCTCCCACAGAATGCTGTTACTGATAGCATCCGGTCAACTGACATTGAGTATCTCATGTAGATAATTGTTGATAAATACTTGTACGTTGTTGATGATGGTTGTAGTGGTTGTCGGAGTTTCATCTGCGTACAGTAGAACTGTGTTGATGTTGGTATTGGAGATTCTGAATTTGATGTTGGCTCACAGACATTTGTTCTGAGTTCCATGTGTTGTTGGACTGTAAGAATGCGACAGTTGCTTTGTCAATGCTCGGCTTCATGTCTGCATCAGATGCTCCTTGTTCACCGGTGATGCTGCCTATGTTTGTATGTATGTATAGATTTCCACCTGATTTGATCCAGAGTTTCTCCATCACGTGTGACAGTGTTGGTGTTCTATGTGTTGTATTTGTGGATGTTGGTTTATCCTTTATATGTGTTGAGGTCTGCTGCAGCAGAGGTTGGTGCTAAAATGTTTGTTTTTTTGTGCATTTAGTGATGTGTATGGGATAGAAGAGCTTGGTGATCTGCGAAGTTCAAATCGTCTATTTGCATCGAAGTTGTGCATTGTACTCCGTGTTTCCCGTCAGATGTGAAGGTCTTCATAATGCAGTCATCGACCAGAAGATTGGTTAAGGACAGTGTTTTCTGTCTGTGTTCCTCACTTGGGATGTGTCTGTGAGGTGTCCTCCATGCACGACTTTGTAGTGTAGTCTGTCATATGAATTCCGTATGATGTTATTGACGATTTTCTCATATAAGTCATAATATGGTAGAAGTTTCCACAGTGTTCTATCCACATTGTCAAATGCTTTTCCATAAACAAGGAAGTTGATGTATAGTGACGAATTCCACTCAACTAATTGTTCGACGATGATCCGTAGTGTCGTAACTTGATCTGTGCTTGACCGATCCTTATGGGATCCAACCTATTGATCTCGAAGTTGGGCATCTATTGAGTCTTTTATCCGGTTCTGCAATTTGATTTGGTTGGTTCTTTTCGTTCTCCCTCATTGTCTGAACATTCGATGTACGTATACCAATTGTTGCTATGGTTGTTAGAAGGGCCATCGATCTCGTGACTTCCGAAGAAGCTGGGCTTTCAACAAGAGGCTTGATAATTTTTCCTTGAAGTCGAAGGGCAGAGTTTAATTGGTTTAAATTGTTTATTCTGGTTAGCGTTTTTCTTAGCAAGGTTGTTTTTCTGCGGGATTGGTTTGCTGACCCCATGCCTAGCTCTCGTCGTTTTTTGGGCTATGGACGGGCAGTAGCCATAGAAGAGCTACATCCTGAGTTTAGTTACTTATAAACCGTATAAAATCTCGCGTACGTAATTAATCAATTCGACGCTGTTTAAGTTAACATTAGAACAATAGGTAAGAATATTGAAAAACAAATATTGGCTAAATGAATCTACATAATATGTATCAATAAGTATAGGAAACTGATCATTAAGAAGGAAATTATATTTGTAGAAATTATTTCCTTGAAAAAGTTTGAATCAGATTACCGAATGTGTGCCTGGTCCTACGTTGTAGCTGACTGACTGACCGAATGAAACATTGAATTTTTTTAAAGGTCAGTCGCTGTGATTTTTATAAATAGTTTTTTTCTCTACTGTCTCACATTAATTCAGCATCCGACTACTGTGAAACGATTCATTCAAATTTTGTCGAAAAATTCTTATATCCATACAGAAGTTATAATTTATCAAAGTAAATTAAACCAGGGAATGATAAGTATCAGTAAGATGTATGAATGTATTAATATCATTGTGATTGATTTTGAACTGTGTAAAATTTCTCTAGTCGCAAATGATTATCTCGTAGACCTCGACAAATATGCACTCACTTCGTGTCACGTCTCGAAGTCAGTGATATTTTGGATTTTGTTAGGTTTTATCTTATTCACTTCTTAATTTTGACTGGTCATTGAGCCGAAACTAATGTGATGTTTGTTTGCTCCTTAATACTGATGGAGCTGTATGGAGACCTAAAGGTCCTCGGTTTGATCTTTGACCAAATTGTGTGTTCATACTGCTGAGTAGTCTCATACTGTGAAATAAGCAGTTGTGAAGTGCTCCCTAGTTTTCAATCATAGTACTACTAGCTTCAATCAATGATAAAATTCACCTAAAAATCAATCTGATCTCTACAAAATATAACAGATTCGATTTTTTGAATACAGTGTAAACAGCCATTGAGACGACGACTATTTAGGCAGTTATAAGATGTATACAGTATGTAGCTCATTCTAGATCATAAATTGGGGTGGGCAACTAATAAGTTTTCAATATCATTTTACATTTGGATGATATTCATGAATGAACTAGGATTATATTGTATTTCAGTCATTAGAAACGCCCAATCAAGCAATTACCGTGTTTGAGTTATACATTAATATATTTATGCATAGTTTATCCACGGAAATATACTTAATTAGTTTTTTTTTCTATGAAAGAAATCCTAATATAAAGACGAGACTTTAATTAAAGCTAATTAAAAAACGAAATCAAGTGATTTTAACCGTTACCATAACAACGATGTAATCATTTATTTAGGCTTAATTAAACCCTAATGTTTTCAAGATAACCATACGTTTATTTAAATTATAATTTGTTTTAAAGTATTTAAATTGTTTTAATGGTAAGTGAAATGTAAATCACAATGAATGTTTGTTACAAAGCATTAGTTTTTTTTGTTAGAGTGATACATTTCAATGGTCAATAATCTATCCCATATCCGTCCACAACCTCCCCTAGAAAATTATGATTCACCTTTTCTCTTGATTGCTCATTATTGATGAACATTTCGAAAGGAAATGAACATAACTTTTAATTATTGAGGTAAGTAAGTAAGTATTAAGTTATGAAAACTATTTGATAAACTTTCATCTGAATCATTTTGGTCAACATATAGTTTCTTGTATTACATTTTGGTGGCTTGTTAAGATCTAGAGTATATGTTCAATAACCTTCAGCATTTACTAAAAGCTTGGAGTTGTTGTTACTGTTTAAATTTCCGAAGTCTAATATGGTCGGTTTGCAGTGTCAGTGACCCGTTTGTTAACTATTTAAAGATAAGATGCAGTTGGTCTTTTCTCTTAGGATAGTATCACAAAGTGTGTTTTGGTTTAGTATCTGTAGTGTAGTGAAGGAACATTCAGATAGGAAAGATGAAATTATTGTTTAATACAAAATTACAGAGTGCTTTCGAAAAAATATGAAAATCATACATTAAAATACATAATTTACACAACTTCCATAGATTGTTCTTTACATGATTCTTTTAATTCTGTTGTTATTACAATTACTTTCTGTTTCCTTTTCCATTCTCTACAAATGAAGTTTCTGTCTTCTACTGACATGCATCCCACTTCTAATTGGTGCTACGTACTGCTTATATCTGTTGACATAAGTAGCAGACACCATAATAGCATATAAATGTTATTGTTAGTCACACTGTTATTAGGATTGTAGATATGTTGTATTACATTAAACTGTTCTTGAAACTACCGACTTGTTTTAGATTGTAAAGAAGATTCTACAGGGTTTAGCCTTTGTTAGGTTTGCGTCTAACCTTAAGGTACTTTGTGTGTTGGGAGAGCGTGAGGAGCAGCATGTGTGAGAGGAGAATCTTGAAGTGAAAAGGTGAGCCTACGACTCAGTAGGTATATAGAATGCATTTAAATTTAGTGATGAAAACAATCAACAATAATTTAAGTGTGAGATGAAGACAATCTGATAATCGATACCAGAAGTTGATAGCTTAAGTTTTTGAATGTGTTACACTTCAAGGGAGATGATAAAACACTACAGGTATGGACTTTGTAAATATTTAAGGGTCTTTATACTAGTCTCTAAAGTCTTGGGAACACACCCATGAACAGAAGCTGTAAGAGCTCTAATTGAACCCAGTCATTATAGCTGTCACTAAAACGTAATGTGTACAATACTTATAAACTATGAGTTTTTCACAACACATATATATATGGAATGAAAAAAAGCAAACATTTTCTGAAACAGTTGTTTCTAGATCACTACTTTTGCTCATTGATTCTACGAGTTAGTAATTTGCTCAGTCCTAATTTATTACAAGCTTGCAACTGTTTACCATACCTTCACTATTTAGTAGATAATTTTTTAAAACAAATTGTGCTACAGAGTAGAGGCTATCAATTCCAGACAGTAGGGATAGCAATTTATTTGATGTAGACTATTTGGATATGTCCTTAACAGGGTTCAACAATACAATAAATGACAGATTACGTGTGACTCATCACTATCTGCAGTTCTGTCATTCAGGTTGACAATGGGTTCATAGTTTATGAACAGGTTCATCTTTGGCTGAATTTATTGTGTGCAATCATCTCAGTCATTAGAGTGTGTGATATCGATACTGCAAGTTGACACCAACTCCTCCCTACATTCGCAGTATATCCGCTTTCATATCATACGTAACTCCATGTAGATCCGATAACTATGCTTCGTGAATAACAAGCAGATTGAGAAACTCCTTTAAAGTGGGAAGAGATTTCTTAGTTTGCCTTCTGTGCTTTACTATCATCAGATAGCGTGAGCTAAAGCACACGTAAGAGGCTCACATTCTGGACTGAGCTATCATCTGAGAAATAACTACTCTTGGCATTTATCTAAAAATTACTTCCCGAACGAAAGATAGAGTAGACTATTAAAAGTATCCCATCACTTCTGCCTCAGGAAGAGTTACTCTCAAAACTGGTAATTTGAGTTATCCAGCTTTACACTCCAGCAAAAATCAGTATTAGTAGGCAAATTTACCTCACTTCTAATTGTGTTTTCTGATACGTTTGTAAAGCAGTTAAAACTGCTCAAAAATGTGGAGTGATAACACTATTCTCCTGGTCTGTAAAACCTAGTAGAGGCATCTAAGAAGTTGTTGCTCCAGCGTAGTTTTTAATGTTCTAGGAAGGGTCATTTGTACTGAGTTATTTGAAGGGGAATACTGTTTTATCAAGTGAACATTACTGTTTTAGGTTTGTTAATCTGTCTTATTGAAAGTAAAAATTTAACGTCTGCTAGAAATACAACTAAGCCTTTAAAGTAATATCTATAGATCTCAAAGTAAATTTTGTTATTATTCCATTCTTGAAGCTTATCGTTGAACTGGAAAATTTCAAAATCGGTTGTAAGTGTAGGGAAAGGATTTATAACTATATTAGAGATAAGAGACAGAGTGATTGGTATTTTGACCTAAAAATGAGTGAGAAGTGGAGTTCCTCAAGAGTGGTCTTAAATTTTTCGAGCCTTATTTTGTTTAGATGAAATACCAGTAATAGCGGAATTATTTTTTTGTAGTGTTTGTAAATATTTTAAATGTATGGAGAACCGTACACAATAATAAATATAAAATTGACTTGAGGGGAGATTTGTACTCTCTTGTTAAATTGGGTGTTACTATGGTCGCTAGTATGTTATAATACGAATTGATTATGACGATAATTCGCATTACTACATAGTCAGTCAAAAGTCTATGCTCAGGGCTAGTGATCTCAAGTACTCAGTATTCATTATTACACTAAAACTCAGAGCTATAGTCCTCTAAAATGTGGAAATTTGTCGAAAGTTCCAGAGTTTTGAGGCCATTTCTAAAACCTTCATGAACGACATGTGGATATTTTTAGAGTATTATACTGCAAATAAACTATAATATAATACAGTTTCTTTTGATCTTCTGTTTGGTTTTGGACGCTTAACTTCACTAAATCAGACCAGAAGTTTATTGCTAATTACATCACTTTTTGTACATTTAGGCTGTTTAGAGCTAATGAGAAGCTTTGTCTTCAGTCTTCAGTAATAAGGATAAGAGGTCTATCGACCTACATTAATCCTTGCAGTTCGTAACACTGTGGAGGTCCAACCTCGTTTTGAATATATCAACAGAAGATGTTGACATCATGTGTTCTGATAGAGAATTCCAGTAATTCACTACTTGGTGCGAGAAACGAAACTCCAGACGTATACGATTTGATCTCGGTTTCCGAACTTTCTTCGAATGTCCTCTCAAATGATCAGTCGTAGACGGAATGAAAAGATAAGACATTAATACCAAAGTCATTGTTCAGTATACGATAAGCCAATATTAGATGACCCCCTATTCTACCGTAAGATAACGGAAATAAGTTGAAGTGTCTCAGTCTGTCTTCATAAGATAGGTCAGATAGACCTTTTACCGTCTTAGTTCTTCGTCGTTGGACTCTTTCCAGCATTTCTGCTTCATACTTGAAACAAAGACTCGCTGCTTGAATCGCATATTCTAAATGTGGTCGCACATAAATCGGGTATAATAGTCTAAACATTTCATCATCTAGATACTGGAAAGACCTACGAATAGACCATAATACCCTATAGCCTTTCGCAGCAGCAGCCTTACACTGACTAGTGGTTTTGAGATCACTGCTTAATATGACTCCTAAATCTTTATAGTTTCTTACTTTGTGTAACACGAATCCACATACGAATCAGCATAGTTATTTAATTACATAACTACTCGCTTGTTGGGACTAACTTTTAGTGACCACTCGTTCATCCATGCCACCAATGAATTGAGATCATCCTTTAATACCATTCTATCTGACATACTATGTATGGGTCTCCAAATTTTTATGTCATCAGCGAAGAGGAGGACGGATGATTTTGCTACAGTTGGTAATTCATTTACATAAAGTAAAAAGAGAAGAGGACCAAGGACTAAACCTTGAGGAACTCCTTTTTTACAGGTTCCCACGATGAGCGAGCTTCATTTACCCTTACCTTTTGCCTCCTGTAATGGAAAAAGTCACTTATCCATTCTATAGTCCGTATAACGGATTCGCAAAATCTCTAGTTTGAATTTAAGACCAGAATGGGAGACCTTATCAAAGGCTTTACTTAAATCTATGAAAATCACATCTATAGGAATATTTTGATCTTTTGCCGTAGCCCAATCTTCTCTTGCAGTGAAAAGATTTGTATTAGAATGAATTCATTTTATTCTATAAGTGATTGTATTTTCTCTTTGTTCAAATTACTACTTCAAATTAGGTTAGCTGCATAGTATATTAATATGTACGCATGATATAAGGCATAAAACTGAATCCTAATTGGTGTTTATGTGATCGTGATTTACACTCTATATTAGATATATGAAGCCTTTTAATTAACTCATATTCACACCATAATGACTCAGTATTTTCTATACAAATGACAGCTATAATATTTAATGTGTTAACTCACTTGGTTTAGCTTTCTAACTACTGATATTAGTTAAGCCTATAATTTATGATTCAGTTCACATCAAATAACTGATCAATTCAAACCATTTTAATCATCTGAACAATTTTATTATTCAATTAAACCAATAAAACAATGTGTTCATTGTATTGTAACGTGTTTTAACAGCTACATACATGAAATTTTATTGTATCATGATTCTAAGTGTCCATTTGCATGTAAACAAAGTCAAGTACAATTCATATCTCTTTACATTATATTAAATCAAATAAAGCTTATATGTAAATATATATCTTTCCTCTATAGATTAATATTAGAATTAGCATGTTACTAGCTAATAAAATATGAAGGCCAAGGTCATTCGTTTGCAAGAAATAAAAGATGCGTAAAATAAAACAACTTCTTTGGTTATAAGCGAACTTATGTCTATATTGAGATCTCAAATTAATATTATGATTTAGTCATAATGGAATAAGAACCACTTACATACATACTTAAGCATGTTACCCCTCATGGAGGACCATATTCCACTCACCAGCATTCTCCATCCAATTCTGTCATGGACAATTCTTACCAATTACTTTCAGTAGCTATTCATCAGTTTCATGTCTACTTCCAATTCTCAACACAGTGTGTTCCTTGGTCTTCCTCTTTTTCGATCCCATTCACGACTCCATGTTAGCGCTTGCTTCATGATGCAATTTGATGATTTCATCAATCAATATATGTCCTATCCACCTCCATCGACTTTTCCTAATTTCCTCCTCAGCTCAAAACTGGTTTGTTCTATCCCACAGAATGCTGTTACTGATAGCATCCGGTCAACTGACATTGAGTATCTCATGTAGACAATTGTTGATAAATACTTGTACGTTGTTGATGATGGTTGTAGTGGTTGTCGGAGTTTCATCTGCGTACAGTAGAACTGTGTTGATGTTGGTATTGGAGATTCTGAATTTGATGTTGACTTGCAGACAGTTGTTCTGAGTTCCATGTGTTGTTGGACTGTAAGAATGCGACCGTTGCTTTGTCAATGCTCGGCTTCATGTCTGCATCAGATGCTCCTTGTTCATTGGTGATGCTGCCTGTGTATGTATGTTTGTATGTATGTATGCACGCATGTATGTATGTATAGATTTCCACCTGATCTGATGCAGAGTTTCTCCATCATGTGTGACAGTGTTGGTGTTCTATGTGTTGTATTTGAGGATGTAGGTTTATCCTCTATGCACGACTTTGTAGTGTAGTCTGTCATATGAATTCCGTATGATGTTGTTGACGATTTTCTTATATAAGTCATATGGTAGAAGTTTCCACAATGTTCTCCTATCCACACTTACAAGCACCTCATAGTAGAGGGAGTCGGTGTATAGCAAAGAGTTCCGTTCAATTGATTGTTGAGTGATGATCCTTAGTGTCTGGTCCAACCTATTGATCTCGAACTTGGGCATCTACTGAGTCTTTCATCTGGTTCAGCATCACTGACAGTAGTGTGATTCCTGTGTAGTTTTGATATTTACTCATATCTCCTTTGTTTGGTATCTTGACGAGGTATTGTTCTTTCCAGTCTGTCGGTGGAACTTGTTCTTCCTCACAAATCTTCTTTAATGGAACGTGGAGCATGTTTGTAGTTACTTCTATGCGTGACCTTAGTGCTTTGACTGGCATATTATCGGGTCGTGCTGCTTTCCCACTGTTGATTTGTCTGATGGATGTTCTGATTTGTTCGATCGTTGGTAGAATGAGATCGATAGGAAGAGCCGTGTGTGTGTGTTGTTTCGATATGCAGTGGATTCGATGGAGCTGGTGTATTCAAGAGTTGCTCGAAGTGTTCCACTCATCTGTTGCTGTGTCATTGAATGTTGGTGATTGTCTTGCTTTTCTTGTGCTTGACAGGTCTCTCTGCTTTGTCTTATTTCCCTGTTGGTTTCTTCGTTGTGTTATAGAGTTGTTTGATATTTCGTTATGTTGCAGCTTTTTGCATTGTTGTTGCTAGGTCTTCCATATATTTGTGTTTGTTAGTTTTAATGCTGTTGTTCACTTGGTCACTTGCTTCTGTGTACTCAGCTTGTGCGTCGACTTTCTCTGCTCGTGTTCGGCTGTTGTTGATTGCTGTCTTCTTGTTTTTCCTTTCTTTGATTTTGTCCAGTGTTTCTATGGAGATCCGTTCCTTATGATGATGCTTCTTGATGCCCAGTACCTCCTGACACATTGAAGTTAATGGGTCTTTGATCCCTTTCCAACTGTCCTCCATAGTAGTTTCTTCTTTCTTCAGTAGATCCTGTAATCCTTTGAATGTGTTGTTGAGAGTTATCTTAAATTCCCTTGTATTTTGTTACTAACATTCATTAAATAATCATTTACATTTCTGAATAGAGATAATAATAAATCTAATGAGTTAATAACGATTGAGCAGTCTATTTCTAAGAGTCAACAACAGTTAACTTTCTGTATGTACAAACTATCTTTAAATAAACAATCACAGCAAACCAATCAGGGTGTACTGGACGTTTATATGGCATCGTTTTAGTGTTTATTATCAGTAGCCACTTCAACTACAATAGAATTCATATATTCGAAAGACCAGACTAAATTAAGTGATATTAGCAATCCAGCAATAATATTTACAAGTGTAAAAAAAAATTCATTAATATGGGCGTTGACTTTTTCCTATTAGATTCTATTCCTTTATATCTAATCCCTACACTTGTAATTGAGAACTTACTCATCAATAGTGTCTTTGATGAATCGTCTACTATATTTCTTTGTGTGTGTATGGCTAAATTTATTTGATTGGCTTTGTATAATATATTTAAGTCTTGGCAATAACAAACTGAATGAGTCATCTCCTTATTGGAAATCAATTCAAACAAATTTATACGTGGATTTATTCGTGGATTGGTTGAAGTTAGACATTAACACCGTTGGATGCCGGCTCAGTGGTCTAATGGTTAAGTGCTCGCGCGCGAAGCCAGTAGGTCCTGGGTTCGAGCCCCGGGTGGTGCGGGGTCGTGGATGCGCACTGCTGAGGAGTCCCATACTAGGACGAAACGGCCGTCCAGTGCTTCCAGGTTTTCAATGGTGGTCTAGCTTCAACTGACTCATGAGTTCAATCTGTGAAAATTTATACTAAATTAGAAATTTGAAATTACCATTTATGTTTATCAGTGATCATGGCAACGTGATAAAGGAGTAGTGACCTTTTAAAAAAAAAGTTCAAGAATATTAAGGGTATGATTTTGATCTAAAGCTTGTACTAGAAAAAACCATGTAAATTCACAATGCAAGATATATGAATTTTTTTAAAGGAGATACAATGAAACATCATTTACAATTGATTGATCACTGGGTGGCGATCGATATCATGCGTGTCTAGTCCTTATTAGTACAGATCGAATGCTATTGATCATGTTGCAATGTGGCCACCAGTCTAGGTGACTCGACATTGCGGGCACTATATATTGAGATTAGATGATGGTTGGAGGTAGTCGACAGGAAACTCTGAACCCCGGTTTCGTGCTACTTGGCATCCGTCAGCAAGGTGTACCTGTAATCTTGAGGGAACTGGTGCTCCCTGGTGGACTCGATCTCGTGTCACTCAACTTCACAGTCAGAGACGTTACCACTGAGCTATCCGAGCCGCGACCGACCTCCTGTAGGACTGAGATGTAATCACAATTGATTGATCACTGGGTGGTGATCAATGTCATGCTTGTCTAGTCCTTATTAGTGCAGATCGAATGCTATCGACCATCACCATCATCATTTAAGCCTGAATGTTTTTCATGATATCCAATTTAAAAAATCAAATAAAACTTCGGAAATGATGTGTTTCTTTATCAAATTAGCTTATTCTTGAAGAATTCAGTCTTTTTAGAAAATATCAGCATGTAATACAAAAAAAGAGATTTTATTATCGAATATTTGTATAACGATGTAAAGAAAAGGTCATGAATGCTACAGGATCAAATCATTCAAATCAGAAGATCTGATACTTTCAAAAATGTTCTCAACTAAAACATTTTTACCACTATCTTAAAACTAAGCATTATTCAACTATATTTCTTGGATGAACATTCTTCTTGGAACTATATAACAATCTTTAGTGGGAAAGGGGAATGAATGAATGAATAAATAAATAGATATTATAATGTCCTCAAACAACAATTTATTGTACAAGCATAATTGGACCAGTTTTCAGTATAGTAAAAAAAAACTTTGGAATTCAGATTCAGATTTGTGTAGTAAGGACAGAAGACCTACGGCTTATGTTATTCTTTTTCTAGTATGCTTCTGTGAGTGTCCAGTTTTCTCTTGAATGAGTCAATTGAAGGTGCGGATATCACTGCTTCGGGTATTGATGACTCGGTGTGAAAACCTGTATGCCATGGGTATTTTGTTCGTTCTTGGCTTTTCTACTCATCTGCTATGTCCTCTGAGATGTCCCAAATTAGTGGGAAGAAAAAGAGAAAATAAGTTAGAACCTTCGATCTCACGCACGAACGCCTTAACTCTAGACCACTGAGCTGGTATCCGACGTTGTTAATGTCTAACTTCAACCAATCTATGAAATTGAACGACTATCTCCCATTGTCTGAGGTAGATACCTGTCTCTACCTGACATGGATTAGCTCAATTGATTACGGCTTCTCAGTAGAAGTCTGAGAATTCCTTCATGAAACTAGTTACTAATGAGCAAATATTTGGACGAAACGGACGTCCAGTTCTTCCAGATTTTCAATGGTGATCTAACATTCATCTAATTATACTTTTCAAATTATTTTAAACTGTCATTCTACAATATGATAAGCACTTTTTAATCAAAATAATAATATTTGAATATAAATTATCAATGTGTGTTTATTGAACAAAATTTATGTAAAATACACCAATTTCAGTATCTTATATACAAGTACATTTCATAGTTATTTATTTTGGAAAATAAAACATGGTTAAACTTGTTCAAATTTACACACAATGCACAATTCTCCTTACACCCACACAAGTGTCCATATTATTATTATTATTATTATTATTATTATTATTATTATTATTATTATTATTATTATTATTATTATTACTGGATCGTTAAACTCATAATAACCACGTTTTTGAATAAATTCAAACAATATGCAATGTGAATAGAATACGTGAAATAAAAAAAATAGGTTAACTAATATGAATGATCTTATCATCAGATGACCTAATGTATTAATTACTATATACATTGATATAATACTCTTATTATGTATGTATGTAAATTGGCATAGAACCTTCAGTAACAGTAGTTGGCAACAGCTAGAGAATGACAAAAGTTAACTTCCTATTGGATAACCACCATAATTAAAGATTTAAAGGAAAACTGTAAAAAGTGATGAGATCAGTTAAGGTTAATGTTATCTTAAATATTTTCAATGTTCACTAAATATGACATATCTAGCATTTGGGGTAACTTTTTGTTATGTTCATTAACTTGGATGCTACTACTGATTCGTCTTACTCGGAACGGAATGAAGAATCAAGGATTCAGAGACTCAATGGGCTTGCTAGATTTCAAGCTATCACGAGTTCACTTAACCGGCGAACGAGAACAAGACTCGGTGACCAAAGGCCAGTAAGCTAGCTATTGATGCGTCTCAGCCCCGCTAACTAGAGGGAAAAGTCCAAGCTTGGGATGGAAAGTATATTCTGCAAACCAGCCAAAAACAAGCGGTAACAAGAAACACAATTTAAAACATATATATATATATATATATATATATACCGTCTTCGGGGAGAGTTACCAAATAGCACACTAAAAGACACAGCGGACCAATAGCATTCAAATATTTCTCATGGGAAATACGACATGAAGGTGACAAGAGCGCGTTTGGCGCGAAAACAAGGAAATTCAAATTTTGTAAATAAAATTACAAAATTAGGTCCTTTCTCAAGTGAGTTCTGAAGATCTAACGTCCCCAACAGTTTTTTTATTCATTAAGTAAAGTGTTGCGTAATAGAATGATAAATGATTTTTGTTTAGATATTTGATCGAAAGTTAAGGAACATTACTCTTTTTATAGGATCCATCACTCTCATACAATATATATGACGTAACATTTCTTGAATTATGTGCTAATAAGCGAATTAATAACTCCGCCTATAGCTCTTCTAGAGTTACTGCCGGACCCTAGCCCGGGTAAAGGAGGAGGGTTGGGCATGAGGTTAGCGACCCCATCCCGTAGAAAACTGACTCGCTAAAAAAAACGCTAACCAGAAAGTGAATTAATGATTGATCAGATATTAGAATATTGAAATAAAATAAACAGCTTAAAAATTCATTATTCTAATTCATACATTCTCAAATAGATTAAAAACAAAGTCATTTATTCAAATATTTTTCATTATTTGGCAAAGATACAGTATAAAAGTGAAGTTTATGTGAAGGACAATTAAATCGACTTTATTGTGTTCAAGTGATTTCCAACTTGAGAATATAACTCATTTACCAAGCACCATTTATGTGCTCAATACAATGTTATTGTGAAAGCTAGTGATATTAGTGAATTGCTTACATCAAGATAGATCGGTGCAAGAATTTTAAATAGATACCTTCAGATAGAAAGTGAAATACTTTAACAGTTGGCAGTTACAACCAACTTGACTTATGTAACCAACTTAGTTTTTTAATAACCATATATAAATAAGCAGAATGGAATGGAATGGATGGATTTGTGAATGAAATAGAATCCAGGAAGAGCTTTTCTTTCTATTTGGAACTTATAATCTGGAATCGACATCTGGACTTAGACTTAACATCCCTCACTTCAAGCACCATTGAGTCCAGATAACCATTCACATGTGTAACAAGTATGATATTTATATAATTATTAGGTTTAAGTCATTCCATTTTTGATAACCGTAGTTAAGTTCAGTTTAATCTGGAAGAAAATTTATATGAAATAGATATATCGAAGTAATCTGTACAAAAAAATACAAATCTGATCAAAATCCAATCAAAATTATTAACAATCAGTATAATTCAAATTCTTTCTAATTTGATTATAACTGATCATAAGAGATGACATCTGATAAACGGTCAGTGTTTACATTCACTTGGTATTGTTTCCTTGAATCTTCCTATTGTTGTTTAGGACTGCAATTGATCATTTTGATGCGAGTGGTACTGGGTTTGAGTCTCGAAGTGAACATCAACTCTGAGATGTAAGCATATTCAGTTGGCGATTCTCAGATAGGACGAAACGCGCGTCCTGGATTTCAGTGCTAGTCACTATCCATCTTTACTTATAATCAGTGTTGATGTTAGATCTTTCATTATTAAATGTTTCCATTCAACTTATTTTCATAGAATGAAACAATTCAATTTAAAAATTTAGACATTTTAATTTCTACTCATTGTGTTTCATTTACATTGAATCGTATTATATCACTGATTTTTGTTACCATTCAAGTATTACATGAAGTTAACACGTTCTTAACATAATTTCTATAGAAATGAATATAAGTAATAATTTATCTGGTCACATTTTCATGAAATATATTAAACATGGTTCTACTGTTATTATTAGGGGGATTGCGGAAATTTTTAATCTTTATCGAAATCGCAAAATGATCTAAGTTATATAACTAACTGAAATCCAGAATCGGTGGACAGATGTTTTATCTTAGCGTAAAACTCCCCATCAGTGTACAACCACAACCCTATCACCAGAAGTCGAAACCAGAGACTGTGGTTTTTCACACTAACGCCTAACCATTAAAACAATTAATTGGGATCCGTTGTTGAACAATTTTAAATTTAATCAATCTAAGATACTGTACTACCATGTTCGATTGTCTTCGGTGATTACCTTCTTCACATTTAACATCGTTGAATTTCATTAGTCATGACTTCTTACCAGAACTTTGGAAAACTCCTCTCGAAGTTTGTCACCAGTGAACACATGATGGCTATCGGTGTAGGAGCTATGGGGATCCTCAGTTTTGGGATCGTAGATACTCACTGCTGACTAGTCCCATACTGGGATGAAATAGTTGTGAAGTGCTTCTAGGTTTTCAATGATTGTCTAACTTAGATCAGTTCATAATATTAGTAGGTCTAATAACCTTTTTTACTATATATTACTAAAAATGTTCATTCTCAAAATCGTCGAGTAGACGTTTCCGGAACTTCATTATGAAAATCGCTTCAAAAATTCACTATGAACAGAAACGATTGATAAATATGAGGCTAATAATCATAATGAAGTTTACTTTGAAATCATAATCTCGTTATTATTATGGAATATGACACAAGTATTTGGAGTTTGACAACACTTTAACCAGTAACACCTTCTATAATTGAATTGCGCCCACCCAGTGAAATCAAAAGTCAGAAGTGAGGAGGTTCGAAGATATATTTGATAAGTTATCTACATATCGAGAATCGACTGATCTAAACTGACTAGGGGTTGCAGGAGAAGTTGAGCACAGAGTTCTCACTCGTGATTTGGTACGGATGCGTGACCGAGTGCATTTGGGTAGGTGAGTCCATTAAAACTAATGTCGTCAGCATCGAATGTCGAAGACTTACAGAGCTGTTGATTTTGTAAATTTATTTACCACTACATTATTATTATTATCGTTACGTTTACAAACAAGTTTAAGCATACTTTTGCGGAGACTGGGAATTGGCTTTACTAGCCGATGTTGGTAGTAAACGATGGTGAAATTAAAGTTTTAAATTCATGAAGCTTAAGTTATCTGAATAATAAAATTTATCAGATTTGAAAATGATTGCATTCAACCTAATTTTCAAACATTATGAGGCTTTTAAACGATCGGATGCCACTTTTATTATCTACCAACATCAGATATTCATCAGAAACTAAGAGGAACTAGGGATCTATTTCACTATAATTTAAAACCGCGGCATAACACACATCTGCAACACCTCAAGGCATTATACCTAGTGCTTTTAAACTGTGGTATGTAAGCACAATATCACTGAGCCACTACTTCAGGGTCAAGTGATCCATATTTTCAACTTCAATGTGACCAATACCAACTGAATTTGTGATATCTTTCTTTTCTCTGATCTATAGATAAACTTCACTGACCATGAATTTTCACCAGAACTTAGAGAGTTCCTCTCGAAGGTAATTACTTGTGCATATATAACCTAACCGAAAATCCTTTAGTTTGATGAAAAAGAAAGTTAACCTATACTATGTTTATTCTTCAACAAGTTGAAGCATGTTTAAAATTATTCTGTATGCTACATTATCATACCATACATTGGGAAAATATCTCACCTTGACATTGTTCATAATTAAGATATAAATACAGAACAAAAACTCCCCCTCACTACATTACCGAACTGTTAAACTTATGATATGACTATTAGAAATACTACTAGCTAATTGAAATATGAATCGATAAAAACATTCACAAAACCCCATCTGATTCATATACTACCTGGAATTACTAATACTTAATCTTAATTTTACAACCCTTAAGCAAGTACTATATAGAAATAGAAATACAATGATTATAGTAATCATAACAGTACACAATTCGATCATTTTTGTTTTTTTTTGTTTTTTTAATGAATAGGGGTATCAAATTCTGTTTGTTTTTTTTGTGTGCAGTAATCATAAATTATGTTCTTACTTCTCTCAATGTTTTATTTACTGATGAATTTGTTTAGGGGGAATTTAAAATTTCTGTATAAAGAAAACAAGAAATGACATGTCATCTTCTACTAAATGTCACATGAGAATTAACGGTATCTAGAATTTATGGTATTCATATTATATATTTACCATAGAATTCATTGTCATACGATGAACTGACAAGGTGTTCAGGATGATTTGATCAACTTTTTATTTGGATTTTTTGTATGTTTTATTATTAGACATAAAGTATGTTATATTCTGAGGAGAATAATGAATGGTAACTGTTAGGATCTATGTATAGACTAATACTATACATATATTCCTGTTGTATAATCGTTAAGTAACTAAACTATATATATTTATATTTCTCTTATTATAATCTCTTAAGTGATCTATTGGTTACTGTTATATGATTTATTATTCTGGCAAAGGATACTAACTCACTTGAGCGTGTGCAGCGTGCGGGAACGAAATTAGTGAAGGGTATTTCTAAACTCCCTTACGATGAGCGTTTAAAACGCGCAAATCTTTTCCCCTTGTCATATCGTGGGATACGAGGTGACCGTATATTGGCATTTCGTATCTTTAATTATGATTTGGGTGTTAATATTGTCTTATCTTTTTGCTACCTCCAGCACTAATGATTTTCGAGGTCATAGCAAAAAGGTTCATAAACCACGACCTAATAAACTTAAATTGGGGTCCCGTTTTTCTCATCGAGCGGTCAATCATTGGAACGCCTTACCCGAACAAGTGGTATCAACCCCATCAGTGAATACTTTCAAGGAGAAACTGGACCTTCACTGGAATGCAATGTGTCAGGATTAACACAGGTTCACCAACCTACTGTCCTTATTACTGAAGACTGAAGTTATTCACAATCTATCAGTCATAGTTTTCTCATAATCACAGCCACTTTTGGCTTGATCTTGTACAGATGTTACTTCCTATTTTATGGTGTCATGAGGTCGGATTTTGCTTGTAAATGTTTGAATATATGATTCGTATCGTGGAGGCTGAGATTGGCGTTTTGGACTTAACAGGCAGGTTAGGCAGAAAAAGAATCCATAGGAACTCTAGTCTGCTTGTACAGGTTTATGATTCATTAGTTGGGTCGTATAAGTCAGAGTATCTAAATTGGCAATCGTATTTCACGATAATCTTGTAGCTAAGGTCATAACAAAGTACTTTTATGTTGTCTAAATGTAGCCAGGTTGTAAGGTACAGTTTAAGAATTTCGACAGATGAAACTTGCCAGAACATTGGAAAAGTGTAATATCTCTATCATAGTGCTCTATAAAAATCTTACCAAGATACGTGAACTTATAAAAATATACTCCATTTGTAGCTGGGTTTTGTTTTAAATGATACTTTCATAGTCTATAATTTGTTAAAATCAGTAATTCTAGAATGATTTGTTTTCGTGTAATGTAACTATTCATTATATTCCTGTATTTTATGAGCTTAATTTGTTGAGCATAAGTGATAAGCTGATTCTATTCATTAAGTCATCATATATCTACTTGTCTAAGGAAATCTTCAAACTTAAGAGGTTTCTACTTAATGCTAAGGATCATTTAACACCAAATAAAAGTCAAACCACTTTTACATTGTCATTTAATTGGTAGAACTGAATCGGTTCTGTATACAGTGGACAATATATCACTTGTTACAAATAAATGATAAGTGTAACTATTCTATTCTATTTTTAAAGGAGCATGAATTTGACACTTCATAATAACGAATATAGTAATCAAAACAAAAATCTTTATATTGGAGGATTAAGGCATTTTTAGTCAAGTAAGCAGATCACTCTTTTAGTAATCTGTTTCCTTCATTGTCATATAAGTAATAAATGGTAAGAGTATTAATCAAACCTATCAGTAAAATGGTAGCTTGTTCAAACTTTGCAGCTATCATTTTTCTAAATGTACCTAAATTACCAACAATTTTCTCTTTTTTGATTTGTTTTAATGAACTAACTCACTTTATCTGTCAATCACGTGTACTTAACCGCTTTTATAGAATGTTTACAATCTACCTGCAAATTCAGTTATGAAGACAATCAAGGAGTACCATCATGATGGTTCATAAAATTTCGTCTCCTTTTTCTTAAAGAAATGAGTGACGATTACAATAGAATTCGTACATTGAATCTATCCAGAGTAGTAAAGCAATACCATGAAAGCATTTACTGATAAATATAAATGACAACTAAGCATTGTCTAAGAACTTTTTATACACATTATTTGAATGGTCACAAATTAAGCATTTATAGAACGAAAATTTTGTTGGAAGTTTTGAGTACTTTGTGCTGAGAATCCCTTATTGTAATCATATATACCATATTGAATAAGGTAGCTACTATTATTCATATTATTGAATTCACTGTCGAGGTAATGCGCACCGGATGTACATGTGTCAACAAGAGACTGATCATCAATTGCAGTCCTAAATGATGAATTGAAATGCAATGGTGTTTGAGGCGAACGGTACTGAGTTCGAATTCCAGGGTGGAAATCAACTTGGATGCAGATACATCAGTGTGACGAGTCCCAAATAGGACATAACACTGCGTCAAACTGGACTCCACTGCTAGCCACTATTATGATTACTATTATTAGTAATATAGACAATCTTGTTTTCAGCAGATTCTTTATATAATGCTAATTTTAATGCACTGAATATTCTACTGATTTCATCATCTCACTACTCATTGGTTCAAACTGATGAAATCGGTAGTAATGACTCATTTTCTTTATATTAAGTTATCATATGTAAATGTGTGGATTTTATAGTTTTATATCAGAATTTCGGGCTTGACGAAAGGTTATCATTGTCGAAATAGTATTTGATAGGAGAGGGTAGTGTTTAATGTCAGTTATAAACAGAGTGAAGTGGTGGTAATTTTATTTCCTAGTTTTTTTTATTTACTGTATGCATGAGCTTCTATGACTATTATTCTGTCGTTGTGCCTATTCTAATTTAGGAAACTTTGCACGTTGGCTACATTTCTGTGATTGAGTTAGATATGGACAATAATTTTTATTGGAAGCAATTATCTTTATTAACTAATTTCAGTTGAAAAGTTATTAGCAATCAGGGAGTACTCATTAGTTCAGTTTTCAGTAATAAGGATAATAGATCAGTTGAAGAAAGTGTATATAATCCTCAGTACTGTTTTCTTATGAAACTCCGACTTCTCCTTGAAATTGTTCACTGAAGAGACTGAAACCAGTTGTTTGAATTGGGTGTCTTAGTCACTCGATAAAAAAAAATGAAATCCTATTCTGACCTTATTCGATTGAAATTTTCGAACTTCCTTACGGTTACCTTAAAGTGTGATAGTAGCTAACTCTTTGTACATAAATCTTTAAAGAAACACGCGAACGGTTTTAAACAAGACTTAACCCAATGACCATCATGCAACTGTTTCATTTTTTCACGACTTGATAAATCCTCCACGTCAATAGTTCTCATTAGAGATTTTGAGAAATGTTATCTCTTAGCTATTTACTAATGATTATATGACCATGTTATATTTTTAAGTGGTTCTGAGGAATCGTCTATTTTAAATTGATTATATAGCAGAAGTTAAGGGAAATATCAAATTCATTTTACATTAATAAAATCCTAACATTGTTTCTCTCTTCTTTTCTTTCTTTTTCTTGTGGAAAAGAACTGTTTTTAAAATTAATTTTTACCTTGTACTTCATCTTAATAGTTTAGAAATATTGATATTTGTATTATATCAGGTATAATGAAAGGAGTTTACCTGTTGAATTTTTCATTAGTTTATGTATATATATGATAGAAAATGATCATTTAAAAAGTAGATTTAAACTTTTAAGTTTATCTATAGTATTGATATTTATTGAATATTTAGTTCACTTCAAATTCACTGGGTGTTGTTTTACTTGTATATTCCCATTGTTATTTAAGGACTACAATTGATTAGTCTCATGTTGGCATATGTGTATTCTGTGCTGATTGCCTAGATATAGCCTTAAGTCATAAGCTTTTTAAGCAAACGCCATCGCGTTAACACTTAGCTACTGAGTCCTGATAGCCACCTGCTTGTGCAATGGGGTGAAGTTTAATTTCGCTTGGTGTTTGAAGCGAACGGTATTGGGTTTGAGTCCTAGGGTGAACACCAACTCTGGGATGCAGGTACATCCAGCTGACGAGTCCCAAATAGGACGAAACGCGCGTCCTGCATTCCACTGCTAGGCACTAACCATTTTTGCTTAAAAATTTAGTTCACTTTGTTATAAGTTTATTACCAATTCTATAATTACAATGTTCTAATGATACTTTAAAGTAACAGAATGATTTTGAAATTATTAATTATGAGATGTACATTTTTATCAGTAAGGGGATTTGTGGAGATCATAGTATTTTCATAATGGTCATTAACCATTCTTACTAATCGTACACAAATGGTTGTCGACAGAATAGAGGAAGCTTTCGCTTAGCGAGCATTCGTTTCTAGTACCAATCGATCACCAATGCGAACATTGCCTATAGGGAGAATTGGACTCCCGGCCTCTCATTTACTAAACCAGTGGTCTAACCACTGACCTATAGAGGCGCATCGGTGCACCACAAACCCTCATTAATTCGAACAATTAACTATCACAACCAAAACCATCTCGTTTAGTGTTAATAATAGTGGTATGAGGAGCCAATCGCAAATGACATATTGAGAAGCTTAATCGATGGCCAACAGAAGTGGCTATTATGCCGCCATAAGAATAATGAGTGGTAATTTTGGGATCCATTTATGAACCAATACTAAACGTATATTCCTATTGTATAATTATTCAGTAACTAAACTATGCTTATTCATATTCCTCTTATTATAAGCTTTATTTGACCTATGAAGCATTATTATACGTTTTACCATTCTTGAGTTATACCCAGTTGTAGCAGTAAATAAATCCCCAAAATATATAGCACTAAGTTTTCGACATTGGATGCTGACCATATGTTTTAGTGGACTCATCTAGCTGAAGGCGCTCGGTCAGGCATCCGTACCACATCACGTGTGGTAACGCCGTGCTCAACATCAACCGCAATCGCTAGCCAGATTAGATCAGAGAATTCCGATATATTGGTCATCGCCAAATATACTCTTCCGATCTCCTCGACTCTGTCTTTTGATTTCTCTGGGTGGGAACGAAATACATTAGAAGGTGTTACTGGTAGAAGCGTTGTCAAACACTGAATATCTGTGACATCATCACAGTATATTAATTACTATCTCCCTCATTCACAGCCACATCTGGCTAATTCTTGTACAAATTTGTTTCATATTTTATTGGTACGTTGTGGACTGCTTGATTGGTATATAAACACAGTATGTTTGAAATACAATGATTCATATCGCAGAGGCTCGGATTGTTCTGGACTTAATTGGCTGGGCTAGGCGGAAAGCAGGGTCAATCAGAACTCTAGGCTGCTCATACGGGTCATTAATCCGATCGACAAGTCACTGCCCTATAATCGGCGATCACAAGTTATAACAGTGGCAAAGAGGACAAGTGCATTTGACTTTTTAGGGAATGGGTTGATTTCCTAGGGATAGAATGGTATATACACGAGTGAATATTTGTGTATTTTATTCGGTAGTCCAATACACTTTATCACTCGTTTTTGTGTTCTCGCTCAAGTGGTCAGTTGGAAGATTAGCGCGTAGCACACAGTGTATCAGTATAAGATTTACAACACCGCCCATCACAACAAATAGTTGAAGAAAGAGTCATAATGAGTCCACATTTTAAAAGTCTATTTTTGTACACTCCGATGCAAATATCAAAAAAATCACTGCACATTTCCTTCTTCTTCTTCTTTTTCTCATAAGTGATCTTTTGCACTTGCATAGTAGGTACTGCTTCTTTAAAATTGTCTGTATTTCTGTGTATTTGTTCCCACTTTTGAGATTGACTACAGCTATTGTTGTTTCAGGGACGTCTGACATTATTCACTGGTAATGAATTGTTTTCTTTTAAATATAATTTTTTTTTCTAGTTGGTTGCTGATTTTTGAAGCAGACTGAGTTTGCTTCACCATCTTCCTTGGGTGGAATATTGTTCCTTGACTGCTAGATATATTTTTCTTATCGTAATCGTCGGGTTTTGTCAGGTGTTTGTACCATTCGAAAAAAGCATCATTCAGATACCATTACTATTGTTTATACTTACATTCTTTCTTGTAGTACGTCTTTTGTGTAAGAGGATTTGTGGAGATCATAATATTTTCACAGTTGAAATCATTAGTCGATCTAGGCTAGAGCGTTATTGAAAACCATGTTCAACAACAGCGAAACATATAATTGAAACGGGGTGCAAAATTGACATTAATATAGCTTTCAGAACGTTGTATAGAAATTGTCAAGAACGTATTCTCAAGTTTATTGAAGCTTTGGCTATTCGTAAATTTAAACCTCCCCGCTTATGTGTACAAAAACAATTTGTCGTAACCTTGAATTTACCTTGGTGATCCTTAAATCATTCTATGGCCTAGGACAATGCAACGATTTCTTATAATTTCTATACGATGTAAAATTGTTTCTCTCACATTTGTTACTTTCTCTTCTACTTGAATTTTCATTTAATTGACCTTAATTTAATTTTCATATAAAATGCCCTGACAAGTATATGTGTGTGACCAGATTGTTCGAAATGTATGGCGCAAATACATCACATTTTTCAGATCAACTCCGTCTTCTCATTGTTCTATCGACATTTATAAAAAGGACTAATTGATTTAATTTTTTAAAATTAAAATACTATAAGCGTTGTCTATCGTTTCTGAATCAGTTAACTTAAACTATTCTTACATATAGTTCCCTTTATCATTTTGAAAAGAGCAAGAACAAAGATTCTAGCAGAATCTAGCTAGAATCTTTGTTCTTGCTCTTTTCAAAATGACAAAGCGAACTATGTGTACGAAATTTTTCAAATAACGCCTCTCTGAACAATGATTCAGGTCACTGAATCACTTCATGATAATACGTTGCAGAATATCAAAAGAAATGACAAGGGCAAGTTTTATGGAGAATGTCCCGCGTCAGGCTGTTTCCTACGTCAGTTTGTAAAATCTTTGCGTTCATTTAAAATTCCACCATCGCTTTAAAACTTAAACTATTCTTTTTTGATTGAGATCATGAACCGATTGATGTTAGACCACCAAAATTGAAAACCTGGAAGCACTGGACGGTCGTTTCGTCTTATTGTGGGACTCCTCAGCAGTGCGCATTCAAACTATTCTAACAAGTTTGTACTTTGAACATTCTTAAAACTCTATGATTCAGTAATAATTAAGAGTTTATTTTACATTGAGAATTTATGTATTGTACCTAATTTAAATTTCTAATATGCACTTTTGAATTTATCTTTCAATCGCATATGTGAATTACTAGATACACATTATCATTTGTACAGGTTCCCCTTTTCCAATGTTGGTATTTATTACTGGAATTAAAAGTAAAAATTACTGTCTCATTGTAAGTAATAACACAGTGGAATGCAGCTTCGTATAGTTCACAATTCACTAGTTGAATGGAACTGTCTTATTTAATTATAGAATATGTTTTTAACATATACTGTTACGTATGTCTTTGAAGAGAAACTTATCAATGAATGATCTTCGGTTAAACATTTTATTTCGTCATGGTCTGTTCTTGTGTACTTTTTCTAATGTGTTTTTATTGACAATAACCTCTGATGACTTATATGAACTTCCGATGGTCATCAGCACTTATATAAATTAGATCTTTGTTCAAATAAAGTTTTGTTTTATAGAATATTCTTGAATATCATAATGAAAATATCAATTGTTTAAGTAAATTTCATTGTATTTTTCTAATTATCAAACTACATTATGAATATTGTGAACCATACATGAAAGATTGACAATTAAACATTGACTCTATAGTCAATATAGAGATAGTATCTATCTGTCAAATCTAACTCCAAAACCACCTAGTACTGGCTAAAGACTTGACCATTCCTGATCAATCTATTATCATGTAGCATAAAACCAATGGTTAAAATATGAAAATTTATGGGTTAATTGTATTACCATGACATTCCCAAACAAGTGACCAAGATGTACATACCTCGAAAGTCTACATAAATGCTCAAGACAATACAAAATAACGCCTCAACGGTGTTTTTTTCATTTTTTAAACATATTTTAATACATGCATTTAACTGTGTTGTACTGATATCATAGATTACATTCTCGATCCATCTTGTTAGACTCCCCATTTACCAATAGTTTTATAGATAAAAAACAAGCTCATAAATTAGTCAAATATTTGAAATTAATCAACTGACTACAAATTACCTTTCCTGAACTATTCGGTTGTAAAGAAATGTAATGATTACTTAAAACTTAATATATCTTGAAGGCTAACATATTCTGAGAAATATCTAGATTACAAGTCATCACATGTTCATCCCACCAAAGTGACAGTTGCCAAGAATTTGATGAAAAGAGTTCAAAAACTCGTCACTGAACCAAATGAAAAACAAACGAACAATTAATTTAGTTATGTTCACTTTGAAGATGCATAATTGTCCTAGAGATTTCATAAAGAGAATAATTAAGAAAGAAGGCCAAAGAGATAAGAGAAACCAGAAGAATTGGTTAATAATTTAGTGATCCGATATCTTAAAGGACCCTCAGAAGAGATCAGAAGGATCTTGAATCATTAAAATATAAGAGTATCCTTTTGAGTAAACAATACTTTAAACTGCTAAGTATCAAAGACTCAGTACGAAAGGAACAACGAAAAAAGTGTATATGTGAACAAATGTAGTGATAGTAATTCTATATGTGTAGGTGCGAAATTACGACAGCTGAATCTGTGAAAGATGGAACATAAACAGTGCTTGAAATACATTCCTAAATCATCAAAAGACCTGAAATAAACAAGTAAACAAGTCAGCGATAGCGTTGTAATCAACGGAGTCTGGCCATACAGTTGATTCCAATGGTACAAAAATCTTCCAAATTGGTTTATATAAATGGTGACTAACAGCTGAAGCTCTACACGTATGGGAAAATTCAGACAGTATTGTTAGGAGAGATAGAATACAATTAGCCGTCTTATGGCAATTAATAATAAGTAAACCTGAACTATCCATTATATTTTACTCCTTTTGATCCATCTCCAATTACGTGACACAACAACGACTGTTTCCACTTGTTCTAATCAGTTCTTTTATCTGAATATTCAGCTTGACTAACACAATAACACAAACATTTGTTTTTATTTACTTATCTTCATTTTATACATGATGTGACATGTTTCTTTATTATTATCTGATTTTATCAAAAATCACTGATCAGAGGTAACATAAAGTTAACTGATATTTCTTTCTCAGCCTAGATCCACATACATACATCTATTCAGACTGTTTTACGTTCTCTGTGCTTATCCATTTCCCTTCGACTCTTCCGCTTATTATTTTATACTACTTATTAATATTCAGTAAACACTTGTAGTCATAGCAGTTTCTACGTCTATGTTGTGGCTCAAGTTTATCGTGCATTATTCCAAAACATTTATACATACTTATAACATTTACTGTATTTGTTATGCTAATCACTTCCTCTCAATCCATTTAGCAGTTATCCCCAATTCTGTGCAGTCGTTTAATCCCTGTTTAAACACAACGGTTATCAGGTTGTTTGCTCTTGGTTCCGTTTGTTTTTCGATAAATTGTTATCATGATTACACACAGCTATTAGCTGTCATTTGCGCCATCGCATGTTGTAATTATTCTTTGTTATTATCACAGGAAGTATTTTTTATTTCAGACGCGCAAGGCGCCACAGATACCTCAAAAGTTGAGGTTTATAGCTAATTTATGAATATTACTCAATAAAGAACCGCTTTTCTAGACAAATCGCTGTTTTGTGAACCTCGGTTTCGTGCGTATCTCAATTGTGTGATTTAGACGCTTCGATAGATTTAACAATATATGTTGTTATTATACACTTTTTTATTCTTCACACCATATGTTTCATAAACACCACAATAAATTCTTACTCTAAACATAGTTGACATGTATGAATGACGTGTTTAGTATACAATTACCCAAGGAATTATTTACTGACTGACTGACTTATTTATATTCGATAACTTTGATGTTTGATTATATTTCTTTGAAAAAGCTTGGGCTAGATTGCCGAACGAAACGTTAGATTTACTTAAGGTTCAATCTTTGAGGTTTTCATAAATATAACTTTCTTTTTTAATTTTTGTTTCATTGAAAATATATGCAATGTATGCAGTGTTATACTGTTATAACGGTCGGATTTTCTTCGCCTTTACGAATGGGACGTTAATTTGCCTTAGACAAATATCTACACTAGATCTCCTCCCAGTGTCTATCCCACGGTACTTTAATACAACTCAGATCAAGAACATGTGATAAACCTGACTAGTACGTAAGTACATTTCCATATCAAAAACCGACAACAAGCTGACACAATACAACAATCACAGTAATAATAAAAGTAAGAGAATATATAACTCATCTAGTAACTGTCAGACTACCTACTAGTCTGACTAAGTAAATAAATAGTCATCATTCTCGCCCACACATCATATACATAGTAGGGAATAAATATGGATGACAGGAACAAAAGTCCTTCAAATTCTACTATTATATTTTGGTAACATATTACTGGCTTGTTAGTTTTTGTGGAGCAAGTTTCTTTAAGCTCAAATACACCATTTGGGTATGAAATTTAATGAAAACAGTTTCAAATGTGAATTTACTTTACATTAAAACCCAATGTTTGTATTTATTATGCGGGTATTGCTTGACCACCTTTGAAATAGACACCTGATGTTCGAATATGTAATTGTTATCTGGAAAGCTTAGTCCTGTCTCTGGTTATTTCATTATGTCGTAAATAAACTTTGACTAGGGATATAGTCCATTTAACCCCATCTTATTAGCCCATATAAGCAGTAAATAATTAATAACTCTTTTCGAAAAGTCTTTGTAAATGCTTCAACAAATCAAAGTTCCTAAAAAACGTTATAAGAAAACTCGAGAAAAAAGACGGGTATCCTGACCGAAAATTTACAAAATTTATCCTTAATGCGCCACAACATTTCATCATACTGCCCGGGTGCCCAGACTGAAGCAGGTAGTTTTCTTAGAGGGCCACACCCTGAGCCTTTAACCTAAAGGTCTGATCCACAAGGCAGTGGAGCATCGTGAGAAGATGCAGTCCCATGGTAGCCGGTGACCAACGATTGGTTCATACGCCATTTGTTCTCTCAATATTAGAATGAGTGTTAAATAATGATAGAGAAACTGAATAAAAATGCTAAAATGTAACCAAATGTGTAAAAGACAATCGTTAACTTTAACAAATATGAGAAAGGTGACGAATCAATTAAAATCATGTAAATGATGCTAACAACTTGTGGCGGTCGGTATTCCATATAATCCTTAAACTTCGTACACAGCTCATCTTGATAACCGTCAATAAATAACACCCCAACGGTATATTAATCAGAAGGCGAATACCAAGTGTCGATTATGTTTATTGTGGGACCACACACAGATATCCAAAATTACAGGTGTGTTGAACAAGCATGAAAGAGTTGTACCGAAAGGCGAACAGGCAAACGAGCGAGTGAGCACAATTAAACGAGAGAGAGCCATGAACATAAATAACATGGACATATATATACATAGTGAAATGAATGAATCATCGAATCAATTAAGCGGTTAGTAGTAATGCTAGCAGCGTGAATAAATGCGTAGGCAGTAAGCAATGCTCAAGCACAAAATTCGCAACAATAATAAAGATACAATGATATAGATAAGTTGTTGCATGGATGGCTCAGTTTGTTAATAAGTTAACAAAATGACTTAATCGAATTAAATGTGAACCAACTCAATTGCACGTGAGTTGCTATAGCTTCTTTAAACAATAGACGAGATGATGAAGTACAAACTCTACATATGATTTCCCCATATCTTTGTCCTATAACTCTATCTCCCCGATTCTTTAGAGAATTTGTTTATTAATATTTAGTAGGCTCTGGTGAATCTCCAATGAAACCATTGATAACCACTAAAAAGACCCAGAAAAGAACTTTGAAGGATAAACATCTTTACATTCAAATAAATAAAATTACGTAACAATATATGAGCTATTAAAATCAAGAAACTAAAATTCAACATTGAAGCAATAAAAATCACTATACTTTGACATATTCTTATTTCTGCTGAGAAACACTTTTGATCATGCAAACGTTTTGATCATTGTCTGAAAGTAACTTCAAAGTTATATGGTAATTTTAAATTCACTGTTGGCTTATCTCTATATTACAATTACCGTAAAACATCCTGTGACAACGTAGAAGACCAGTTTATTTCAGTTACTCCTCGACTCAATCTTTTACATAAAAACTGACCAATCGTAAGTGATTTTAACATTCTTCAAGAACAATAATAGAAGAAACTTTAAAACACCTTTGGTCATATATCATTATCTGTTATAACTTGTGTCTTGTGTCCTTATTAATGTATAACGTAACGATACCGCGCCAATTAGAGAACAGTGAATTATGAACCAGACCAATGACGCGTAAAAACCGTACGAGCAGTCTAGAGTTCTTACCGGCCCTTCTTACTGCCTAACCCTGCTATTAAATCCAGAACACCGATCTCAGCCTCTGCGATATCAATCATGTATTTCAAACATACTGGGTTTATATACAATCCAAACAGAACACATCGTATCATAAAATGGAAAATAACATTTGTACAAGATTTAGCCAAATGTGGCTGTGAATGTGGAAGGTAGTAATTGATAGACTGGGCATAACTCAAAAATAATAATAATAATAGTTCATAGATCATAATAAAGCCCATAATAAGAGGGACACGAATATGAATAGTTTATTCACTTAACAATTATACGATAAAAATATACATATACTATCACTCCAGAAATAGATTCTGGCAGTTACCACTCATTATTCTCATACGGATATAATATTATCACACGTCAAGAATGTTGGTGTGGTCAAATGTTTGAGCCATCTAGTTTGTTAAGCGTAAAATTATTTCTCTTATCTTTTGTGTTTAAGATTTATTTAAACTGAAAGATGATGAATGGCGATTGTATATACTCACAGGAGTTTATAAATCGATCATAATTTTCTATGAAGCTAAATAGTGGAAAACTTGAAGAGAAACACTTTAGTTATTGAGAATACTTTTCTTCTTTAAAGAAATGAGAGGTGTGTACATTTACAATCCATGAATCGATGTTTAATGAATGAAGAAAAATTGACATATCATTTGAAATAAAGGAAAACTTTCATTATTTAAGAAAGGCTATAGTTACTAAACAGTGAAAACCACTTATAAAATAAATATTCAGATTATTAAAATTTGAATATGTGATGAACAGAAATTTCTTACTATGCTGCTCAATCTATGTTGAAAATTTTTTATTGTAACAAAATTTATGGTGTTGAGTAGTTACTGTTACTACTATCTATCAGTCAGTCAGTCAGCTACAACGTAGGAACAGGCACATATATGCATCGGTCCAAGTTGCCATACCTCATTAACACAACAAGATGAACACCGAATTCATAGAAGTAGTTAATTCAATGGTGGTAATATATAAAACAAAGATTGTGTATAAGAACATAGTACAGGAAGAAAGAATTAGTTCGTAAAAAGAATGATATAAAGCGATTTTAATCTCATAGTTTAAGGGAAGACAGAGAGTGTATACACCTACGCCATTGTGATCGATTCTGAGCCATGTCACCAAGAGTCTCCAACCATTGGTTATGATAGTCACGCGGACCCCAACCAAGTAGTCTGCATCTACCAACATGGCTCAGACTAGAAGTTAGTGACTTCAAGCACTGATGCCACGTTTTGGTTTGGCCGCCCCTAATTCTTTTCCAACCATCTCTAACACCTGTTAGCATTGCACGTCTTGGTAATCGGTGTTCGGGCATACGTAACACGTAGCTCAATCATCTCAGTCAATGAAGATTCACAGCCTCATCAACTGATTTACCATCATTCCCTAATACCCTGCTTCTAACCTCACTATTACTTACCCGGTGATCCCAGCAGACGCCAGCAATATTTCTAAGACATCTGTGGTCAAATACTAGTAGGTTACGAGTGTCTTCTACTCCTAATGGCCATGTTTCGCTGCCGTAAAGTAGAACAGAACGGACTGCCGCGCAGTATACTCGTCCTTTTATTGATAGACGGATATCTCGCCTTCGCCACAGGTGACGCAAGTTGGCAAAAGCCAAGTGAGCTTTCCGAATCCGTGCTGAGATTTCGTCAGACACCAACCCATTAGGGCTGATCAGACTTCCAAGATAAGTGAAGTTGTCAACGTGTTCGACTACTTTACTCCCTATCCTTAGTTCAGGTGTTAACGCAGACCAGTCCTGAAGCAGCAGCTTGCATTTAGAGGGAGAGAAGCGCATTCCAAACATTCTGGCATTGTTGCTTAGTGCTACCAAAAGACTGCATTTTATCAGCGTCTTCACCAAACAGGACTATGTCATCTGCGTATTCTAAGTCGATAAGTGGACCTCCTGGAAGGAGATCAATACCCGAGAATTCAGTCGACGAGAATGTTATTTCCATCAATAGGTCTATGATGAAGTTAGACAAAATGGAGAAAGTGGACAGCCTTGATGGACACCACTTGAGGTTGCAAAAGCAGATGACAGTTCGCCATAAGCTCTGACTCGACTGGTAGTGTTTGAGTAAAGAGCCTTCATAAGGTTTACGTACTTCTGAGGTAAGCCTTTCAAAGACAGACACTGCCAGAGAATCTCGTGGTCTACCGAGTCAAATGCTGCTTTTAAGTCAAGAAAGACCACCATTGTCGGACGCCGATAAGTATGCCTATGTTCTAGAACCTGACGAATGGTGAATATGTGGTCGATGTAGGCACGACCAGGTCTGAAGCCAGCTTGATTCTCTCGTGTTTGCAGTTCACGAGTCTTAGTTAGGCTTCTGATAATTATCGAGGCTAGTATTTTAGATACCATATTAGTTAAACTAATCTCTCTATGGTTGTCACAGGATGATTTTAACCCTCTCTTATATATTGGGACGATAAGTGATTGTGCCCAGTCAGATGGAATAACGTCTAACTCCCAGATCTTAGCTAAAATATTAGTCAACCTTACTTACTTACGCCTGTTACTCCTCGTGAAGGAGCATAGGCCACTCACCAGCATTCTCCATCCAACCCTGTCCTGGGCAATCCTTTCCAGCTCCGTCCAGTTGTAATTCATCCTTTTCATATCTGCTTCTATTATCCGACGCAATGTGTTCTTTGGCCTTCCTCTTTTTCGCTTCCCTTCAGGATTCCAAGTTAGGGCTTGCCTCGTGATGCAGTTTGACGATTTGCGTAATGTATGTCCTATCCATTTCCATCGTCTTTTCCTAATTTCTTCTTCAGCTGGAAGTTGGTTTGTTCTCTCCCACAGAAGGCTATTGCTGATGGTATCCGGCCAATGGATGTTGAGTATCTTGCGTAGACAGCTATTTATAAATACTTGTACTTTCTTGATTGTGGTTGTTGTAGTTCTCCAAGTTTCAGCTCCATACAGTAGAACTGCCTTGACGTTCGTATTGAAGATTCTCACTTTGATATTGGTTGAAAGTTGTTTTGAGTTCCATATGTTCTTCAATTGTAGGAATGCGACCCTTGCTTTGCCGATCCTCGCCTTTACGTCTGCATCTGAACCTCCTTGTTCATCGATGATGCTTCCCAGGTATGTGAAGGACTCTACATCTTCCAGAGTTTCGCCATCAAGAGTGATTGGATTGCTGTTCTCCGCCTTGAATTTGAGGACCTTGGTTTTCCCTTTGTGTATGCTGAGGCCTACTGATGCAGAGACTGCTGCTACACTGGCTGTCTTCATCTGCATCTGTTCGTGTGTACGTGATAGGAGGGCTAGGTCATCTGCGAAGTCCAAATCGTCTAATTGATTCTGAGCTGTCCATTGTATTCCGTGTTTTCCTTCAGATGTCGAGGTCTTCATAATCCAGTCGACCACCAGAAGAAAGAGGAAGGGAGAGAGTAAACAGCCTTGTCTGACTCCAGTCCTTACTTGGAATGCATCTGTCAGCTGTCCTCCATGCACTACTTTGCACTGTAGTCCGTCGTATGAGTTCCGGATAATGTTGACAATCTTCTCAGGAACTCCGTAGTGTCGAAGAAGTTTCCATAATGTCCTCCTATCTACACTGTCGAATGCCTTTTCATAATCAATGAAGTTGATGTATAGTGATGAGTTCCACTCAACTGATTGTTCGACGATGATCCGTAGTGTTGCAATTTGGTCTGTGCACGACCGATCCTTACGGAATCCAGCTTGTTGATCTCGAAGTTGGGCGTCTACTGCATCCTTCATCCGGTTCAGCAACACTCTGTTGAAGACTTTCCCTGGTATTGACAGTAGTGTAATGCCTCTGTAGTTTTCACATTTGCTCAGATCTCCTTTCTTTGGAATCTTGACGAGGTGTCCTTCTTTCCAGTCCATCGGCACTTGTTCCTCCTCCCAAATCTTTTTGAATAGAAGGTAAGCATGCTTGTGGTTGCTTCGATGTCTGATTTCAGTGCTTCAGCTGGTATGTTGTCGGGTCCTGCTGCTTTCCCGTTCTTGATTTGTCTGACGGCCATTCTAATTTCTTCCGTCGTTGGTGGGTTGACATCTATAGGAAGATCTATGTGTGCTGCTTCGATGTCCGGTGGATTCATTGGAGCCGGCCTATTCAGGAGTTCCTCGAAGTATTCCACCCATCTGTTACGCTGTTGTTGAATTTCGGTGATTGGCTTGCCTTCTTTGTCTTTGACCGGCCTCTCTGGTTTACTGTATTTCCCTGCTAGTTTCTTCGTTGTATCGTAAAGCTGTTTCATATTTCCTTCTCTAGCAGCTTTTTCTGCCGTCGTTGCTAGTTCTTCCACGTATTTCTTCTTGTCGGCTCTAATGCTCCTCTTCACTTGTTTGTTTGCTTCTATGTATTCAGCTTGTGCTTGGACTTTCTCTGCTCGTGTTCGGCTGTTGTTAATTGCTGCCTTCTTGTTCTTCCTTTCTTTGATCTTGTCCAGTGTTTCTATAGAGATCCATTCCTTATGATGGTGTTTCTTTAGGCCCAGAACCTCTTGACACGTTGAAGTTAATGCTTCCTTGATGCCTTTCCAGTTGTCCTCCATAGTAGTTTCTTCTTCTTCAGTAGATCTTGTAAGGCTTGGAACCTGTTGTTGAGAGCTATCTTGAATTCATTGAGTTTGTCAGTATCTCGAAGGAAGGCTGTATTGAACCTTTGTAGTGCTGTTTGTCCAGTTTTTCTTTAGCTTCAGTTTTAAATTGGCTACAACTAGGTGGTGATCTGAAGCTACGTCAGCACCTCTCCTGGTTCTCACATCTTCCATTGTCCTTCGGAATTTTTTGTTGATGCAAATATGATCTATTTGGTTCTCTGTAGTGTGGTCCGGTGAGATCCATGTAGCCTTGTGTATACGCTTGTGTGGAAATATTGTGCCTCCTATGACCAATTTGTTGAATGCACATAGATTTGCAAATCTTTCTCCATTTTCGTTTCTTTCTCCCAGTCCATGTCGTCCCATAATATCTTCATATCCAGTGTTGTCTATTCCGACTTTGGCATTTAGATCTCCCATCAGAATAGTTAGGTCCTTTCTTGGCATTTCTCAATGATTGACTGCAGCCGCTCGTAGAACTGATCTTTAATGTCGTCGTTGCTATCATTGGTGGGTGCATAACATTGGATAATATTCATTAAGATCCCCTCCTTCTTTGTTTTGAATGATGCTTTGATGATTCTGGATCCGTGAGACTCCCATCCTACAAGTGCATTTCGTGCTACTTTGGACAGCATAAGAGCGACTCCCTGAGTGTGTGGAGCATTTTCCTCTTCGTGACCGGAGTATAGCAGCATCTCTCCCGTAGCTAGCCTTTTCTGTCCAGCTTGGGTCCAGTGGGTTTCGCTGATTCCCAGTACTGCTAAGTTGTATCTCCTCATTTCCATTGCTATTTGACTGGTCTTCCCGGTTTCCCACATTGTTCGAACGTTCCATGTACCTATAAAAATTTTTGCTCTGGTTGTTAGAAGGGGCATCGGCCTCGTGGCTTCCGAAGGAACTCGGCTTTCACCATGAAGCGTCATAATTCTTCTAACTGAAGACCTTCTAACTCCCAGGGCAGAGTTTAAATGGTTTGAATTATTTTTTCTGGTAAGCGTTTTTTTAGCGAGTTAGTTTTCTACGGGATGGGGACGCTAACCCCATGCCCAACCCTCCTCCTTTACCCGGGCTTGGGACCGGCAGTAACTCTAGAAGAGCTACAGGCGGAGTCAACCTAATCGCTAAAATTGGACCACCATCTGTTGGGATATTCAGGAAAATATCCCAGAAATTATTCTATTAAGTCTAATGCTATTCTTGGACTTGGAGATGGTATTATTTACTTATTGGTCAGTACTTATTTCACGTGTCATTTTCCTACTGGTTAATATTGTACAATGTTATTTTCTATTTTATCGTACGATGTGGTCTGCTTGGCTGGTATATAAACAAAGTATGTTTGAAATATAATGATTCATAACTCAGAGGCTGTGACTTGTGTTCTGTACTCAACTGACTGGGCTAGACAGGGAAGCGGGGCCAATCAGAACCCTAGGTAGTTCTTCGTGTTTGTGCGTTTTTGGTCCGATCAATAATTCGCTACCCTCTAATCTGCCGTCCCAGTTATAGCACCATCCTTAAGGACTTCTGGAGCCAATCCATCTGGACCAGCTGCCCTTCCTCGTTTCAGATTAACTATAGCCTTTTGAGCTTCTGCTAGAGTTGGGGACCTACTTCAATGTTCCATTCACACTATCTGGGAATGGAGGGCAGTTGTAGAGTCGCTGAAGGCCAGCTGAACTGTTCCCTAAAATGTTCCGCCCATCGTTCTAAACGTCTGGACTGGGAGCAGATGAGAGTATCATCTTTTTCCGAAATAGTTTGACTTACAATTGACTTATTAATTCCAGGTTCTTTTATTATTCTGTAGAGCTGTCTTGTGTTCCCTATAGCTGCCGCCTTTTCTATCTCTTTACTTTCGTTGCCCACCACTGCTCACGGTCGTTCCTTAGACTTTTTCTTAACCTAGATCTGATTTGTTGTCGCTCTTCATCGTGTTCAGAACCTGATGGGATGAGTTTACGAGAATCCATCAGTGCAATAGACCTTGAGGAAATCAATTGGTTCTTTATAACCCTGTGGTTTAAATCACTAATAGATGTCACTGCTGTTTCCACAGCTGTTTGTATAGCTTTCCAAGCAACATCTGGGTCAACCTCGTTTTCAGAACTACCTAAGTGTGACCTCAGTTGTTCCTGGAACCTACTTTTGGTTTCCTCACTACTCAATTCAATTCTAATGGGTCTTTGTACTGTGGCTTTTTTGCGTCCAGTGAGGCGCAAGCAGATGCGTGCCCGTATTAGGGCATGGTCGGAGTCCAAGCAGGTACTCCAGAATGAGCGACAATCTTCTACCGACCCTCTCCAACGATGACTGATGGCAATATGGTCTATTTGAGTCCACCGTTGGTTTGGTGTAGGGGGTCGCCATGTTAGACGATCTCTCTCCTTATGCTTAAAACTTGTGTTTGCTAAAAATAAACGATTGTCTGAGCACAGTTGCAGCAGACGGTCACCATTATCTATTCGCTGAGCCGGAATACTGAAATACCCACCTAAATGCCTTTCTGTTTGGTTTAAACTACCTATCTGGGCATTAAAGTCACCTGCTACGAGTACTATGTCTGAACGTTTAGCTTTCTGAAGTCCAGATAGCTTTCTGTAAAATTCATCTTTCACTTCATCCGAGCTACAGTCGGTGCGAGCGTAGGCAGAAACAACAAAAAGGCAACGACGTGTGTCTCTATCCTTCCGAGTTCTTACGGAGCCGTTTAGCCGAACAGCACATAAACGACTGTTAACGGGGATCCACTCTAACAGTGCTTGTTCCGCCCTCATGCTTAGTGCTATCCCTACTCCTGCCAGTTCACGAGAGCTGGCCATCGCGTCACCAGATACACGGAGGGTGTATCTCGTTGGCTCTTCGTTTTGCCGAGGTGAGGTCAAGTGAATGACCACACTGGGATCCTGTATGCGTGTTTCAGAGACACAGCATACATCAATGGTACGAGATTCTAGGGTTCTAGCCAAGGAAGCCTGTTGACCGATTAGACATAGGGTGCGTACGTTGAAGGCTCCAATGTGTAGTTTGGAGCGAGGTTTCAGTAGACCTGGGACAGTGTTTTGAGCACTAGAATCGTTGGCTATGGTGACACTTGAGGGGGAAGCCGAAAAAGGAAGTTTAGAGGTGAAAGTCGATGTAGGAGCAATAATAGGAAGTGAAGACGGAGGTTGATTATGAATACAGTGGTCTTGAGTGTTGTTAAAGGTATGAGGACGGTCATCACTTCCCGGTTGCCCACACCGTGGAAGGGTTCTTTTGGAGGTACCTGAAAAGGAAATTGGATTAGAGGTGGTCTTAGTGACCTGGGAGCGTGACCGCAGTGCTCAAGGGACAACTGCTTGAGGTCGGTCATACACGACCTTTTCATGGGTAATTTTTGTGTTAGCTCCGTACTTGTTGAGACCTTACCGCCGGAGACGGATATCCGTGGGACAAGGCGAGGTGTGTATTTTTAGGGTCGACCTTTTCCAACCCCACCCCTCCTTGTGGGAAGGCAGCATCGCTGTCACGCTGGTTGTCTGAAGGAAACACCTTACTACTGTCACATCTCTGTACAGTCAGCAGTACGACTTCGCCTTCGGACCTTGGGTTTGTTGCTTTTAGTCATACCGCTCTTCAACCGACCTGTCTGACATGGTAGGACCTTGAGGAACGGTTGTTCCAGCCAGTATAGCTCGGTTGCTTCATCACGATAGGCAAGCCCGACCACCACGTCAAGGTAGCAACGACGGTCGGGTACTACTATCTATGCAAGAATATAATACTCAAACTCTGATATGTCTTGCTTTAAATTTATTGAAGTGATAATCAGATAACGTTGAACAAATACTGGATTTTCACAGATAGAAATCATGAGTCAGTTGAAGCCAGACCACCATTGAAAACCTGGAAGCACTGGACGGCCGTTTCGTCCTAGTATGGGACTCCTCAGCAGTGCGCATCCACGATCCCGCACCACGCGGGGCTCGAACCCAGGACCTACTGGCTTCGCGCGCGAGCACTTAACCATTAGACCACTGAGCCGGCATCCAACGGTGTTAATGTCTAACTTCAACTAATCCACGAAGTTGCGCCACCATATACCATTGTCTTCAGTGAGCTGATATCTCACAACAGACCTGGTTGTACTCCACTGGTAACGGCTTCCCACTAGAACTCCAGGAGTATCTCTTGAAGTCAGTCACTAGTGAGCAGATGATTATCATCAGAAGGGGTTTGTGGAGATTTGTAGAAATTTTCACAGATAGAAATCATGAGTCAGTTGAAGCCAGACCACCATTGAAAACCTGGAAGCACTGGACGGCCGTTTCGTCCTAGTATGGGACTCCTCAGCAGTGCGCATCCACGATCCCGCACCACGCGGGGCTCGAACCCAGGACCTACTGGCTTCGCGCGCGAGCACTTAACCATTAGACCACTGAGCCGGCATCCAACGGTGTTAATGTCTAACTTCAACTAATCCACGAAGTTGCGCCACCATATACCATTGTCTTCAGTGAGCTGATATCTCACAACAGACCTGGTTGTACTCCACTGGTAACGGCTTCCCACTAGAACTCCAGGAGTATCTCTTGAAGTCAGTCACTAGTGAGCAGATGATTATCATCAGAAGGGGTTTGTGGAGATTTGTAGAAATTTTCACAGATAGAAATCATGAGTCAGTTGAAGCCAGACCACCATTGAAAACCTGGAAGCACTGGACGGCCGTTTCGTCCTAGTATGGGACTCCTCAGCAGTGCGCATCCACGATCCCGCACCACGCGGGGCTCGAACCCAGGACCTACTGGCTTCGCGCGCGAGCACTTAACCATTAGACCACTGAGCCGGCATCCAACGGTGTTAATGTCTAACTTCAACTAATCCACGAAGTTGCGCCACCATATACCATTGTCTTCAGTGAGCTGATATCTCACAACAGACCTGGTTGTACTCCACTGGTAACGGCTTCCCACTAGAACTCCAGGAGTATCTCTTGAAGTCAGTCACTAGTGAGCTCGCGCGCGAAGCCAGTAGGTCCTGGGTTCGAGCCCCGCGTGGTGCGGGATCGTGGATGCGCACTGCTGAGGAGTCCCATACTAGGACGAAACGGCCGTCCAGTGCTTCCAGGTTTTCAATGGTGGTCTGGCTTCAACTGACTCATGATTTCTATCTGTGAAAATTTCTACAAATCTCCACAAACCCCTTCTGATGATAATCATCTGCTCACTAGTGACTGACTTCAAGAGATACTCCTGGAGTTCTAGTGGGAAGCCGTTACCAGTGGAGTACAACCAGGTCTGTTGTGAGATATCAGCTCACTGAAGACAATGGTATATGGTGGCGCAACTTCGTGGATTAGTTGAAGTTAGACATTAACACCGTTGGATGCCGGCTCAGTGGTCTAATGGTTAAGTGCTCGCGCGCGAAGCCAGTAGGTCCTGGGTTCGAGCCCCGCGTGGTGCGGGATCGTGGATGCGCACTGCTGAGGAGTCCCATACTAGGACGAAACGGCCGTCCAGTGCTTCCAGGTTTTCAATGGTGGTCTGGCTTCAACTGACTCATGATTTCTATCTGTGAAAATTTCTACAAATCTCCACAAACCCCTTCTGATGATAATCATCTGCTCACTAGTGACTGACTTCAAGAGATACTCCTGGAGTTCTAGTGGGAAGCCGTTACCAGTGGAGTACAACCAGGTCTGTTGTGAGATATCAGCTCACTGAAGACAATGGTATATGGTGGCGCAACTTCGTGGATTAGTTGAAGTTAGACATTAACACCGTTGGATGCCGGCTCAGTGGTCTAATGGTTAAGTGCTCGCGCGCGAAGCCAGTAGGTCCTGGGTTCGAGCCCCGCGTGGTGCGGGATCGTGGATGCGCACTGCTGAGGAGTCCCATACTAGGACGAAACGGCCGTCCAGTGCTTCCAGGTTTTCAATGGTGGTCTAGCTTCAACTGACTCATGATTTCTATCTGTGAAAATTTCTACAAATCTCCACAAACCCCTTCTGAAAATACTGGATTTATTAGAAACTATTTCATATACATAAATAATAGAATAATACTTTTTCTAAAATGATTCACCTTTAATAGGTAATGCAGTACATGTGAAACTTGTTATAACTACAAATATACCAATCAGTCAGTCTTGAAAAATATAGGACATATCAAAGATCTTCATTGGCCCATGTTGATATGCTTCACATTAACACAACAATATTAGATAACAGATGGTAATCGAAGGTGTTAAATCTGTTTTACAATTCAAATTACATTACCAGCTCAAATGCTTTTTGCGTATTGCGCCATACTACTTACTGATATTTAGTAGGTTATTTTCTTATCAATCATTTTGGAACACTGAAACGCCACGCCCTAAACCAGATTGACGCCTTGCATTCAGACATAAACGAGATACAGATGAACGTTTTTCGCAGAAAGTATGCAGTAGATGACTTAACTGATGATTTGGAAATACCTTTTATGGACTATGTTACAAACCTTATGGATCAGAGACCAGGGAAGAAACTCATCCAGCTACTGAAAGGTTTAGAAAATCAAACGGCCGAAAGCAAATTTCCAACTGACTCTAAAAGGTATGTACATAATTTCTCAAGTGTCGAACTAGATAAAGAAAAACTAGAGGTATTGTCCCTAGGTCTAAAATTTTGTGAGTCTCGTAATAACTGTAACCACATCGATACAGATATACAGTTCGTGAATCTTTATAGTCAGACACGTGATCTAGTTGTGAATTCTGATCAGCAATTAGAACATTTTAAATCAACTCTTGTAGACTGCTGTTACCAATATAAGAACAATAAATTTAGTTACAAAAGCATTCTTACGAAGAAGCACAAAGAAGCTATCAACCTACTTCTTAAGGATGAGACGTTACTGATTACGAAACCTGACAAAGGTTCAGGTGTTGTTCTTCTTAATAAAAGTGATTATATTGAAAAAATGAGTACAATCTTAAATGACAAATCAAAGTTTCAAAAAACAACTGACCAGAAAGATTTGAATAATAAGATAGAGAATGAGCTTACCAGATCTTTGGAGAAGCTCAGGGACCAACAGGCTATCTCATCGGGTTTATATGAAATGATTAAACCAGTGGGAACCCATCTGCCGAGATTGTATGGATTGCCAAAGGTGCACAAACCGGGGGCCCCATTAAGACCTATTTTAGATATGTATAACTCTCCTTACCATACTATAGCTAAATGGTTGGTAACTGTATTGAAACCTCTACAGGAAAAGCTTGTAAAATATAGTGTTAAGGATGTGTTCCAATTTGTTGATAAAATAAAAAAATGCAAATACGTTGGGATCAAAAATGATGTCATTGGATGTAACATCGTTATTCACAAACGTCCAACTCATAGAGACTGTAGAATATATAGGTGAACAGCTGATGGGAAATAAAATTGAAACTACTGTCCCTATTAATGTCGTGAAAGAGTTATTACTCAAATGAACCATGAATGTGAATTTCAAGTTCAACGGTGAAATATATAGACAAACAGATGGTGTTGCAATGGGTTCACCACTGGGCCCTATACTAGCTGATATTTTTCTAGCCAAACTAGAAAATGGTCCACTAAAAAGATTATTCGCAACTTCACATTTTACTGTAGATACGTGGATGACACGTTCATCCTCTGTAAAGATAATACGTCGCCACAAGAGGTTCTTAGGCGATTTAATGAAGTGCATCCAGCCATTCAGTTTACATCTGAAGAGAGTGATGGCCGAATAGCCTTTTTGGATGTACTCTTGACTAAGAGAGCGGATGGGTCATTAAAAAGGAACTTAAAGAAAAAAAGTACATGGACTGGGCAGTATACGAATTTCCTGAGCTTTGTACCTCTACAATACAAACGAAACTTGATTAAAAACCTTAGTTACCGTATTCGCACTATATGTTCTGCTGATATAGTCGAACTAGAGCTTAACACCTAGCATAATACTCTCAGGGAGAACGGCTACCCTAGAAAGTTTATAATTAAATATATGGTCGCGAAGGCGAAAGTAGGCGAAATACAAACAGTGAAGAAGAAATCCCTGTTCATGCGTCTACAATTCAGAGGGGATGCGGCTAGTGAAATACTAACTCAGAGATTACGTAGGACAACATAAAAGTCTTCTAACGCCGGGGAACTGAGATTAGTATTTTCTACGCGCCCAATGGTTACACCAAAGCTAAAAGATGAATTACCTAGAATGACCACCTCATTTTGTATTTATCAGTTCGACTGATCCTGTGGAGCGAGTTATATTGGTCGAAGTTCTAGGAATTTACATTTTCGTGCTCGTGAACACCTTCTAGCGTTGTTAAACAAAGGTTTCATGAAGAAGGTGAACAGCTCAATATTGGCCCATTTAGTACAAACCGGTCATAGTGCCAATATAAACCAACATTCTTCATTTGTATATAAGGTAAGTAAGTTTATGCCAAAACTGGTCAGACTGAAAGTACTTCAAACGGCTCAAGCAGCAGCTATCCAGATGAAGACAAAGGAGCGATGCGTACGGAAAAAACATATTCAACGACTCCTTCCCTGGCCAACATCCAGGCTAAAAAATCAATGGTAATCACAAATTTTTATAATCCACCCGGCAAATATTGAAATATTATAAACCTACGCCCACCCAACTGAAAAATCTCTTCCACCAGCAAATTACAACATATTTCATCCCTTGCTTCGTCCAATGAAATGGCTATTTTTAAAATTCGTTTTAATTGGTTAGTTATGTCTTGAAAATTGTTATAAAATATCAGTACTTGTCGACGAAGTACATTTTAATCGTCATTATGGAGGAGAGTGACGTGCCAAGTACAAGCGCTGGCGTTTCTCACGTCACGGAAATGGAGGAAGTCTTTTTGACAACCTTGTTTCTGGTTGCGTTCCCATCGGTTGAAGCGTTGAAGACCGCTATCACAAATTTTGAAAGATCGACTTACAGTCATTATGAAGTGAGAGATTCGCATATTGGCAGAGATCAAAATTCATATATTAAATTTGTGTGTTGGAGAAATGGCCGTATAAGATCTAGCGGTTCCTCACAGCCGAGTAGACGAACGAGGTAATTTGATTAGTGTTATTACACTTTTTTCACGAAGGGATTCCATGAACACTCAATGTCCTTCCTTCATGTTTTGTAAGTTCATTGAAGGTTACTGGACTGTTGTACGTGGGAATGTGCATCACAATCACGAGTGCAATTCCCTGAGGTACCAAGGTAATTCATGGGTGCGCAGGTTAACGGAGGCAGAGTTTGAGACTGTGCGACCGCTCCTAATATCTGGTACTGCAACATTCGACATTAAGCATTTTGCTTACCATTCTTATGGAAAACGTTTGAATGATCAAGGTATATTTAATATGCGGTACAAGGTGTTCTCACACGCCAACCTTCCTGGTAAGCAATTTGCCAATTTATAATGTACACTATAGGTGATTACGGGAAATTGAAAGCTCACATAGCATCCTTGGGTGGGCTTTGCGAATACGAATTGGACGATGAGAACTGTCTATCGTATTTCTTCTTCATGACTGCTGAGCAATTGAATTTGGCCGGTCACTTTTGTGACGTAATTGGTTTTGACGGGACGTACAAAACGAATAACGAGAACGTTCATTTATATCAAGTCGTTGCCCTGGATATGAATTTTAAGACAATACCCATCTGCATTGCCTTTTTAAGTCGCGAAACGTCAACATTCATTTCTGGATTCCTGCGTTTTTTCCAACGGTGTACCAACAGTCGACAGCTGGTAGGCATTGTGACCGATGATTCAGGAACGACTGACACCAGCTGCCTGTCAACTACTGAAGCGACACCTTCGCATTCCTATAACGCAGTCTGTATTGTCGGAAGATTTATTCATGGCTACGGATTTGGAAATAATTCTCAACTGCAATATGAGTCAGATAACCATCACAGTATAATCACCTGTCACAAATTGACTGTACGTTCATATCAGTATTACTGTGTGTGCAGTAAGCCAATATGTGACGGCATGGTGATACGTTTTCAATGAAGAATAGACACGAGCACCGGATAGTACCGACGTGTACATAGTACGTTCCCGTGGCGTCCGTAGCCGTGAATAAATCTTCCGACAATACAGACTGCGTTATAGGAATGCGAAGGTGTCGCTTCAGTAGTTGACAGGCAGCTGGTGTCAGTCGTTCCTGAATCATCGGTCACAATGCCTACCAGCTGTCGACTGTTGGTACACCGTTGGAAAAAACGCAGGAATCCAGAAATGAATGTTGACGTTTCGCGACTTAAAAAGGCAATGCAGATGGGTATTGTCTTAAAATTCATATCCAGGGCAACGACTTGATATAAATGAACGTTCTCGTTATTCGTTTTGTACGTCCCGTCAAAACCAATTACGTCACAAAAGTGACCGGCCAAATTCAATTGCTCAGCAGTCATGAAGAAGAAATACGATAGACAGTTCTCATCGTCCAATTCGTATTCGCAAAGCCCACCCAAGGATGCTATGTGAGCTTTCAATTTCCCGTAATCACCTATAGTGTACATTATAAATTGGCAAATTGCTTACCAGGAAGGTTGGCGTGTGAGAACACTTTGTACCGCATATTAAATATACCTTGATCATTCAAACGTTTTCCATAAGAATGGTAAGCAAAATGCTTAATGTCGAATGTTGCAGTACCAGATATCAGGAGCGGTCGCACAGTCTCAAACTCTGCCTCCGTTAACCTGCGCACCCATGAATTACCTTGGTACCTCAGGGAATTGCACTCGTGATTGTGATGCACATTCCCACGTACAACAGTCCAGTAACCTTCAATGAACTTACAAAACATGAAGGAAGGACATTGAGTGTTCATGGAATCCCTTCGTGAAAAAAGTGTAATAACACTAATCAAATTACCTCGTTCGTCTACTCGGCTGTGAGGAACCGCTAGATCTTATACGGCCATTTCTTCAACATACAAATTTCATATACGAGTTCTGGTCTCTGTCCAAATGATAATCGCTCATAGATTCGCAAAAATGATTTGATGAACGTCTAATTTTTGTAGCTTTCTTTCGGAATTTTTGAATTTCTCATTTTCATGGCAGAAAAACCTGTTTTTTTAATTTTCGGTTTGTATTTCCAACATGAAAAAATCTTAAGTGTCATTGATTCGTTTTCTCTTTTAGTACGTTTTGACGTTCCTGAAGGACATTTTGTACTGTATATATATATATATATATATATATATATATATATATATATATATATATATATATATATATATATATATATAGGGAAATGAATGGATCATCGAATCAACTAAGCAGCTAATAGTAAAGCTAACAGAATGAATATATGCGTAGGCGGTAAGTAATGTTCAAGCATAAATATTTCATACTAGCATAACAATAATAAAGGTACAATAAGTTGTCATAATAAGGATGGCTTTGTCTGCTAAATAAGTTAACAAAAGGGCTTAACTGAGTTAAATGAGAACAAACTCAATTGCACGTGAGTTGCTATAGTATCTTAATCTATTCAATACTATCCGTTTAAGCTCATCAAACATCTGGCTATCAATCATGCTACAACATTATTGAACATGAATGATTCTAAAGGAAATGTTACCAGTAATAAATTTTTAAATATAAGCAATTGATATACACCATATGATCATCTATTTTTCCCCTCATCCAAGTTTATATTTGACTTTAGTAAAGAAAAATTGCAAATTATAATACTGTAAGCATTACTTAAATTATTTATCAAGTACTTTAAAATGTAACTATATTCCAATTGGGAATAGAAATCAAAATATTTTATTCTATAGACCATATAGAATAAGCGATGGAAAAACATAAGAAACAATCTTTTTTTTCATCAATGATGAATCATTTCTCTTTACCAATAAAATTATAAATCTATTTATTACCTACCTGTAACATTTATTACTTTTGTACATTAATAAAACTGTCTCTTTAAGCGTTTATTATATTAGGAGTCATAGGTGAGATTATAATTTATGGACAAACCAATCACGTATAAGATAACAGGATTTGGCGCGAAATTCAGTTATTCATTTGATTAAATAGAGTTTTTGGCATGATAGCTGATATCAGTTCATGATGAAAACCTTAAATCTAATTCCTTATCTTAATCATCAACTGTAAATCAGAATTTTAATTCCTCACACTAATTTATAACCCTCATTTGGTACTAGTTATCAGGTAGACACTCTCATGGTCACTTTACCGCTGCTCAAAGGTCGTCCATAAGTTATAGTCTCACCTTGAAATTTCTAATTCAGAAAATATCTAAATAAGTCGACTGATAGGTCTAGGTTATCCTAAATGTTCCCAATATGTAAGAATAATCATCCTTATTTTCCAATGTTAAATAGAAATGTGAAATCTAACATTCTCGGTTGTGTTTCTGTTCATTCAATGTCATTACTGCATATAAGAGTACAATTTTTACTGGGGACTTCATTTTAATCATTTAAATCTATTCACACATATCTTCTGTGAACATGTTACTGCGGTTCATCTAAATTTACCAAATGTAAAAGATAAATAAGCTAAAAGTTTAAGCTTAAACCAAAATCTCTAGTGGAAATTATATGCTTATATACAGTAGTCATTCATTAAATAAACAGAAAAGTCTCAGATACCTTACATATATCGAACATTAAGGAGGATAAACGCTCTGGAAATTCATGGACACATTCTATCACTTGACAAGTCATATATATATAATTATAATTTATTTGAACTAGAATGCTTTGCTTCGTTAATCGATCATCTCGATAACCGTTATAATATAGATTTCAACGGTGTTTAAAATCAGAAGGCAATTACAGTTTATTAGCGGATAGCGCAGATCACAAAGCTATAAATACATCGAGCGTATTTAAAGCGGAGAGTCGACTAAGTACATAAGAGCAATTACATAGGTAAATTTATAGTCAGATGGCATAAAGGCACAGCAAGGACTAAAAATATGATTCGAGTACATATATACATGGGAAGGAAAATGAATTATCGAGTGATATTTAAGCGATCAACATCTTAACTCGAGTTTGTTATGTGATCTAGTGATCATAACGGTGCAAAGAAATATGCGAATTGTTATTATTCAAATAGCATTGTCTGTTAAGTATGTTAACAAAAAGGGCTTAGCTCAAATTAACCATAATCGAAGTTGGTTGTAAGATAGTTGCTATAATTTGCACTTATTAATTCATTAGAAACTTTCAATGAACAGATTATATTTCTTTTAATGTAATTGTATCTATAATAACGTTAGTTAAAATCAAACCCTACGAAATGCCGAAATATCCAAATTTTTTATCATCCTCAAGATTTAGAATTCATATCATACCAGTAATCCTTTTATGGTATTTGTTACTTTAGTATCAGTACTTTTACACTGTAGTTTTCTTGTGATACTTTTAATAAATTATTTCTGACGCATCTGATCAGACGACTGAATAGCGCGCAAAACCCAGAAATTTAAATAATAAATTTTAATGGAAACTCTTACTTACTCATGACTCTTACCCCCATTGGAGCATAGGCCACCGACCAGTATTTTCCAACCCACTCTGTCCTGGGCCTTACTTTCTAGTTCTATCCAATTGTTGTTCATCCTTCTCATGTCTATCTCCATTTCTCGGCGTAATGTATTCTTTGGTCTTTCTCTTCTCCATTGACATTGAGGATTCCAGGAGAGGGCTTGCCTTGTTACTCAGTTGGGGGCTTTCTTCAATGTGTGTCCTATTCACTTCCGGCGCTTCCTCCTAATTCTCCCTCTGCTGGGATCTGGTTTGTTACCACCCACAGAAGGTTGTTGATGGTGCTTCTATGAGGCTACTGCTAGTCCAATGTCCGGATAATGGAGGAGGGTTGGACATGGGGTTAGTGACCCTATCCAGTAGAAACTAACCTGCTGAAAAAACGTTAACCAAAAAATGGAAACTGTACTGATAATTACAATAATTCATTGTATCATTAAGTAAAAATAGAAATAATTTAACGAAGAAAGTTTTCTTTTTGACGAAGTCATTTATTTAAGCTGTACATTCGTATTTTTAGTAAATAGTTTTGTAGAAAAGGAAATTTTCTTAACTGAATTCTTGTTTTTATTCTAGGGAACTCCACTATTAGTAAAGAACATAAACTGTAAGGTTTTCAAACCTTAAGTCATAGGGTATCTGAAGAGTTAATAACTCTTCAAAGCACAAGCACTGACAAAGTACTTCTTTCAGATAATCATATGCTAATTTGTTTACAAAAGATATTATAACTTCGGCAACAGTAGGATGATGTGTTCAATCAGTCCGGCAATTAACAAGATTTGATTGACCGCTGTACTGCACAAATAATTGGAGGTTTTTCAAGTAAACAATACTTCAATGAATAACACACTTAATAAAGATAAAAATGGAAGGAATGACAGAATTACAGTTACCATAATAAAGTACATTACGTCAGTAGACGCAAATGCTAATATATAACAACACTACAGCTAGTTACACATTTTAATCGTTTAAAGATCCTCGTCATATTAAAAGACTAGTATTTGAACGAAGAATATTCTTTTCGATAAATTCTCTTCAGGTTCTACAACTATATATCCAAATTAATAATCCGAAAAATGGCCAGGTTAACAGCAAAGTACATCGTTAAAAGCATGTGAATTTAGGATTGTGATAAACAAAATACAAAATTGTTAATGTTAATATGACTCATATAGAATGTTAACTTGAATCTGCGTATATGTTAAGTGAGATTTAAGATCCGTGATCAGAATAAACATGGGCCAAATAGGGTGAGAGAGAAATAATAGTGCAATTACAATCCGATCAAATAAGTAAGACGTAATACGGGGGGATGAATGAACCCCTAGCCAAATCATTCTGCAGTTCGGTCATTGAATATCGAACAGATCATCGATCCTCGTCGAGGTCAAGGACAACGAACGAGCATCAGTTGATCGTACGCCATGGACTGTCCCATACAGCAGTGGTCGTACTTTCGCTTGTATCTTCTTTAACCAATATTTTTCTGTAATAACGTCCTTTGTGTTGTAGTCTTCAAAGCATCTATGGTACCTTGATACGTCAATGGGGTAGTCCACGTAAGGTGCTGACCACGAGGTTTGACTTCGACGTTAGCTGGTTCGTCACACCATTCCCGTCTAACTCAAGTGGGCCTCCGATCATTCGACATACATCATCTAAGTTGGTGATCTATGGACTCAAACATAGAAGACGAAAAGATCATATCAGAAAACCGCCAGAGGAATTGGCCTCACTGCTGTAATGCATATGGCGAAACTGTACTTTATGGAGGGACAAATGAGATTGAAGATAGTAATTCTTAAAACTTATCCACCCATATGGATAAATAAGACTTTGGCATTTTATCTGATGCCACCTCGTAATGAATAACCTAGTTCTAGTTCCTTATTCTAAATTCTATCATTCAGTTCTAATTTTAATTCCTCACACTAATTTATAACTTTTTCTGACCCCAGCAAGCAGATGAATCATCCAAGATCACTTCAGCATTTCTCAAAGATCGCCTATAAATTAATGTCTTACTAGTGTAAATATACTTCAGCACTTATATGCACATGATAACTGGCTTCTACTAGAATTATTCTATTATCAACAGCAATTATCGCATGCAATGCTCCACGATGACAAACTCTCATTGTTTGGCAAGTTGTCGTTTTGCTCTTACCCTCTTTTCAAATTAGTCACACAAGGAGCAGCTCTTAGGTTTTTGTCCGACTAATTAAATATTACTAGTCACACACATAATCTTGCTTCCCATTACTATAATGCCTCTCCTAGCGCGTAATAATCACACCTTCATCAAGCGACACCAAAAACGATTTCTGACTCGCAATTATGATCATTTTCAACTTTAACCTCTGATAGAAAGCTCTCACCACCCTTCATATCTGAGGCGTCGATTTCAATTATAATTCAAGCTTGATGAACGGTACCATCTAAACATTCTTCGACCCTTCCAGGTTGTTCAGTCTGTGTGGAATAAACAACAGATTCACTTAACACAAGTATTACAGACTCTTAATTAAGGTATTGGTACAGAAAGAACCTGTGGTGGAACAAAAAGTATATTAACCGGAAAAAACAGCAATAGTTATTACGTCCAAAAGTTAATGTAGCAATAAACAACGAATAAGATATTAACACAAATAAGAGCTTAGGGACGTTGCTTAAATCAGAAAGTTGGCGTGTGTCTCGTTGGTTTTAGTAACAGAATCCACAATTATAAGTAAATAATAATTCCAATGAGACAATATGGCTCCAATAGTATATCCGAACGTAGAATGTAATGTGAATGTTGCAACAGTCTACAAATATAGATGATAGTTCATTATTCGTTCCGTTATCATATCCACTAACTTGATAGAACGAGAGACGTATGCAAAAAAGCGTATCTAATTATGAGCAGCTAACAATGTCAGGCAACGCTCCTAGGGTATCGTCCACTGATGGGGTTGCGAGCACTTGAAGGTCAAACTATCGCAAAATGATTGGTGCGTCACATCGACAAATGGTTCAAATGGTTGTGGACGGAATAGAAGAAGCTTTCGCTTAACAGGCTTCCGTGTCTAGTAGCAGTGGATCACCAAATCCTCCAGGCAGGAACCTAGGTATGTTAACAATAAAAGAGGAAAAGAAATTGGTAAATCATAGTGCGATGCTGTCCTTGGTCCTTAAGAATAGGTCAAGTTGCCTCTTGAAGGACTCCTGAGAAGTCGCTTGGACTAGCTCGGCCGGCAGCGAATTCCAGCTTTTGACAACTCTTAAGGAGTAGAAGTTGTGTCTACATTCCGTCTTGCTATGTTGTGTTTCCAGTTTCTGGGTGTTACCCCTTAGGTTATTGTTCGAACTAAGCTTAAGTAGGTGTTTAAGAGGATGTCCAGAAGTGTTAAGAATACTATAAGCCATTAATAAATCACCTCTAAGACGCCTATATTCTAGTGGGTAAAGGTCTAGTGAACGGAGGCGTTCTTCGTAAGGCTTAGATTTGAGTCCTCGAACTGATTTCGTGGCTCGCCGTTGGATACGCTCCAAAGTGACCTTATCCTTTTGGAGTGAGGGGGGGAGTACTATGTTTCCGTACTCTAAATGGGGACGGATGAAACTATTGAAGATTGTGTGGAAAGTTTCAGAAGCGGTCAAATCAAGACATTTTTAGATTTGAGTTGAGTTCAGCCACACTATGTCTGATAACGTCCATTCTTCAAGTAACGAAGACGATTCCATCGTGATGATGCATGATATAGGACGAATCTTCAATGATACTATGTTATCTCGAAGATTTACAAGTTGGGACAATTTTGAGACCTGTTTGAAAGAAGTACATAAGGTAATATGACTTCTGTGGTTAATAATTATTTTTTAGTATACGCATACTAAGTACGTTATGTCAGTATGCAAAAAGAACAGTGATGATCCAACTCCAGAGTACTTTTTCGTGAGATATGTCTGTACATATGGACGTAGACGCAGTTCGTTAGAGTCAGATGCTTGCGTTCAGGATGTAGATGATGATAGTAATAATCATTCTTCTGAAGAGCGTACAATGTCTAACTCGCCAACACAACCTAGGCAAAGGAGACGACATCGGTCATCTACGTATGCCTTACTTCAAATGAATTTATCCTTAAGGTCGAAATATTGCGTTTCAATGACTTCATGCTGCCCTCTGGTCATATTTTGTATGCACATCTAAAGATCTGATTCGTGGAGGTATGTTTGTTCCTTTATCTTATAAGTTTTGTACTTATTTCGACATGGCAACCGTGGACAAGAAAATACATAATGGACCTAGTTCTTCGTGCGCTGGACAACATCTCAATCTCTACAGAGAGATGATCTGCTAGAGAAGTTCACTAGCAACTACCACTCAATCCATGCTCTTAGTGAACCTTTGGCAAGTAAACTCATCCGTTCATGCCTCGAAGCATCGGAAGACATATGCGCACAAGTGATGAGTTCAATCGGTGCTAATGATGAAGCTACAACGTCAGAATCCATTGTTAATACAGACCATAGCTATGCTTCTTGATAACAAGAAGTTCTAATATTGTAATCTTTTTAGTTTTACATAAATTCATGTATGTGGCCATTGACTTATTCTTATAGCGTAACGACAGGGAGTGTACTGTGCAGTCTTATGTGGCGGTGAGACAGGGATGTTGTTTCGCGTTCTTGTGTAATAATTGCCATTTGGACGCACACGCGATTAGTCATACATACCGTTTACCGAATACTGCTACCTTGAACATGGTGTACCGTACTAGTAGTTCAGATTTCGACCTGTCACGATAGATAAGAATTGCCGTAATTAAAAGACTGGTGCGTTATAAATGAAAAAGTTTATTAAAGTTTGAATCTAGCACAAATGATCCATTAATAAATAACTTTTATTTCTTAGGAATTGTTCCCGTTAGGTCTGTGAACACTTGCGAAGCTAGCTGGAAATAAGATAGACAGGAAAGTTACTTCATTATAAATGTTTACCAGAAAGTAGTATAAAAACGGAAACCAGTATTCAATTACAGATCGAAAGTGCATTTAGCACACCCTTCCTTTGGATAGTTAATCACGCTTATTTCCTTTATCTCTTGCGTTGCTTAGGAAAGTCTGGGTCACAACATACACGGATTGTATTATTTAATTCTTTGGACAGGTTGCACTTCGGAAACTTAGACGATGACCATATATAATAACTACTGTGTGAATTTACTTTGAATCGTCCTGTGTAACCTGCAATTCTTGATGCATATTCTGTTTTAGTCCCACGCAAGTTATGAGTAATTGTCATTTACGGCATCAGCACGTAAGCTAGACAGGCCTTGGTTGATTTCCGAAGATCATCACATAGGATCTCACACAATCTGGTCACCTTAGATCAAGATATCTTGACTATCGAATCGTACTTTTCAGTGCTTTCTCGTAACAGCTTTATATCAGTACTTATTTCTGATATTAGGTATTTTTGCAATAATACCGGCAGCCAAAACATTGTAGCTCCCCAGACAACCCAAAAAGGGAAAATAAAGGGGTAAATGCTTTGGTAGCGAAAGGGAAAACACATCAGAATGTCGCATTTTTCGCCTGTCCAGAGGAAATAATGTGGATTTCCCCCTTTTTCGCCGTTTTGTCGATAAATTACTCACTTTTCGCCTAAATATCCCCCAAATTACCGAATTTTCGCCTAACTGTCCGCAGAATTGTTTACTTTTCGCCTAAATGTCTGCTGAATTGTTTACTTTTCGCCTAAATACACACAGAACTCCCTATTTTCCATCCATTGACATAACCCCAAAGGTCTACTATGTTCACCTTTATTTTCAACAACAGACCAAAATAAATCTGCAATACAGTGAAAGACCGGCATGTTTTTGAAAAATTTTATTTAAAAGGTGAAGCGTATTATTGTACAACACTAGAGCAGAAGCTTAAGCATCGATTGTTTTGCATATCCAATGCAATTGCTAATTCATTGTTATTTGAAATTATCTGCAAAAGAAGAAACACGTGATGTATTATTTATAAGGAATGTGCATTTATTCAAAAGTTCACTGACACTCAAACACACATTCTCAACACTTCTACAGTTTCCCATGTAAGTAAAAAAGTAAGCTGTTTGAAAAATATTTATTGAAATGTAGGTACAACATCAAAACAATTGCACGGCTATTGAGAATTGAGGTAGTCGTCCCGTGAATTCAGAATTTAAAAAAAAAAAAAGTCACAACCATATCTCAATGACATGCTTTGGTACAGCCAAATACTTGTGTACATCTACACAAGAGGTAGTAATGCTATCTTAGCTTCGTCTTTGGTAGAATCTCCACATAATTATACCTCTACCGCATGATTATGATTTATTTCCTGCAATACAATCATCTGGTGGCTAATATATCTAACTGTAGAAGGTGATATTAACATCTTAATATGTGTTATTATCATCTATAGCATATACATAATATTTACAACACTCAGGACACCTTATGTTTTCACTATAAACCTATTTCTGCCATAAAAGTCGAACAAAACAGTGAAAATCAGCAGAAATTGTGATAAAGATAGGAAAAACGATAAATCTTACCATGGTATCGTTAGTTGTAACGCAGTTTTCGTAGCCTTGACGACAATACAATTTTTATGACGATATATGCCTGAATCTTCCTATTTCATATAAAAATAAAAGATTTGTCGACCATCAGTGTATACCTAAGTAGAAATAATTGCTAATCTGCGATGCAAACATCGAAAAACTATTATAGCAGCACCTGAATAATGAATTTTCAAGGACTTCACGATACCATGTAACGCAAAATCGAAAAACCCCTTTTTACCTAATTATGAAAACGGAAAATAGACTTTCAAATTTATTCATTATGTATTTCCAAATTTGGTTGTGCACAAAGCAGAAATGAAAAAGTAGCGCAAAAAAGTGTCGCGATACCCCTGGAGCGCTGCCACAATGTCATGCTATTTGAGATTCAAAAACGGAAGGAAGGACAACCTCAAGGTCATATACTTAAACCACAAGTTTCAGTTTCAGTTCAGATTCAGTTTGGGAAGGACAGGAGGCTTGATGGCCTGTATTAGTCTTGGCAATGATGGTCTCTCAGTTACTACAACCTTCTTTTGAAGAAGTCGACGGATGGAGCCTCAACCACGTGCTCAGGTAATGAGTTCCACTCGTTGATGATTCGATGAGAAAGTCGACAGTCAGCTGACAAGTAATTTGTTCTTGGCTTGTGATCTTTTTTGGAGTGTCCTCGTTAATTCTCTGTTTTGGAAGACAAGAAAAATGAGGGCATATCAGGTGCGAATTTTGCACTGAGCAATTTGAAAACTGTAATCAATTCGCCTCTAGTTCTGCGATATGACAACGGGAAAAGGTTCAGCCTGGCCAGTCGAGCTTCATACGAAAGCTTCGCTATTCCGGGAATCAGCTTAGTTGCCGTTCTCTGAACCTTTTCCAGAAGCTCACTGTCTTTTTTTAAGCAGGGGCTGGCCGCTTGTTTGTTTCATATCAATTTGCGTGTCGATAGAGCAAGTGCTGTTTCTGTGTCTCGACTACGCTTGCTAAAACACTTTTTCGCAGCATCTACTAGTGAGATGGCCTCAGTTAACAAGCTATTGCATCCGAACAGAACTGTTGACAAAGCCAGACGCAACCCTTTTTACTGAACCTTTTGAAAGCCGCAGGTGGTAAATTCGTGCAAACTTCGTTTTACCAGCCTTTGCACTTATCACACTGCATGCCGCTTTCAACAGGATAACGACAACCCGGGCGTTGGCAACTGCTTGTTTTGCACTGTCCGATCATTTAAAAAGGGGTCCTTTTCGAAACAAAAGAGCGAGATGCAATGATGCTCAGAGACAAAAAAAGATCTACGACCAAAAATTGGAGGACTGTATGTTGCTAGGACCAAAAGGACTTGTAGAATTATGGTCTACTATGATATTAGTACTGCTCTAATAATAGACCTTATCCTAAAATTGTAGATTTGCCATGATATAACTGCGTAATTTATAAGATCTTACGTGGAAGTCACCAACTCATTGTATCGTAACAACTACCGATACATGATGAAGAACAAGGTTAGGCTAGAGAAAGAACAATATATTTAATATGAATAAAAGATACAAGGTAATATTCAGCAGGGACCACGCCTGCATGGTCGAGCCATGCCATTCGATCAACTCTAATTCCTTCAACTCCTTGTTCGCGCCTTCTCCATCGTTAGGCATTTCTCCGTGTTAAATATTGAATATCTAGTTTCCGAGTAATCTCGTATTCACCCTTGAGGATTGTGTGGTTATGGTCCAATACCACTACATACTAACAGACACAGTAGAAAAATAAGGTACTCAAGAGTACCGACGATAAACTAATTGGGAAACAGTAAACGATACTCTAGTCGAATACTTTAGCGGAAATAAATTCAATTAAAGTGAAAACAGTAGTCTTGAATCGTAATGAACGATCAAAACAATAAAATTTACTCAGCGAGGAAAAATACCACTGTCTTTTTTAATTAGCGCACGTAAATTCAACCGATTAATGTTAAATGTACAGATTGTGAGAATTGGCAAAATAAATGCAAAAGATATTAAAAACTATTTACAAAATAGGTTTATTAAATCTATCTCCACAAACTCCATGGTATTCTATTTCGACATTTGAAATGGAATAATCAGGTTGAGATGGAAACGTAAGGGCTTATGGGTTTCAGCTACACTGTTTTCGGTCACATATCAGCAACACCCTAAAAATCAAACTGGCCACTCTTCAAACAGTCTAATCTATCAGCTGAACCATTAAGCCCATCTGCAGAAGTAACAGCATTTTTTAGATGTTATTCAAGTTGAAGATGACACAGGTATTCAGTGTTCGACAACGCTTCTACCAGTAACACCTTCTAATATAATTCGTTCCCACCCAGAGAAATCAAAAGACAGAGTCGAGGAGATCGGAAGAGTGTATTTGGCGATTACCAATATATCGGAATTCTCTGATCTAATCTGGCTAGCGATTGCGGTAGATGTTGAGCACAGCGTTACCACACGTGATCTGGTGCGGATGCATGACCGAGCGCCTTCAGCTAGATGAGTCCACTAAAACATATGGTCAGCATCCAATGTCGAAAACTTAGAGCTATTTATTTTGGGGATTTATTTACCGCTACAAAGTATTTGGTTTGGACTTTCTTTGTCTTAATAAATCTGCTGTGTGAGTCGTTATCCTAAGATGTAATTCGTTTACTCTGGCTAATTCCTCTGAACGTGGAACCTGTATAATTTCTCCCTAAACTTCGCCAGCAACCATGTAATTACATATTAGCTACTCACGACTAAAATTGAAGCTGGACTAAGGGTTTGTCTAATAAAACGAACCATTGCATTCTGTATAGAGCGCGAAGATTCCTCAAGTCATTCACTACCAACGGTTGCCTTAAAATATAAATTAAGTAGACGACTTCAGAATCTTCTCTGCGGAATGCTTGTATACTGCTCAATTATGCAGTTGAGATTTGCAAATATTCATCGCTGCCAGCCTTTTATGACTCTCTGACTGGGAGATTCGGCACTTTTTTCAGTCTTTAGGATTTGGATGAGGGATCTCGGAATTTAACAGTTCCAAATTTCCGCTCAAGATTTAACTTTAAACTGTAAACTATTCAGTTGAGTTTGAATGTTTTCCTGACATTTAAGGATCGACTAGTAGTAATTTAAAAAACTCATCGTTATTCTTTAACCACAAATGTTGACATTTTGTTTTAGTTTTTTCATCAACCTCGGTATCTCAGTTATATATAAGGCGCTAATATGATACAATTTACATAGCGGGTTACTCAGTTGTAATGAATTATAAGGTCATTTGACAGAGAATCTTTATCAGAAGGTTTTGATGTTGTTTGTTCCTGCCTTTTTAGTTTTTAAGAAAGTAATGTAACCATGCACTTGGCTTTTTAAACTTTTTCATAGATAGTAGAGAGTGTTCTGATATTTGAATAAACGTATCATCTAACTTTTTGAGTCTACTCATTATTTCGAACTTATTTGTTTGTATAAATTCGATGCCGCACAATACCTCCATAAGTTGAGGCCAGGAATACTCAGGCGACAAACTTTGGGAGAATGCAGTCAACCTGTAGAAATTCATATAATAACCGAGAAAATTTAAATTATTCAACATTTTCGAAACTCTATTACCGCAAAAGACACTCTTTATCGTAAATTATGGCAAAATTTGACAACAATATCATAATCAGGGCGAAAACTGAAGAGAATTCAAGGAATCATTATTCTCTTATTATGAATTTAAGTATTTATTGTCCCCTAGAAAAATGAGAGCACCACGACTACTTGAGTTTCCTATTTGCGTTTGCGCCACATTATTTTTTTTACTCTAATCGTTTCTTGTCACGGAAAATATTTAATATTATACCTGTAGGATTTCATCAAGTTATGGATTTCTGTTATAACGTCTTTTTATCCAAACCAATAACTTTAAAAGTGTACACGTACTTTAGGGAAATTAGTGATAAAGTAACTCAACAAATTATTTCCGTCAACGGCAAAAGACATTCTTTAAATTGGTTTGAATGGATGGATCTACGACTCATGAAGCCAACTGGATGCTTATTTGATATAGGTCTTTATAACGCCCTTTTGAACAAGAACTACTGCGTTTATGATTTCGATGGCTGAACTACTTCAAATAGAAGTTGAGTAAATAAGTTCAAGGCTTAAGTTAACTTGAAAAGTTTTAGACTTATCTTGAAAGGAAGGTTCTTTGCATGTGATAGTATTAGTAATAGGATAGACAACCTTATTTCAGGAGACATTAAGACACAAATGACATCAACAATATTCAAATTTCCTTTACTTGGTTAGATCTTATGCAAACAGCGTGATAGTGGTTGGAGAAGCTTCTAGGTTTCAAAAGTCTGTTCCGTTTTTATATGTCACGCGGCTGTGTAAACAATTTGCTATACGTATTAAGATACATATGTATCCGATGATTCAAGGCAAAATTTTTATTGGTTTTTGTTGTGCTTGTGATAAAGTAGGGCCGTTTCATAAATCTTCAGCGAAAAATACTTAACGTTTTGCCAAATAGCCTGAAATACATCTTATTTGTTTCTACCCGTCGTACAGTTTTTCATAGTGAAAACATTTCCTTTTTTGGCAGTCACTAAGGTTTGTAGTATCTAGTACTAGGTTAAGTGCACATGGGTTATTATGGATTCAGGACAGATTGACTTATTCATTCTTCTTGAGCCACATTTTGGCCTTGTTGATTATACGTTTTTAACACTGACTGCTTTTTGTATCTGCGTATATATGTGTATGGCTTATCCTACTCACCACATATCTGTAGCTTATTTTGTCTGACTACAAATACCGAGGCATGCTTGATCAAGTGAATTGGATAACTCATCCTCTTTACTCTGCATCTTATTCGGTATGTCTGCCTGAGTTCTTGAAGTAAATTCATCCAACAAAACCCGTATTTGGCTTCTTATTACCTCCGCCACACATACGTAGTTACCCCGGGTAAAATTCGGAGTTGAGTGGAAGATTGATGTTGACGGTATCTTCCCACGATCAAACCGGGGTCAGATATTGGGTCGCAAAAAGTTATTTGAAATATTACTGGGATTGAAAACAACTAACGAGATTTGAGCAAGACTAGTTCATGAGGTCACTAACCCCTGATTTGGGTTGCGTATGCAAGCATAACTCTCAGGTAACTATTATTTTGAAATGGCATACATCCTTTCCCTTTATGAAGATTTGCTTGGATTAATTTGGATGAAAATTATGTTTATTGGTGCACTTTAACACAAAACAGGATGAATGTGAGATAGTCGGACAGAACATAACAGATTTACGGTCTAAAAGGTAAGGGTGTGCTCTCTCGAAGTATTATATAGCTTCAACAGAGCTCCTGCTTGTCCAGATAACAAAGATAAGGTCAGAAAATCTCAGAACTAACGAATCACACCATTTATTGTTACATGGAGTTTTTACGGCTGAAAAAGTATAGACATAATAGACACTCACAAACTATATGTGTGACTGACCCCCAGTAATTGTTTTTCACGGTCCATAGATATACCTTATAGCTTGTAAAACCGTCAGTGCTAACCCTATTTCTTTGTCAGATTCCTCTAGAAGAAACACTACTTGATCATGCTGGCAGTATAAGTTCCGATTATTTACACATTTTTATCATCTCTCAGGTGTGTCAAAAGCGATTTACTCCTCATCCTAAAGTCTCGTTTGTTCGTATTATTGAACTCTATTTTTAGCCTTATATTCTATCTCATACAACACTAGTACCAAGAATTAGATTTTAAAAATATCATCAATGGTTTCTAGGACCACGCTGTAGGCAACATTTTGGAGCTTTCAATATCCAGTTTCTGTGTCACAATCAACGACAGACTTTGTTGAATAAGGTCATAAAGTATCAGTACATAAATAATTTACGTGTCCCTGAAACCCGTTCACATAAATCGAGTTTGATTACTCACTAAACCAATATAGCCAGTGTAAAAGATTAGCACTGTTCACCCTATGCTCATCTGAAAACTCGATTGATATGTCTTATTTTGTTACTAACAGTACAACAGCGTCATTTTTTCAGTGCAGAACAGGGTGCAGTGAACTGTATCTTAGTTCTCTGTCGCTCAGAACTAAAAAACTCAGAAGATAAGAAGTTTATACTTTTGCCTGCTTATAGTCTGTGCTCATAATTTCTAAGCTTGAAATGTGGATCGACCAAAAAATCAGTTAAGCCCGGAGGTTCTCTAATTTGATTTAAGTAGTTGGTGGCACCAAGGGCAATGCTATCGGTCATAAAGGTAAACTAAATTTGGGGAAAAACTTAGTTTTAGCTTTAAGGCTTTCGTTCTGTCCTCAGATAATCATTTGTTACTGATAAAAACCAACTTTAGGCACTACTGCAGTACAATGTTTAACTTAATGATTACCTGCACCGGCTCAATAATGGGAATAATCAAACCATGCCAAAATGGTGTAAATTTTTTAATTGCAGATGTCTTCGAAGTGTTGCTCGTATAAGATGAAACCACTTATTGAGAAATTCTGAGGCCAAGTGCAATGTTTTAAATAGAAACGACGGGCCGATTGTGACCGATCAATTGTCTGTATAGTTAAAGCATTTATGTTATTATCACTTAAAATGTCCTGGAACGTTACGATATGTTACTGAATTGTATTCTTACCAATACAAAAAGCAAGTCATTACTGTGCCATCAAATTCAGTGGTGGAAACTGTTTCATTTTACATACTATATATGAGAGTGATACATTACCAATTACAATACATTTTGCTATTACCACGTTATCTACTGTTAAAATAGTTCATTCATTCAGATTACTGCTGTTTTGAATAGTATCCAACTAACATAATTATCAACTATAATATTTCTCTCACTTGACAAGCATTATATTAGTTCAATCTCTCAGTGTTTGGTGCATAAACATAACGGAGACTAAATAAATACTTGGCAGTGGAAAATTCGATCTCCTTTAACCGAATATATATGTATTACATCATTAGTCGTTAATTATATACGTCATCGCTTTTGTTGCTTTACTACACCTGAAAGCACTATATTACTTATTTTCCCAAAATAAAATGTGTGGATGTATTCTAAATTCATTTATATAACCATACAGCATGCGCTGATTATGGTGAAATCGTAACACTGTGGTTAGCTTACAAGAGTAAGTTCCTCATTTGACAGAATTTCGGATAATAACTCGAAAAAAGTTATTTATAGTTCTTTTCTTTTCACAGGTAGCGGTTGTCAGAATCGTTCTTTATCATTTAATATTGAAATTTTATACTCCTTAAGGTCCAAGTTGGATGAGACTTTAGCAGATATTCTAAGTGTATTCATTTCTATAACTTCTGTAATTCTGAGCCACAAACATTACCTACATTATACATGAACAAAGAATGACTAATTGCTTGTAACATTCAAGGGTTGTACATTTTAGGTGTTTAATTTTTACTGCCGAGAATTTTGTTCCACTATGCAATTTATTTTTGACAAAAATCTAGATGTTTTAGTAAAGACTTTAATTTGCACCCTGTCTAGCTATTTGTAATAGTCACCAAGTACAATTTTACTTCTACGGCTGGGTTTAATCAAGGACAACAGGAAAATGGTTATTTGTGACTCTGTCATGATATTTAGTCACATAATAAGAAAAATTAATTTAGCAAGTTTTATTTAGTCTGTTCCGTCATAAATCTTTAAAGCTGAAGGACAAAAGCTAAATGCCTGTTTGAAAGTTATAAAACCTTGATGCTACTATCACATTATTTAAGTAGTTTGTCATATTTACAGAAAGATTGTCCCCATCGTATTAAAAAACTTAAAATAATATTTCCCAATATATATCACAACTTGGACTCAAGATGCAAAAGCCTAATAAGTAGTATAAAACATGATTTAAAGATAAAGTTATGGTTTTCAGTGTGAAACAATGTTTCTACTTCTAGAGTAACTATAAAACAATTAATCAATGATTTTTTTAGTGTGAAAACCTAGATGATTAGATTTAGAGTTCTATGATTTCATTTAGTGTATCAAATACCACTGAAAAATCGAAGTATTTACATGAGAAGAAATGGTAGGCTCTAGTTTAATGATTTTTTTTAATGAGGAGAGTACATACAGAAAGAAAGAAAAATAATATCATGAACATTAGTCAGTAAGAATAGATTCATAATTATTGTATGTATTTTATAAGTGTCAGATTCCCTTACAAAAGAACGAAGAAAGTATAAAACTATTTAATACTTTAACATCAGTGAAACCTTTGATAATTTCAATCATGGATCTTTTTGGATTAAATAAAGTTTATCAATATAACTTTTTTCATATCTACTTATGTTGTGGTGTATGCTACTTATATTGACATAAGTAGTAGATGATGTTAGTCGTGAACAGAAGGTCTGGAAGCAGAGAGAGACAAGAGGATCGGATAGTAAAGAATGAAAACAGGATGCAATTTGTATGACAATACAAGAACAATGAAGTCTGAGTCATTTTGACACAATTGATGAACATTTTGCAAATTAAGCATTTACTTTATGATTGTTAGATTTTATTAACAAGTCTTGTAATTTTGTGTTAAATACATTCGATTGTCCTCACTCGTGTTCTATTCACTACAATATGACCTGTTTATTAAAGTGAAATCCATCATTTCTGTACTAAAGTTTTAATAAACTGTAAAACAAAAAGCATATGAGTTGTTCCTCTTAAGTTTGTAACTATTATACATTTTCAATCATACTGTTTCCATTAAGTATTTCATAAATATTGATCAGTATAAGCTGATTAAAATGTAAGTTGCTAGGTGGATTTTTTTAAAGGTTATATGATTATTTCTTAACTTTCTTCATGTGAACATTTCAGATACTGACTACTATGTTATACATAGTTTTAGTGTTGTTATTTTTATTATTGGATCTATATATTTCCAATCTCTTTTCAATTTATTTCAGACTCTTGCTTCTTTCATGTTTTAATTTAACTTGTTTATCAATGAAAAATAGTGATTTCATACATCGAATCGATATCTTTGATCAAAATCACTTTTCCAAAGTAAGCTAAAGTCATTCTTTTTGATTGACAATTACTTCACTCTTCAGAATCTTCCAAGTCATCAGATGTATTCTGGAAATTTCAACAAATCAAATCAATTGAATACTTTCAATGGTAATTTTTTTTCGCATACCTTAGTTCAATTAACTAAATTTTATAGTTTATGCAGAAGCCCGTAGCTTATTGAATGAATGGATGATTAAAAATACTTTGGACATTGAAGATTTAGATAGCGGGACCGATGATTTTAAGCCAATTACTCCTAGTCGAAAAGAAATTAAAAGAGAATGGGACCATCTATTTAAAGACAACAATCTGAAGAGTGACGTAAGTTGTGAGAGTATAAAAGCTTTATTATTCAACCAAAAAATCTATGATTCACATCCTAACATATTTTAGATTTAGTTATCCTTAATTTTAAATATCTGCGTATTATTGGAATTCTGTAAAACTTTTGTTCATAGTTATCATATATGCGAATGTTAATGCATGTAATATGATCACGGAGAGTGGATAGAGTCATCAGACTTCATATAAAATCTTTCATTGACAGGCGTACTCTGTTCATAAAAGATACTTTGATCCATTGAAACGATGCTCACGATTTATTTATCAAATGGTTGCTTGTGAAACATATGTTCTTCGATCTGGATGAGAAGTTTTTATTTTCGTTCTGTATATCACTATTAGCCTCTCCTGTCGTAGAACTGAGATTCTCTATACCTTTTTTGCGAGCGCTTAACCAGTCCATCCTGATGCTCATATTTGTGACCAGTTCTAACCACAGATTTTTATTTGTATAAACTTTTGCGTTCCCTCCAACTCTCTCGTTCATGTGATTGTCATATCTTTTCCGTACAGATTGATAAATCAGATCTATGTCGCGATACGTCAGTTTATAACAAATTGATATGAATACTGACCCACTAAAAATTCCAAAGCATTCTTAGAATCTCATCAATCCAGATTTTGATATATTCTTAATCAAGTTTATTTTCATCATTGTCTCTGTGCGCATCACTACCACTAATAACATATCATGTTGTTTCATTACAAACACATGTCTGTTTTATCCGTAAATTTTTTTCTTCTTCATTGAATCAGTTTTGTTTTATATAGATCAATGAAAAAAGGGCTAATACTATTTTTCCAGTTCAAACATTAAATCACGGGACCTTAATTCAAGGCATTAGGGACGTAATAACAATTACTTCTTCGTTCGTATACTTAATGTTTTGCTTCCTTGGTTATCAGTGGTATATACCACTGTTCATTAAATATCTGTAAAGTTATGAATACAAGGATAGATTGGTGATTAATTAATAGAAAGAGATCTAAGGGTGGGCAAACTAAAACGTGACATCAATCCATGAAGTCATTGGAAGTTGGGCCTAATCGTGTCTAGACTAGATGGTCAGCGCCCGAATGATTATGGAAACCAATAGTTGGAGACGTTGTGTAAAATAGAGCCGAATCGGTTACAATAGTGAAGACGAATTCACTCTTTGTCTACCTTTAGATCCTTAGTTCCAAAATCATCTTGTATTCTTTTTTATTCAAGGAATTAGTGTTTTTATCTGGAATAATGTCGTCTATAGCTAGTTTTCTCTGTCACCACTGACATTTTTTCTGTTTCTACTACTATGCTATTTTTACTGATAATTTCATTTTTCTGTGCTAACGTAGTGTGACAACTTGAACTAATGCACAAATATGTCAGGTTCTCCGTTACGAATAACTGACCGACTGATTCATTAGTAATGAACTTCAAAGAAATGTTAGTTCTGGTCAACAATATCTATCTTCTCCAGGAGTAAACAAGTTGACTATAGACATAATTTTTATACCTTAGTTATTGAGATGGTGGAGAAGATTTGTAGCTCAAGTGGATGGTTTTGATGATTATATCTATAGTTATATCTAAGTTAATATTATATTTCTTTAAATACTTTTTCATAACTCAAAATGATAGTAAAAAGAAAAGACTAAACCAATTTGCGACGGCTTTGATTGAGATCGAATAGTCGTTTCCGCAAAAGTGCCTTATGTATCAAATTATATGCAAGTATACTCAGATGACGAGTCCCAAATAGAACGAAACGGAAATCCTGGATTCCACTTCTAGCCCCATCCATTTGTGCCTACAAATGCTTGTGACTTAATGGCGATACCGAGAGAATCCTCATAGGATGCATATATGCTTTTATATTGTATAGATAGACATTTAAAACTCTATCACTATACTGTTTAGCTTAAGAAAATTTCACACTACTACAATGTTGATATAGTTCCATGGATTGATAAATTTCATTGGTTTTTCGAAATTTAAGTTTTCAGATGACTATGAAGTTGATAATCACATGAAAAATAATCACTATACAGAACATAATTCTAAAGACCTAGATTTACCCCACATTGGTTATACACGCCAACGTCAGTCTACATTGGAAAAAATTCTCTTACGTCAAGAAGAGGCTAAAGCACGACGTGAACTACGACAAAAAGAATTAGAATCTCGTCGTATTCTTGAAGCTACTAATCGTCAAATAAAAGCACAAATTTTGTACAAAGCAAAACAAGTATATATTTTTTATCATACATTTTTATATTATAATTATCTCTTATAGAAAATTCAATACACCGTATGTGTGTAAATTTATTTATTGGCATCTTCTATGTAGTTTACGACAAATAGTTCAGCTAATAAACATAACAAATAATTTCAAAAGTTTATCTAGCATTTATGTTTTCCACAGTTTTATTTAATTCTAAACATCAAAACTTGATTATCATTAGGTCATAAATTGAAGTTTGTTTTGTAGTTTCCTATTACTTCAGAACAGTTCATCCATATCCATCCGTTACACTTCTAGAAATCTTGGAGATCTTATGACCTTATATCCTAAAGATAGTTTGCGCTACGGATTTCAATGAGGTGAAGATAGATTAAAAGCTAGGAAACACTGGATAACTGTTTCATTATGACGTGAAATGATTTAATTCAAGAAATTTAGGTTTGACAGTGAGCATGTTACATGTAGACTTCTGGGTTATTATTCAGCTATCCATGTTTTTTGGTTGGTGATGTAGTACGGGATTCATCAGATAGTGTTGGAAGGTATCCGCCTCCCACATGACAACAGTGAACTTCAATAATCACAATTTTCCGTACGAAATCCGGAAGTTTGTCATAAAACTGGTCATTAGTGATCGTCTAAAGGTCCAGAATTATATTATAAGCCAGGTCACAGGTACACAATGGCAACGAGTCCCACAGTGGAATAAACAGATATCAGTGCTCTGTGGCCTCCGTCAGCTAGTGTATATTCGCAACAATAACTATTATCCAATTAAACTAATTTCAACAAATCTATTCGTTCCACATTTTCTCAGATCTTTCTTCTTGACTTTATTACATGTTTACCCAAGTTTTTCTAATTTTATGATAATATTGTGAAAATTTAGAAAGAGACATTTTTATAAGGCGTGATTTTTGCATCAAATTTACTTCCTTCATGCCGCTCTCCAATAAGAATTTAGATTCGGCTAGAAAAGAAAGATGACGTCAGGTTGGATGATTTTTGGAAATTTACAGTAAAACGTAGGAAAGTTAATCGTTGGTATTGTGATTACAACCAAAGGCGTTATCAATGGGTTCGATAGGCAGCTATGATGAAAAAATAATGATCTATACGTCAATATGTTTGGGAAAACAATTTCAAGGTATAACATTGTGTCTTACAGAAAATCATGCATAGAAAAGATTGAAAATTTCTTAAAAACTCTCACTTTCTCTCTACATGTATGCAGATATATATAAAAATAGGACTTTTTAAATAAATTCACCAATAATTTCTACTAATTTGTTTTCAATGAACATAGGACGAAAAAATGAGGCAAGCAGAAGAAAGACGAGAAGAAGAACTAATTAAACAGGAGATGGTTCGAATTCGAAACGAATTAGAACAAGAAAAACAGGCAGCGAAAAACTACAGGTAGGGTGTAAAAATGTAATCTTAAAAAATTACCATAATGAATAGTAAAAAACATGAAAAATTATAGTACACGTTTGGGAAGGTTGCTAAAAATTTGGTTGAGAAACAAGACGGATTGGACGAAGAAAAACACAGAAAGCATGAAAAAACGACGGCAACTACGTGCCATTAATGTTAACAACACAAGGGTAGAATAAGGCTTCACATAATCCGATCACAAACAAAAATGAAAATACTCGAATCCGAACAAAATCGTATTAGCGGATTGTTTGTAAGAGTGGATGGAGTCAGTTGTAGGACGTGGATTGTTTGTGTTTGTTTTGAGGTGATGTTGTGTGTGTGTGTGTGTGTGTGGAGGTGTTTGTAGTAGAATATTTGTGAGTTGTATTGTGATGAGTTTGGTGTTGGTGGCACACGGACACGCCTCCATAGCTCAGTGGATAGAGCACTGGTCTAGTAAACCAGGGGTCGGGAGTTCGATCCTCCCTGGAGGCAGTGTGTTTGCAACCACTTCGAATTGAGATCATGTTCCAGTCGTGTTAGTTTTACTAACTGTCACCACTGATCACCAACCGTGACGAAACACACTCGTCCCTGTTCAACTCGAAACTCACAAGTTCACATACAAGTAGACATCGACTCCAGTCAACTAAACCACTTACAAGACGATCAATCAATTGGAACACCGGAGCTGATGATATTATATATCCAGATGTCAACAGCACCGTCATAGTCTATCGTCAGTTGGACTCAGTGGAAATAATTGAGGAGCTCCCGTCCGGTTAATTCTAACACGAACTCATTCAACGAGAAGCGTTGAATGTTGAGCAATGCACAGAGAGAGAGAGAGAGAGGGAGTGAGACGAGCGTACCACCGGAAACCTGTTTTTCACTCGACTCCGATACACTTGGAGCATATCATGTGAGATTATTATCTCGACAGAATTGTGCAACTGTTTGTGTACTTCGGCGACACTTTTGTCAGGGGTTAGGTGTCGACCTGTTGAAGAGTGGATAGTGGAGCTGAGCATTCGGCAGGTTGGTTTGCATGGTGATGCGACTTTCTCTCTCCCCAGAACAGTTCGTCTACACAAACATTTGACAGATATTCTCAGACACACGCGACACAAATGGATAGGTTCTGATGAGGCTTATTGGTAAAACAGAGTTTAGACGGTCTGCATAGACCACGGAAGAAGTGAACATCCGTCGTCACAGGCTTCTCCACGGATTGCCACCACGTCGTCATCTGGTCTGCATGAGACGTTCGTCAGTGATCTTCCGTGTCTGGTAGGATTAGGGTTTCAGGTGAGTGTGTGAGACGTATGCGCTAATACGAGCTAGTCATGTGAGCAGCCGTTTCAGGTTGGCTTGTGTTGCAGCATGACAACTTGTTGTGGAATTACGAGACACATGACGATGGTCAGATATCAGTCTGTCTATGAATTGGCGAGCTCGGTGTGACGCATTTCGTTCTGAATTTGCTCGTGTCTTTAGAACATGAGATTTGCAGATTGTTATTATCCTACTGTGACTGTTACTAATCAAAATGGTCAGAGATCGTGGTGAAATGATTCAAGTAGTGCCTCAGTATATTCATGCGTGCAGTAATTGACACGGACAGAATATCTTGCAGTTATGAATGTATATACATGTATCTATATATACACGAATCAATATATGTGTAGATATTTCCATCTATATAGATATAGATATATAGAAGTGCAGAATGTATTTGTAGCAATTGACCAAGCATAGAGCGAATTGTTGAGGTGTTCGTTGATAAGGATAATGAATGGGTTGGTGTGATTCGGAGGTGTCTGTAGTAAGTGGGAATATGTTGATGTTACTTGATAATATGTGTGATTTTCAGGTGTCGTGCTAGTTATGTGTTAGTCGAAGTTGTAGTGTCGGTGTTTGTTGTTGATGTATAAATGTGGTGTTTGTAAGAGTGGATGGAGTCAGTTGTAGGACGTGGATTGTTTGTGTTTGTTTTGAGGTGATGTTGTGTGTGTGTGTGTGTGTGTGGAGGTGTTTGTAGTAGAATATTTGTGAGTTGTATTGTGATGAGTTTGGTGTTGGTGGCACACGGACACGCCTCCATAGCTCAGTGGATAGAGCACTGGTCTAGTAAACCAGGGGTCGGGAGTTCGATCCTCCCTGGAGGCAGTGTGTTTGCAACCACTTCGAATTGAGATCATGTTCCAGTCGTGTTAGTTTTACTAACTGTCACCACTGATCACCAACCGTGACGAAACACACTCGTCCCTGTTCAACTCGAAACTCACAAGTTCACATACAAGTAGACATCGACTCCAGTCAACTAAACCACTTACAAGACGATCAATCAATTGGAACACCGGAGCTGATGATATTATATATCCAGATGTCAACAGCACCGTCATAGTCTATCGTCAGTTGGACTCAGTGGAAATAATTGAGGAGCTCCCGTCCGGTTAATTCTAACACGAACTCATTCAACGAGAAGCGTTGAATGTTGAGCAATGCACAGAGAGAGAGAGAGAGAGAGGGAGTGAGACGAGCGTACCACCGGAAACCTGTTTTTCACTCGACTCCGATACACTTGGAGCATATCATGTGAGATTATTATCTCGACAGAATTGTGCAACTGTTTGTGTACTTCGGCGACACTTTTGTCAGGGGTTAGGTGTCGACCTGTTGAAGAGTGGATAGTGGAGCTGAGCATTCGGCAGGTTGGTTTGCATGGTGATGCGACTTTCTCTCTCCCCAGAACAGTTCGTCTACACAAACATTTGACAGATATTCTCAGACACACGCGACACAAATGGATAGGTTCTGATGAGGCTTATTGGTAAAACAGAGTTTAGACGGTCTGCATAGACCACGGAAGAAGTGAACATCCGTCGTCACAGGCTTCTCCACGGATTGCCACCACGTCGTCATCTGGTCTGCATGAGACGTTCGTCAGTGATCTTCCGTGTCTGGTAGGATTAGGGTTTCAGGTGAGTGTGTGAGACGTATGCGCTAATACGAGCTAGTCATGTGAGCAGCCGTTTCAGGTTGGCTTGTGTTGCAGCATGACAACTTGTTGTGGAATTACGAGACACATGACGATGGTCAGATATCAGTCTGTCTATGAATTGGCGAGCTCGGTGTGACGCATTTCGTTCTGAATTTGCTCGTGTCTTTAGAACATGAGATTTGCAGATTGTTATTATCCTACTGTGACTGTTACTAATCAAAATGGTCAGAGATCGTGGTGAAATGATTCAAGTAGTGCCTCAGTATATTCATGCGTGCAGTAATTGACACGGACAGAATATCTTGCAGTTATGAATGTATATACATGTATCTATATATACACGAATCAATATATGTGTAGATATTTCCATCTATATAGATATAGATATATAGAAGTGCAGAATGTATTTGTAGCAATTGACCAAGCATAGAGCGAATTGTTGAGGTGTTCGTTGATAAGGATAATGAATGGGTTGGTGTGATTCGGAGGTGTCTGTAGTAAGTGGGAATATGTTGATGTTACTTGATAATATGTGTGATTTTCAGGTGTCGTGCTAGTTATGTGTTAGTCGAAGTTGTAGTGTCGGTGTTTGTTGTTGATGTATAAATGTGGTGTTTGTAAGAGTGGATGGAGTCAGTTGTAGGACGTGGATTGTTTGTGTTTGTTTTGAGGTGATGTTGTGTGTGTGTGTGTGTGTGTGGAGGTGTTTGTAGTAGAATATTTGTGAGTTGTATTGTGATGAGTTTGGTGTTGGTGGCACACGGACACGCCTCCATAGCTCAGTGGATAGAGCACTGGTCTAGTAAACCAGGGGTCGGGAGTTCGATCCTCCCTGGAGGCAGTGTGTTTGCAACCACTTCGAATTGAGATCATGTTCCAGTCGTGTTAGTTTTACTAACTGTCACCACTGATCACCAACCGTGACGAAACACACTCGTCCCTGTTCAACTCGAAACTCACAAGTTCACATACAAGTAGACATCGACTCCAGTCAACTAAACCACTTACAAGACGATCAATCAATTGGAACACCGGAGCTGATGATATTATATATCCAGATGTCAACAGCACCGTCATAGTCTATCGTCAGTTGGACTCAGTGGAAATAATTGAGGAGCTCCCGTCCGGTTAATTCTAACACGAACTCATTCAACGAGAAGCGTTGAATGTTGAGCAATGCACAGAGAGAGAGAGAGAGGGAGTGAGACGAGCGTACCACCGGAAACCTGTTTTTCACTCGACTCCGATACACTTGGAGCATATCATGTGAGATTATTATCTCGACAGAATTGTGCAACTGTTTGTGTACTTCGGCGACACTTTTGTCAGGGGTTAGGTGTCGACCTGTTGAAGAGTGGATAGTGGAGCTGAGCATTCGGCAGGTTGGTTTGCATGGTGATGCGACTTTCTCTCTCCCCAGAACAGTTCGTCTACACAAACATTTGACAGATATTCTCAGACACACGCGACACAAATGGATAGGTTCTGATGAGGCTTATTGGTAAAACAGAGTTTAGACGGTCTGCATAGACCACGGAAGAAGTGAACATCCGTCGTCACAGGCTTCTCCACGGATTGCCACCACGTCGTCATCTGGTCTGCATGAGACGTTCGTCAGTGATCTTCCGTGTCTGGTAGGATTAGGGTTTCAGGTGAGTGTGTGAGACGTATGCGCTAATACGAGCTAGTCATGTGAGCAGCCGTTTCAGGTTGGCTTGTGTTGCAGCATGACAACTTGTTGTGGAATTACGAGACACATGACGATGGTCAGATATCAGTCTGTCTATGAATTGGCGAGCTCGGTGTGACGCATTTCGTTCTGAATTTGCTCGTGTCTTTAGAACATGAGATTTGCAGATTGTTATTATCCTACTGTGACTGTTACTAATCAAAATGGTCAGAGATCGTGGTGAAATGATTCAAGTAGTGCCTCAGTATATTCATGCGTGCAGTAATTGACACGGACAGAATATCTTGCAGTTATGAATGTATATACATGTATCTATATATACACGAATCAATATATGTGTAGATATTTCCATCTATATAGATATAGATATATAGAAGTGCAGAATGTATTTGTAGCAATTGACCAAGCATAGAGCGAATTGTTGAGGTGTTCGTTGATAAGGATAATGAATGGGTTGGTGTGATTCGGAGGTGTCTGTAGTAAGTGGGAATATGTTGATGTTACTTGATAATATGTGTGATTTTCAGGTGTCGTGCTAGTTATGTGTTAGTCGAAGTTGTAGTGTCGGTGTTTGTTGTTGATGTATAAATGTGGTGTTTGTAAGAGTGGATGGAGTCAGTTGTAGGACGTGGATTGTTTGTGTTTGTTTTGAGGTGATGTTGTGTGTGTGTGTGTGTGTGTGGAGGTGTTTGTAGTAGAATATTTGTGAGTTGTATTGTGATGAGTTTGGTGTTGGTGGCACACGGACACGCCTCCATAGCTCAGTGGATAGAGCACTGGTCTAGTAAACCAGGGGTCGGGAGTTCGATCCTCCCTGGAGGCAGTGTGTTTGCAACCACTTCGAATTGAGATCATGTTCCAGTCGTGTTAGTTTTACTAACTGTCACCACTGATCACCAACCGTGACGAAACACACTCGTCCCTGTTCAACTCGAAACTCACAAGTTCACATACAAGTAGACATCGACTCCAGTCAACTAAACCACTTACAAGACGATCAATCAATTGGAACACCGGAGCTGATGATATTATATATCCAGATGTCAACAGCACCGTCATAGTCTATCGTCAGTTGGACTCAGTGGAAATAATTGAGGAGCTCCCGTCCGGTTAATTCTAACACGAACTCATTCAACGAGAAGCGTTGAATGTTGAGCAATGCACAGAGAGAGAGAGAGAGAGAGAGAGGGAGTGAGACGAGCGTACCACCGGAAACCTGTTTTTCACTCGACTCCGATACACTTGGAGCATATCATGTGAGATTATTATCTCGACAGAATTGTGCAACTGTTTGTGTACTTCGGCGACACTTTTGTCAGGGGTTAGGTGTCGACCTGTTGAAGAGTGGATAGTGGAGCTGAGCATTCGGCAGGTTGGTTTGCATGGTGATGCGACTTTCTCTCTCCCCAGAACAGTTCGTCTACACAAACATTTGACAGATATTCTCAGACACACGCGACACAAATGGATAGGTTCTGATGAGGCTTATTGGTAAAACAGAGTTTAGACGGTCTGCATAGACCACGGAAGAAGTGAACATCCGTCGTCACAGGCTTCTCCACGGATTGCCACCACGTCGTCATCTGGTCTGCATGAGACGTTCGTCAGTGATCTTCCGTGTCTGGTAGGATTAGGGTTTCAGGTGAGTGTGTGAGACGTATGCGCTAATACGAGCTAGTCATGTGAGCAGCCGTTTCAGGTTGGCTTGTGTTGCAGCATGACAACTTGTTGTGGAATTACGAGACACATGACGATGGTCAGATATCAGTCTGTCTATGAATTGGCGAGCTCGGTGTGACGCATTTCGTTCTGAATTTGCTCGTGTCTTTAGAACATGAGATTTGCAGATTGTTATTATCCTACTGTGACTGTTACTAATCAAAATGGTCAGAGATCGTGGTGAAATGATTCAAGTAGTGCCTCAGTATATTCATGCGTGCAGTAATTGACACGGACAGAATATCTTGCAGTTATGAATGTATATACATGTATCTATATATACACGAATCAATATATGTGTAGATATTTCCATCTATATAGATATAGATATATAGAAGTGCAGAATGTATTTGTAGCAATTGACCAAGCATAGAGCGAATTGTTGAGGTGTTCGTTGATAAGGATAATGAATGGGTTGGTGTGATTCGGAGGTGTCTGTAGTAAGTGGGAATATGTTGATGTTACTTGATAATATGTGTGATTTTCAGGTGTCGTGCTAGTTATGTGTTAGTCGAAGTTGTAGTGTCGGTGTTTGTTGTTGATGTATAAATGTGGTGTTTGTAAGAGTGGATGGAGTCAGTTGTAGGACGTGGATTGTTTGTGTTTGTTTTGAGGTGATGTTGTGTGTGTGTGTGTGTGTGTGGAGGTGTTTGTAGTAGAATATTTGTGAGTTGTATTGTGATGAGTTTGGTGTTGGTGGCACACGGACACGCCTCCATAGCTCAGTGGATAGAGCACTGGTCTAGTAAACCAGGGGTCGGGAGTTCGATCCTCCCTGGAGGCAGTGTGTTTGCAACCACTTCGAATTGAGATCATGTTCCAGTCGTGTTAGTTTTACTAACTGTCACCACTGATCACCAACCGTGACGAAACACACTCGTCCCTGTTCAACTCGAAACTCACAAGTTCACATACAAGTAGACATCGACTCCAGTCAACTAAACCACTTACAAGACGATCAATCAATTGGAACACCGGAGCTGATGATATTATATATCCAGATGTCAACAGCACCGTCATAGTCTATCGTCAGTTGGACTCAGTGGAAATAATTGAGGAGCTCCCGTCCGGTTAATTCTAACACGAACTCATTCAACGAGAAGCGTTGAATGTTGAGCAATGCACAGAGAGAGAGAGAGAGAGAGAGAGAGGGAGTGAGACGAGCGTACCACCGGAAACCTGTTTTTCACTCGACTCCGATACACTTGGAGCATATCATGTGAGATTATTATCTCGACAGAATTGTGCAACTGTTTGTGTACTTCGGCGACACTTTTGTCAGGGGTTAGGTGTCGACCTGTTGAAGAGTGGATAGTGGAGCTGAGCATTCGGCAGGTTGGTTTGCATGGTGATGCGACTTTCTCTCTCCCCAGAACAGTTCGTCTACACAAACATTTGACAGATATTCTCAGACACACGCGACACAAATGGATAGGTTCTGATGAGGCTTATTGGTAAAACAGAGTTTAGACGGTCTGCATAGACCACGGAAGAAGTGAACATCCGTCGTCACAGGCTTCTCCACGGATTGCCACCACGTCGTCATCTGGTCTGCATGAGACGTTCGTCAGTGATCTTCCGTGTCTGGTAGGATTAGGGTTTCAGGTGAGTGTGTGAGACGTATGCGCTAATACGAGCTAGTCATGTGAGCAGCCGTTTCAGGTTGGCTTGTGTTGCAGCATGACAACTTGTTGTGGAATTACGAGACACATGACGATGGTCAGATATCAGTCTGTCTATGAATTGGCGAGCTCGGTTTGACGTATTTTATTGTGGAGTTGCCTTCGCATATATATATAAATATATTTGAATGGTATTTAGTTTTTTTATTTTACTTTGTACATTTTTTACTCACGTTTTTTGTTTTATATTGATTTTGCTGTAATGATTAAAGGTATTCTGGTATTTCAAATGATTTGTCACTGGTCCTGTGTGTGCTGTTCCTCAATTAGATTTATCATGTCTTTCTGTTAATTCCGATGATGACAATAAATCATTTACTACGACTGCACGTGTTGAATCTCATCAGACTAGAAATGCGGAATACTTAGTAAGACGAAATATTTATTATTTCTGTTTTATCATGCAATGAATTGAAACAAAATGGATATAAAATTATTCATTTGTATTCATCTGCAATATATTTTTTGATGGTACACATTTATGGTGAATAAAATTGTAACGAATCATGTTTTAGTACTTTAAGTTAGTTCACTGTAACAATGGTTTCACAGAATTACGCTGTTTGAATTGTTTCAATTTTCAATAGTATTAGTTAAATTGTCAAATAATATACATTCGTTTTTATTAATATTTGGTCAGATACAGTGCCGGTTAAGATTATGTGTTGGCGTCGATGCTTGACTAAGTACCTTCTATTAATTTATCTTCAAAAAATTAACTACGTCAGAACCATATATTAAATACTTATTGAACTATTTATTTAAGAGAATTATTGAAATCTGTGAGTCTAGGTTTCCATACTTTACTTCATTATTTGTTTGAAATACGTCTCATAATTTTGAAAGTACTGTGAAATGTGAATTGATATGACCGATATACAGGTAGATTATGAGAATTATAAACCTTCCAAAAGTATTATCAGTCTTCTTACTATGCTATGAACACAAAATCTATCATGTTAGGGATCGCGGACGGAGATAGAATTTGGAGTGTGCACTACGCTCTATTTGGAATTTATCAACTAAAGCTACTCATTTTAATGAATAAGCCTTGAAATCATTTTTAGGATCATCATCTGCTGGATAGTATTTATCTATTTTATCAGATTAGTTCGGATGTGAAATTGGTTTTCGATGGAGTTTTGTTCTCTGAGTTGGATGGTTTGATCGTAGAGCTTTCATCGTTCTTCTAAACGACATCATCAGCACAAACTTCAAGTAGAAGTGAAGTGTTAGAATTTCTCCACATGCGGTTCATAGCTTGTTCTGTACATCTCGATGTTGATTAATTCTTGTTGACCTTAAGCCTGTCATTGTCAAACATAGGAACAAAAATCAAACCAATGGGAGACACAACCAAAGAAAAGAAGTAAACAATGACAGGTTTAAGTTCAACAAGAATTAATCAACATTGAGGTCTACAAGGCAAGCTGTGAACCATATGTGGAATAAATCTAACACTTCAGTTCTATCTGAAATTTGTGTTAATGATGTCGTTCAGAAGAACGATGAAAGCTCTACGACCAAACGATCCAACTCAGAACAAAATTCCATCAAAATCATCCACTTAATCTACAAATCTTCTCCATCATCTCGAAATTTGTTCTCCTCACATATTGATACTAGCTTGAGAAGTAATAAAAACTAAAGAACACCAAATGGTACTAGACCACTGAATTTCAACTCATCAATCTCAATATAACAGAACTGTAGGCAAACTTATTATAGATTATACTTTGAATATCATTATGGTTGTGGATCATTGAATAGTTTTATACTAAAACAAAACAGCTGCCCAATGTTAACTAGACTTCTATAGTTAACAATAAACAATTAAAATCAATATAATATTCAATGTAGTGAATAATTCTCGTTAAAACTTCTCTTCATTCTCTTTATACTTCACATTTCTCTTTTTTTTCTTTTCATAGATGAAATTGACATTCAATGCATGGTATAATGTAATTTATAATATAAAAATTCAATTCACAATGTTACAAGCTAAAAATGAATTTCATCTAAAAAAAACTTATTTTAATTATTGGAAATTAAAAATTCACCAAATTAATTATAATCGTGATATTGAAAAAGCGAAAATAGATTCTATAGAAGTAATAAAGTAAGCTCAATTCAAAATAATATTATTATTTCTACTACTCCTACTCCTACTCCTACTTCTACTCCTGCTCCTCCTCCCCCTTTTCCTACTACTACTACCACTACTCTCACTACTACTACTGCTACTAATACTACTACTACTTCTGTCACCACTACTACTACTACTACTACTACTACTACTACTTCTACTACCACTACTACTGTCACTACTACTACTACTTCTAATAATAATGATAACAACAATAATAATGATAATACTAATGAAAATAATCCGCTGACAAGAAGTTTCTTTTCTTCTATTTCATTTACTGAAACCATAAAATCATAGTTACAGTTAAGAAAGCTAAATGAAGTGAATTGTTTTAAAAAGAGAATGGGATTATCGTATTAATAAACGTGTCCGGATATATTTTGTAATAATTCTGATCACACTGCTGAGATATACATAAGTATTGATATGATATAACATAATATACAAATTAATAGTTCTTAGAGCTAATAACCACAAATGGATCAGTAATAAAGACAGAAAACACAGTGAACTCCTTTGAATGTATTATATTGAAATTATTATTTACAAACATCATACCAGAAGACCTTAAGTCCCAGTTTATGGAGTAGATAATAAATTTATCACTCAAAATTACCCCTTCAAGTCATTTACATGACCAAGCAAGTCGACTGAATAAAGATAATTACTTTTTAAAAATTGGGAATTTAGTAATTCATGACTGAACTCTATATGCGTAAACATCATTTTCAATCTGTTATCCTTCCATAGTTCACATTTCTGATCTATTTTCACCTCACCATTTTTATGTGATTGTATAATTTTTTTTCTTGATACCTGAAAAGATCAAACATTATTAATGAATCAATCTCGTTCTGTTTTCCAGTCAATTACTAATCAAAATACTTCGCGTTTTTAAGCCAACTCTTACTTCTCATTGATTACTGTGATATGTTATCAGTACAAAACTAACCTTATTGATACTTTTATAGAATGATCGGATGTAAACTCAAATACATTGTATTTGGAATTATAAATTTGTAGAGATTTAGGTTTTTCAATCCGCAGTAACTTTGAATGTAAATATATGCCTTTGTGTGGGAACATTGTGACTCCTATAATCAATTTATCGAATGCACATAGATTTGCAAATCTGTCACCATTCTTGTTCTTTTCTCTCAGTCATTTCATGTTGTCCTATGATATCTTCATATTCAGTGTTGTCCATTCCAACTTTGGCCTTTAGATCTCCCGTCAGGATTTTCATGTCTTTTCCTGAGCACTTCGCCATGATCGATTGCAACATCTCGTAGGATTGATCTTTATCGTTGTCACTGTTATGATTGTTGGGTGCATAACATTGAATAACATTGATTGTAATTTCCTGGTTCTTTGTTTTGAATAATGGTTTGATGATTCTGAAGAGGTGAAATTCCCATCCTGTAAGTTCTCGTTGGGCTTGTTTAGACACCATCAGAGCAACTCCCTGAGTGTGCGGGGGATTTTCCTCTTCGCGACCGGAGCACAGCAACATCTATTCCGAATCTATCCTTTTCTGTCTAGCTCGGGTAGAATGAATTTCCCTGATTCCGAGAATCATCAGGTTGTGTCTTCTCATTTCCGTGGCTAGTTGACTGGTCTTCCCGGTCTCCCACATTGTCCGAACATCCCATGTACGTATATTAATTAGTGCTCTGGTTGTTAGAAGGAGCGTCGGCCTCGTAACTTCTGAAGAATGTCGGCCTTAATCATGAGACGTCATAATTCTTCTGAATGAAGATCGTTCAACTAGGAGGACATAGTTTAAATAGTTAGAACCTCTAAATCTGGTTAGCGTTATTTAGCGAGGTTGTTTTCTACGTGATGGGGATTCTGAACTCATACTGAACCTTTCTCTTATTCGTGCTTGTGACTAGAAGAAACCCTAGAAGTGTTACAGGTGGAGTTATTTTAAGCAATAGTCTGTCTTTAAAGCATAATCATAACAGAAACACGATATTACAATGTAAACTAAATGTTTTACAATCGACTAGTTTAAATATACAAAGTAAATTAAATTTTCAGGATAGGAACCGTCCCGGAATTTATCTATACAATAAGCTCTTAACCATCTATACAACTTTCATTACGTATGGTTCCATAAAATGAAAACACTAGTAAGGTTATAAAAAATATCACCAATTTCGTATAAAACTTCATATTTATTTTCTTTACTTAAAGAAAAGAATATAGAGCTAAACAGTTTCATGAAAATTTTCTATTGAAACAATGTTTTACACGTTGGAGTTGTACAATACGAATGGAGAAAGTAAGTATATAATATTTTATCTATGAAAGGCTAACTGTAACAAAATATTTCTCAATTTCTTAATATAATACTTAAAAGATTTTGTCTCAGAAATACTGTTTCATCATATTTTTCAGATACATAAAATCTCCACAAAACCCTTCTGATACTAATCAACATATACTCACTAGTGACTGGCTTCAAGATACATATTCTGGAGTTCTAGTGAGAAGTAGTGACCAGTGGAGTTCGACCGGATCTGTTGTGAGATAGTAACTCATTGGTGACGATGATAGATGTGTCACTCAATTTTGTGGATTAGTTGAAGTTAGACATTAACACCGTTGAGTGACGGACGGCTCAGCGGTCTGGCGGTTAGACACTCGCGTGCGAGACCGATAGGTCTTGGGTTCAGGGTCGGTGTTGCGCACTGCCGAGGGTCCCACAATAGGACGGAATGGCCGTCCAGTTTTTCCAGATTTTCCATGGTGGTCTAGCTTCGATTGACCCATGATCTCAACTATTGAAATGACTAAAATCTCCACCAAACTCATACTGAAAATGTGTATATTTATTCGTTTTGCTATGTATCCAAATGCATTGATCTAAATCAAAATATATTATAACGTTCATGCAGATGTGAACAAAGATAATGACAATTGTTTCTTAGAATCGCAGAACCAAGATCAACAGGTAAAGCTGTTCGTAGTATATGGAGAGGGTGGAATCGTTCACGTCTACCTGAAGTTTGTGCTGATGATATTGTTTACAAAGACAAGGAAAATTTCATGATTAAACCATCCAAGATAGTGAATAAAACTGCATTAAATTCATCCACCTAACCTACAAGTCTTCTCCACTATTTCAATTACTGAAGTTATATTGTAAAGTATATCTAGCTTGTCTTCTTTTGTAGTTATGTTCTTTTGGGTTACATAATATTATGTGTAGAGTTGTTTTTTTTTGGGGGGTACACGTATTTGTAATGGTCTTAATGATCGTTTTTCGGTCTTCGGTATTTTCTTCTCATAGGACAGAAGTATTTACTTTAAAATACTTCAATTAGGCAGTAGAGTTCTATATAAAGTAGAGTTGATTCCTTTTCATGAATGGACATTAACTAAATAACATTTCCAAAATATTTAGAACGTTATAACTATTTTAAATTCATTTCAGACCTTTTGTAAACAAAATAACCTATCTCGGAAATTTTATTCATTATTGCCTAACAGTTATCTGATTATTTATTGTATTGTTAATAACTGTAAACTTTTCACTATCTATCCTTGCTTATAAAGTTTGTGAATTAAGGCAATATCTAAGTAGTCCGCACAGGATACATATATGCCAATAAGAGACTGATCAATTGCAGTTCTAATTACCAATGTGAAGATTCAAGTAAACAACATCATGCGAATTTAAAACTTAACCTCATTGTATAAACTAGTGACTATCAGGACTCAGTAAGTAAGCGGATAACCCGATAGCGTTGGAAGTGAACGGTACTGGGCTCAAGTTTTATAGCGAACATCAAATCTGAGATGCAGGTACATCCAGTGACGAGTCCCAAATAGGACGAAACGAGCACCCTGGACTCCTCTTCAAGCCACTATCCATCTTTGCTTTTCAGATGTACATTTCTCAAATATATATACTTAAAAAGTTTCGGATAAAAATATTTTTTGTATTGCTAGTTACAGTAATATAGTATATATGACCTTAGCTAACCAGACAATACATTTATTTCATATCAACTGAGTAAAAGATTATATCCTTCATTCTTTTACAATTTCTTTTTCACAGTCAACTCGTGATCAGTTAGAAAAAGAATCATTCAGACGTGAAAAAGAAATCAAATTCTCAATCATTTAGATACTTTATTGAACAATCATCAAACAAAAACATTAACATCTGATAATGATAATAATAATAATAATGAAACTATACCACTTGGTAATCGTATATGTTTAACTGATAGAAAATCGCAAAAATCAAAGGTAATTAATTACATAATTTTGTAGTAAGGTTATTTTCATTTGTAAACATTTTCTTTTTTCATTTTTCATTAGAATTTGTCGTGTAGCTTATTTGGTGACTGGAATTTCACATACTATTTTAATTATTAATTATTACTTGAAGTTAGACATTAACACTGTCGATGCCGGCTCAGTAGTCTAATGGTCAAGTACTCGCGCGCGAGACCGATATGTTCTGGGTTCGAACCTCGCGAGGCGGGGTCGAGGAGGAGGAGGAGTCCCACAATAGGACGAAACGGCTGTCTAGTGCTTTCAGGTTTCCCATGGTGGTTTAGCTTCAAATGACTCATGATCTCAGAAAGTGATATTAATTAATTTGCTAACCACTAAACAAATATAATAAAAAAAATATATAATTAGTTTACATTTTCTTGAATTGAACTACTAGATTGGATAACTTTATAATCAAAGTTGGATGGTGGCTAATAGTGGAATACAGTTTGACGCGCGTTTCGTTCTATTTGGGACTCGTCAGCTGGGTGTGCCTGCTAGCCACCATATAACTTTGCTGATAATGCTTATGAAGTAAGGCAATATCAAGGCAGTACGCAATAGATGCACATATGCCAATGAGAGACTGATCAATTGCAGTCTTAAGCAACAATGGCTGATTATCTATACCTTTACTATAATTGGCATGCTTCCAGAATTTTCTGGGAGAGTTCTGTCAAATGGAACTCTATAATGTACACTAAATTTTCTGAACATAACCAACCTTGAAGTATAGGGTTTCATTACACTTCTTATCTTATTGTTAGGGGGATTCAGAAAATTCCTCGAGAAAAAAACAAAAAAGGCCCTGCAAACGCTAAGAAACGTCTTATCCAATTGGGATTCGACAGAAGTTTTGCCAGAAACATCTAGGAAGTGAAAGTCACGTGTCGCGTTTCTGATTGAATGATTACCTATACTACTACTGTGCTTGGTAGCGTTCAGGAAATTTCCGGAAAACCAAGGCCATATAAAATACTATAAATACCCTAGATTTTCTGTGCATGAATGGACATTTGAAGTAAAGCGTTTTTCCATTTATCTCAGCTTTTCTCTATGTTCAAGTCGCTGTGTAGATTTAGTTTGGGGGCTAATAGAAGAGCTTAGTAACCGAATTTAGCATTCAATTAGAAGGCTTATCACTTCTCCCTATTGTTTGAGCTGATAATCTTAAAACGATCATACATAGTGATGCCTGAATAACATACTGAATATATTAAGCTTTATAAAATAACAGCTTAGCCAGTTGGACATTATGCCAAAATGACTTTAAAAATTGGAAATATGTTTACAAAACAAACCTCAGACGATTTTCAAAAAATGCATTTGCATTAAGGTATGCCAAATTCAATCGTTTAATCTCACTGAAGTTTGAGTTGCTCTTTAAGAAATTGATACTATTTTCACATAAAATTTTTCAGTATTTGTATCTTGTCGTTGTTAGTAAGGACTGTAGCTGATCATTTATTTATGGCACAAGCACGTCTTGAACAAACTGTCTTGATATTGCCAAATATTTACACTTATCTTGACAAATTTAGGTAATGGATAACAACTGAATCCAGAACTGATGGGTACCGAAAAAGACAAAACTCTCGTCCTAGGTCTCCGAGTTAACTACTAAGCTCTGTTAAAATACTTTATCATATTATTTTATTTTAAAATTCGTATTCTGTACATACAAAATGTTATTAATTAGTAAATGACTTCATTGTGTCTAACTGTCATATACCTGAAGTTTGTGTTGATGATGTCGTTCAGAAGAATGATGAAAGCTCGACGACTAGACCTTCCAGCTCAGGGAATAAAACTCTATCAAAATCATCCACGTGAGCTACAAATCTTCTTCACCCTCTCAAATTATCTTCTCTATTATTACTATCAATAACAAAAGATTTTTATTTATTCAGTTACTTATTTCGGTCATATATATATTCGATTATATTTAATTAACATTAGAATGCTCATCCAGGCTGTGTTTTCTGTTAGAATACTTTGATAAACTCGTTTTGTTTGGTGGTACTTTTATTTGCATAATAACTAGAATGATTATTTTAACTTTAGCATTTGCTAAAGAATTTATTCATTGTTTTAAATAACAGCAACATACATTATCATATATCACTCAATTAACTTTAATAATAGATTGTTGTGATTCGTATTGTCATGTTATTTACTTATATGTTATTATAAGAGATACTTGTTTCTTAATGGAAATCGAATTGATTTTTTCAGAGACTGGTATGCTATAATCTCGTAATTTTTGTAGAGTTGAGTGATGTATGTTCCCAATGATCTTTCACCAAATTCATTATTATCTTGTGAATCCTGTTTTATGAATTCCAGACTGTAAATACCAACAAAGCGTGTTTGAAATCAGCGAATTCATCTCCTTCAGTTGAAGACTTGATATCTGGTGATTTTACTCTGGATCATTACAAAAGTGATAGAAAAGTTAGTCCATTATATTATTTCCTAAGGGTAATGTCTGCTTTCATCATGTTTTTATTATTTTAACTTAACATAGAACCAGCATAGTGAATTATGGTGTAGCGTTTGAATTTTGGAAAAGTGTAGAAAATTTGTAAATTAAATATTCCCTGAAAAGCATAGAACACATGAAACTGAGTAAAGGAATATTTCTTGCAAATTAGATTTATATCAGAGCTTTGCATAAGTATTACAACTGAATATAAAACCGACACTAAACAAATGACTATTGTGTGTGCTACTTATATTGACATTAGTAGTATATGATGTTAGTCGTGAACGGAAGGTCTGGCAGCAGAGAGACAAGAGGATCGAACAGCAAAGAATGGAAACAGGATGCAATTTTTATGACAATGCAAGAACAATGAAGTCTGGGTCATTATGAGACAACTGATGGACATTTTACAAATTAAGCATTTATGATACGATTGTTAGATTTTATTAACAAGTCCTGTAATAATTGTCCCCACCGGTGTTCTCGTTCACTACACTATAAGTTAAATTACAGTAACTGATTGTATAGTTGTACAGTTCAAGGTTTATCTAACAGCAAACTAAAGTAAATTATTGACAGAATACATTATAATTACCAGCAGAAGACTTGAAATGTCCTGTTAAGTGGTCAACTAGAAGTAACGTAATGATTATTCAATGTAGATATACCAATACTTTTATAGTTGATGTTGGTCAGGAGGAAATAGTAGTTTTAGGTTCCTTGCTAGTCGGGACCCATCACAAGGTTTTTCTTGTAAAACTAAGATTCACCTTACCCAACTTTGGAGTCTGAGACGGAAACACTGAGCTACTTGAGGCTTAACTGAACATCTGTTGAACTGAGATATATACAAAGGGTTCATCATTGAGTAGTTACTTTAGTTATGTTTGTTTTGGATGCCGGTCAGCTTAGTGGTCTAGTGGTTAAGTGCTCGCGCGCAAAACCAGTAGGTCCTGGGTTCGAATCTCGCGGGGGGGGCGAGGTCGTGGAATGCGCACTGCTGAGGAGTCCCACAGTACGGAAAAACGACCGTCCAGCGCTCCCAGGTTTTCCGTGGTGGTCTAACCTCAATTGACTCATGATTTCAACTATTAAATTTATATATATATTAGCTTGATCTTTCTTTCTTTTTATTTAAAATTCTAGAATAATCGAATACTATCCGCTCAATCAAGTGTAATGAAACCGATTTTAAATCAAACTATTATACAACAACGTAATATTATTGCTGCACAAAATCGTGAAATTAATGCATTAAAAGCAGCACATCGTTATTCAGAATGGTTATTAGAAGCACGAGCACATAAATTAGCTAAAACTATAATAGAAAAAGTAAAAGAATGATTTTTTCTCCCTTTGAAATTAAACCAGGAGTCATTACTAGAACTTCTTAGTTATTGTCAATAGTTTTCAAACTTACTATCATGTTATTTCAATAGTTATTTTAAGGAATGACTAAGATATGTTTCCAGTTGAATAGATAACTTATGGTTAGCAGTGAAAACCAAGATGGTCATTTCGTCGTGTTCTGTACACGTCAGTTCAATATACCCTGAACCCATATTGATGTTCATACCAGATCTAGAATCGGGTACCTATCATTTTAAGTGTCAGCTCGTTATTCACTAAGCTACTAGACCCATTTTACTACATATCTGTTTATTGAAGATGTTAATAATATTGTTATTAGTATAGGTTTGAATTACTCTGTTATCGAAATTCAACACAATCTTTGTTAGTAAATGCATATCCTGCTTATATTGCCTTGATATAACCGTTCCACTGTTAGCCACAGTTCATCCCTTCTAAATAATTTGTAACAAAATGGTTACATTAAGATTGTTCGAACCGGATCTACACGTACTATCAATGACTAATCAAAATCTATTATTGAATAGAAACAATAAAATAAACTCTAACCAAAGACGGATAGTGGCTAGCAGTGGAATTCAGGATGCACGTTTGATCCTATTTGGGACACGTCAGCTGGATGTACCCGCATCTCAGAGTTAATGTTCATTCTGGGACTCGAACCCAGTACCGTTCACTTCAAACGCCATCGCATTATCCACTTCTCTACTGAGTATTTGCTTATAATGCCTGTAAATTAAGGCAGTATCGAGGTAATATGCACAGTATGCACACATGCCAATAAGAGACTGATCAATTGCAGTCCCAAACATCAATGGGAAGATTCAAGTTATAGGAAAACAATACAATGTGAAATAAACTCTAACCCTTACTAATAAAATATGTTTCCAAGATATTAAATAGTAATAACATGATATCTATATTTAAATCCTTTTGCTTTAGACTAATACAAAAATTAATGAAGCTGATAAATCTTCCCCTGAATTGAATGAATCACCAGTGCACGTTGAAAACGGTACAGATGATCAAGTTCATTCTCAACTAATGTATGTCTTCAACATTCCTAGATGTAATATTATTCGTTATTCAAAACTGTAATCAAGTTTCTAACATTTGAGTTATTGTGATTTTTAGAAATATTTGTCAATGTGATAGCGACTTGTAATTACACAAATACTGAGGTGACTGATGTATTGACTAGATTACCGATGTTCTATTTGGTTAATATACAACCAGGAATAATGTTTCGAAGGTACATTCGTTCATGTGACCCTGCCTTAGCTCACTAAAACTTAAATAGAGACACGACAACCGTTGACTACTCCCTGATTATCAGTAACTCATTAGTTGATAATAGTTAATATCAAGTCGGACATATATCTGAGGTAAACCATGTTAGATATTCATGACGTTAATGACCATCTTGATTCGATCTTAATACATTTGTGAACGAATATGACCAGGCCTATTTAGGTTTGATTAATGAACATTTCACCAAAGTTTGTATATGGTGATTAAGAATGACTATTTCAAATTGATCATTTGTAATTACTTACAAAAATGTTCAAAGATTGCTCTCCTGAACCTGGTTCACTTCAACTTTATACCTGAGGATTAATGAAGCCACTAATCAAAGTGTACAACTTAGTTGAAAGTTTTACTACATAAATTTTTTTAAAATAAGTGGAGCTATGGTAAACTTAATAAAATTGATGTGTTTTATGGAGAACTTCATTATTTGATCCTTGAACTTTCGAGACAAGTCAATTTTCGTTCTTCTAAATTTTGAATTGTTTTTCTTTTAACATTGCTAACTTTCATATATTGCAGTCTTACTTGTCTCTATTAAAAGAGTACGTTTTTCTGTGTTTAATCGCCTACCAGTGTTAATATCATTATTTCTTTAAGTTCGCTCTACAATTTTTAGATCTTGATAATTTCATTTTGATAATCTTTTCCTGATGTATGAAAAGAAAGGCGTAGATCTAGAAAATATTTACACAAGGTTATGTAATTCTGAGCAAAGATGGATGCTGGTTAGCAATGGAATCCAGGATGCCCATCTCGTCTTATTTGGGACTCGTCAGCTAAATGTACCCGCATCTCAGAGTTAATGTTCACTCCAGGACTCTAACCTATTACTGTTTGCTCTAAACGCCAAAGCTTCATCCACTTAGTTACTGAGTCCTGTTAGTCGTTTGCTTGTGAAATAGGGCGAGGTTTAAATTCATTTGGTATTATTTGTTTGAATCTATCTTCGTTTAGAATGCTTGTAACTTAATATAATATCGAGGTAATTCGTACAGGATGGATATATGCCAATAAGAGACTGATCATTTGCAATTCTAAACATCAATAAGAAGATTCAAACAACCAATACAAAATGAATTAAAGGTTACGTAATCTTGAGATGGTGGAGAAAATTTTGTAGCTCAAGTGGGTGATTTTGATGGAGTTTTGTTCTCTGATCTTGATGGTTTGGTCGTGGAGCATTCATCGTTCTTCTGAACGACATCATCAGCACAAACGTCAGGTAAAAGTTCATACTGATGATGCCGCTCAGAAGAACGATGAATGCTCCACGACCAAACCATCAAGATCAGAGAACAAAACTCCATCAAAATTTAAATAATGTTTTTCTTCTGACCAATAACTAAAATGAACTATTATTATTCAATCATTACTTAAAATTTGTTTTTGATCATACTGAAAAACTTACTTAATTACTTACGCCTGTTGCTCCTTGTGAAGTAGCACGGGCCGCTCAACAGAATTCTCCATCCAAATCTGTCCTGGGCAATCCTTTCCAGCTCCTTTCAGTTGTTATTCATCCTTTTCATATCTGGTTCTATTTCCCGATGTAATGTGTTATTTGGCCTTCCACTTTTCCACTTCCCTTCACGATTCCAAGTTAGGGCTTGTCTCGTGAGGCAGTTTCATGATTTCCGTAATGTATGTCCTATCCATTTCCATCGTTTTTTCCTAATTTTCTCTTCAGATGGAAGCTGGTTTGTTCTCTCCCACAGAAGGCTGTTACTGATGTAATCCGTCCAATGGATGTTGAGTATTTTTCATGGACAACTATTTATAAATACTTATACCTTCTTGATGATGATTGTAGTAATTCTCGAAGTTTCAGCTTCGTACAGTAGAACTGTCTTGACATTCGTAATGAAGATTGTGACTTTGATATTGGTTGAAAGTTGTTTTGAGTTCCATATATTTTTCAATTTTAGGAATGTGGATACTCAAACACAACTATTTATATTTACTATTCTCAAAAATAATTAGATTCTATTCATATCATTAAAATAATTTACATTTCTTGACACTTTTCTTCTTCTTGTTAACAAGATCAAACGAAATGAAAAGTCCCATTAGTGATAATCATTTATCAGGATCAAAAACTATATCGATTAATAAAAAAAACTCATTTATTCAAAGTAAGTCTATAAATTTATGAATGTACAATGATCTTTAATGAGATTATAGTTTAAGGACGAACCAATCAAATTTAAGGTAAACATCTTGAATTTTAACGCGAACTTCACTCATCAATTTGTCTAAATAACATCTTGGCATTTTAGCTGATGTCAGTTCGTGATGAAAAACATAAATCTAAATCCTAAACCTTACCATTAATTGTAAATCATTATCTGTATTCTTTAAACTGCTTTATACTCCTCATTTAGCCATAGTAAGTAGGTAGACACTCTCAAGGTCATCTTAGCGTCGCTCAAAGGTCGTCCATAAATTATAGTCTTACTCAATCTTTTCAGTTAGGTATGATGATGTAACATACTAAAAAAATTTAAACACTAATTATTTGTAACCCATAACCTATAATCACCTGCTCACTAGTGACTGACTTCAGGAGATACTCTTGGAGTTCTAGTGAGAAGTCGCTACCCGTGGAGTTCAACCAGGTCTGTTGTGAGATAGGAACTCACTGAAGACAATGGTGTACGGTGGCGCAACTTCGTGGGTCGGTTGAACTTAGACATTAACACCGTTGGATGCCGGCTCAGTGGTCTAGTTGTTTAAGCGCCTAGCGCGAGACTGATAGATCCTGGGTTCGAGTCTCGTGGGGGGCGGGATCGTGGGTGTGCACTGCTGAGGAGTCCCATACTAGGGCGAAACGGTGCTTTCAGGTTTTCTATGGTTGTCTAGCTTCAACTGACTCATGATTTCAACCAGTGAGATTTATGTATTATTTATTCAAAATTGTTTTCAAATCAGGTTTCCTGTAAATTACACTACAATGTTATGCCACTTAAACGATATTTATTAAATATTTCTACTCATCTTTGTTATATCACGTAACAGAACTGTCACTTCAATTAAACATCATCATAATATTATAACCATTATTATAAACTCTTCAATTAAAACCACACAATAACATCATTTGGACAATTTATTTTAATATGATGTATATTTCACTTCATCATTCTAACTATGATCAAGTATGTCGGTCTAGTGCGTAATTGTGGCTAGTGATACTCAACTCAATGATGATTGAAAGAGATATCACCTACAGCAGTGAATAAAGACGATACAATGTCATAACACGACTAAAGTTAAATATATAGATATTCAGATGCTGACTTAGTGGTCTAAAAATGTTGAGCTAACCATATAGCCTTTTGGTTTTGGATTTGATGTCTAATGGTGTCGCAGCTCTTCACAAGGATGAAACGACTATCGAGTGCTTTTTAGAATTTTAATGGTTATCTAAATAAATTCATTACTTTATGTAAACTGTTTTTATAATGAACAATATCCAAAAGCCTTCTATTTTAATGCATTATACTTTTTTTATATGAATTTATTCCATTGAACTATTTAGTTTGCATGTATCTAGGGTAATAGTAAGTAAGTGGAATACATTTCAATCCTCAATCCTGTTTTGCTTAAACTTACAAAATGAACCAATAGAAGGCAAATGACATGTTAAGAAGTTGTATTTTAATTAGAAACTATTATAAAGCTTATTTAAATAAACTAAAACATAACAATTAAATGTGATAGTATCCAAACTTTTAATTGAACTTGTCTTATTGTCGAGTATGTTTTTGTATTACCATGGTAACATGATCTGTTCAATATATCAACCAATTGAATTATGTGACTTCAGAAATACTCTCATGGAAAATTTCTAAAATGTTGAATGATATTAATAAAGATAAAATGTTCAAGAAAAAAAAAGCTTTTAATTTTAAGTAAACCGAGCTTTCCAAATAATATCTGTGATGATTGAAAGGATAATATATAACTAAGACTATAATCAACTTCTTGTGTTTGAAATTAAAGTCAAAGATGTGCATTTGATTTTGTTTTTCAGTTACACATTAACTCTATTGTTGATTCTTAATGAACCGAATAAAGGAAAATTCTCTGTAGATATGATTAAAATGAGATCTTTTGATTTGAGAAATTATGTGCCTGATTTATTACAAAGTTCTTAACATCTGTTCAAAAAATGAGAAAAGGTTGAATATTGCACTGAATGGTAAATTCCCATTCAAACGCTCAATTCCCTTTAGTGTGTCATCAATAGTGATGAATGATAGTTCAACTGTTAAGATACTGATTATAACTTCTTAAGACTTTTGGAGATGATATAAACTGAAGAAGCGGCTATAGAAAAAGTGTATTATTACACATAGGGAGTATTTTTAATGGATTATTGTTGATCTATCCTAGAATATGTGAGATCAGTTAGAGTATTACAGAGAATTTATCTATTATGACCTTAGTAAAACCATTACGATACTGATAAATGGATTACATTGGATACTCTCTATAAATCATAGTATTATCAACTGACAATACCTATCTTGTAATAATAATAAGTTGCATTACTTTTAAAAATAAAATGGGAAAACTCTTTTGAGGATTTACAGTGATTAGTTTAATAACAAGATACACCATCCAAAGTTATTACCATATATTTTTTACCCGTATTGAATTACTAGTTTACTTCAGATACTCATAGATTACTTATAGAATAATTTCTTTCACCCATTTAGAAATGGAAGAAAGAGCAGCTGAACGTGCTCGTCGACGTGCATTACAAGAAGAAAGAAGACGTGAAAATGAACAAAAGAAAAAAGTAGGCGTATTTCTAATTTCTTTTATTTATCAGTCTATAATAACAGTTTACTGGTGAGAAATATGACATGACTAAAATTGCATATGACAACAATCTTTACATCCAGTATATTAGCTAAAAATTTCCATATAGGAAAACAGTAATTACCATTATGAATCAGTGTTCTTTATTCTTAATCTTTCTCCAACTCTCCTCTACATTATTCAATATAGCAACTAGACAAAGATAATAGTTGCGTATATTAATCTATAAAAAAAAATGATTAAACAATTTTAAGATTATGCATAATGTATAAGTGAAGTCAAATACATCACCATTTGAACTGGTCATGAAGTGGAGATGATCTATTTGTACTTTTAAACAGTAAAAGTGATTGAACAAAGAATTTTACGTAATAAACTATTTACATGATTGTAAAAGTCGACGTGACTCCTTATGATAAATAGAATACTCTTTTGTTATTTATAAGAATATTTCTGACTGTGCTTTTTTCTCATAACCAAAGGAACAGTTAGCTAAACAGTTAGAAGAAGAAGCTAACAGAATCAAACAAGAAAAGATAATGTTGAAGAATGAACAAAAAGAAAAGAAGATACGTGAAGAAGAGGTTGTCATTACTGTAGATGTTTTGTTAAGTTATTCAGACATTTCTTGTATATATATAAAACAGCATATTGGTATAGTGTTTAGAGATTATTTGATGAGACTAGAATTTATGGACAACATTTGAGCGACGCCAAAGTGATGTTGAGAGTGTCCACTTAATAACTAGTACCAAATGAGGGTTATGAAACATTGTGAAGAATGAGAATAATGATTTTAGAGTTGATGGTTAAGGTTAAGAATTGGATTTACGGGTTATCATCACGAACTGACATCAACTATAATACCGAAACTCTATTTAAACGAATGGATGAGTGAATTTCGCGCCAAAATCCGAGACCTGTTATCCTTTACCTGATTGGCTCGTCCATAAATTATAGTCTCGACGAGTATTTGGCTTTTTGGTTCTTTTGGTGGAGTTTTGTTCTCTGAGCTGGATGGTTTTGGTTCACTATACGAAGTGACTAATGTTAGACAAATATTGAAAACTAAGAAGGACCGGACAGATGTATTGTTTGGTTATGAGATTTCCCAGCATTTGAAATCTATGATACTTTCGAAATACCAACTCAAGACTTTCAGATCTCTTGACCCGTAAGTCCATAAGTTTGAATTCATTGGTTCACATTTTCAACTTTGTTCAACTTATGGTTTTCTATTTAATTTAATTTTTTTAAAATGATTTTCTTCGCAAATTGGCATGGAAAACTAGGGAGTTTCTCTTTTTGATTGAGATCATGAACCAATTGATGTTAGACCACCTTTGGATACCTGGAAGCACTGGACGGCCGTTTCTTCCTATTGTGGGACCTGTCAGCTGTGCACATTCCACGATCCCGCCCGCGGGACTTGAACCAGGGCCTTCAGTTTTGCATGCGAATGCCTAACCTCTAAACCACCAATCGATTCCGCGAGCGGGATCGTGGATGCGCACTGCTGACGAATCCGACAATAGGACAAAATGGAGGTCCAGTGTTTTCAGGTTTTCAATTGTGGTCTAACATCAATCGGTTCATGATCTCAATCAAAAACCTGATAATCTTCACAACTCTATACTGAAATTCCCTTTGTCAGCTTGAAAATTGAATGGGTTTAATTCTGTTTGAATTGTTGAATGTTAATTTTTTTCGGACAAATTACAATCACGTAAAAAAACCCGGTTAATCGTTCAATTGACTTTCATCTCTCTAATGTTTCCTCTACTGATAATAGCTTACAACAAAATTTTATTGTTAAATTACATGAAAGTCATCAAATATTGTCAATCTTATGCGGGATCGTGGATGCGCACTGCTTAGGAGTTCCATACTAGAACGAAACGGCCGTCCAGTGCTTCCAGGTTTTCCATGGTGGTCTAGCTTCAATTGAATGATGATTTTAATCAGGGAAATTTCTAAAATCTCCACAAAACCCCTTCTGATAATCTTATGTTTGTTTATTTTTTAGTTAAAACAACAAAAAGAATTAAAATTAGCTTATCAACGTGAACTGAACTTAAAAGTTACTATGCATAGAAATATTTCGTGTTTACGTTATTATGGTCTTAAACCATGGATAAACTATGTATTAAAACAACATGAATTAATTCAAATGGCCAATTGTTATGAAAAGAAAACAATAATGAGGTAATTTATACTATATGATTTTATTTTTCATACAATTCAAGATATCTGTGATCGTTTGACTTCGAGATAATTCCTTAGGTTTCATTTATCCATCACTTTGATAACTGTTCAGTCAATCAGTCAGTAACAACGCAGAAATTCGTACGTACGTACATCAGTTCGACTTGCCATACCACATTAGCACAGAGATGTAGTTGTCGATTCAAATCCCGTTATTAAAAATAAATCTCAACAGTTTATAAATTCAAAAGGCAACATAATGAGCCGATTACAGTTTATCATTTGATAGTACAGATAAGAAACTTTACAAGCTCACTAAGCGAATTTGAGCAGAAAGGTTAATATGTGCGATCAAGTGAATATAGAAGTGAATATAGAGTCAAATCGAACAGAAGCGAAGCAGTTAATAAGATTCAAGCACATATATACATATGGTAAAGCGAATGATTCAGCGAGCGATAATTAAGCGACTAACATTTAAAGTAGAATGAGGCAATATATGCGTAGGCTGTCACATATAATCAATCAGACATGTTAATGATCATATTAATAATAAACAAATTGTTACTGTTTAAACAACACTATCGATTAAATGAGTTGATTGAGCAGCTTGACAAAATTAACCGTAAACAAACTTAGTAGTAGAAGAGTGTTATATGCTAGGTTTGAAGCGGTTACAAATTCACTTAATCTGCGAATGGACTCGGTGACCAAAGACCAATAAGCTAGCTATTTGATGTGTTCCAGCCCCACTAACTAGAGGGAGAATTCCAAGCTTGGAATGGGGAAGTATATTCCGCAAAAGCCAGAAGCACGAGCGATAACAACAGACACATATGAAAACGTATATATACAGCACAAAACCGTCCTTGGGGAGATTTACAAAATAGCATACTAAAAGACACAACGGACCAATGGCATTTAAGATTCTCTCGAGTGGAAAATATGACATGAAGGTGAAAAGAGCGCTTTTAGTGCGAGAAAAAAGAAATTCCAATTTTCTAAATAACATTACAAAATTAGGTCCTTTTCCAAGTGAGTTCTGGGGATCTAACGTCCCCAACACTTATATATTTACTATGTGTAATCGTGAAAGTAGCTTTCAATTTGTACCTAGTGAATTTCTTAACTAAAAGATTGTTTCACAAACATGTTAAATGAGTTTAATTTAAAGTAAAATCTCAATTAAGACCGTATGGTTGCGCTTTAGAATCTCTTTTTGGTGCATCTCATTTTACATTAGACAATAAAGATAGTAACAACATATATATATATATATATATATATATATATATATATATATATATATATATATATCAGTCCAATCTTTGAACCCTGTTCATTGCAACTAATGCTTAAAAGAAAGGAATGTTTATACAAGGGGTAATTTTTAAGATATTTTGTCACATGGAAAATGTGAAATGAATGTCTCTGATGCTCTAAAATAATCAGCATGTAACAAATGACTTCCATTATTACTTTGATGAAGTCGTTAGTATCAAGCCTTTAGAGACTAACTAGTTGTACAGCGGAAAATCGTAATGAGCTTTTTTTGTTGTGATTAAGATGATGATAATTAAATGATTCAGCTTGTTAGATTATCTTACCTTATACTCATCAAGTTAATCTTAACCTTGTTTATATCAACTGATTATATAATCGTTTGGTTATGCTATAATTATCAGTGATTATAACCTAACCTCTATTTATATTGACTGGATTTATAATATGCAAAGATACATCAATGTTGACTACTGTGTTTAATATCATACGTTGTGTATTCTTTATCATTTTATAACTATCTATTCTATCTCGGATATCAATCTCTGTTTTCTTGGATAAAAATATCCTAAATGCTTTTTTCTAATCTTTACTTCTTGACAAATTTTGAGAAGTTGTAGTTGTTGAGAAATCTTGAGACAGGATAATAAACTCATTATGTTCTAGTTATTTACATCCTATTTACAATTAACAGTTATAATAATTAAGTTATCGATTTCGTAGAGATACTGCTTAAGTTAGAAACTGGTATTGATTTGTATAGTATCCAAATGCACAAACAGCTGAATAGATACTTATTTTGTTCTGGTTTTTAATCTAAGAACACCTAAACAAGCTCGATATTACTAAGCTAATAAGTCAGAGTATAATGGTTTACATTTTTCAACTTCAATACATTCGCTTTATAATTCAACTATCATTTAGACATATCAATAGGTAAATAAGAAAATATTGACTTCTTACTAAAATCAAAATTGTATTTAGTTAAAGATATGGACCATTATATTTCAATTTGCTTTAGTCAACTTTGTATTTCCTAAAATACATGAAGTTACCGATGGAGTTTTGTTCTCTGAGTTGGATCGTTTGGTCGTAGAGCTTTCATCGTTCTTCTGAACGACATCACCAACACAAACTTCAGATAGAATTGAAGTGTTAGATTTGCTCCACATGTGGTTCACAGCTTGTCTTGTAGACCTCAATGTTGATTAATTCTTGTTAACCTTAAACCTGTCATTGTTTACTTCTTTTCTTTGGTTGTGTCTCCCATTGGTTTGATTTTTGTTCCTATGTTTGACAATGACAGGCTTAAGGTCAACAAGAATTAATCAACATCGAGATGTACAGAACAAGCTGTGAACCGCATGTGGAGAAATTCTAACACTTCACTTCTACTTGAAGTTTGTGCTGATGATGTCGTTTAGAAGAACGATGAAAGCTCTACGATCAAACCATCCAACTCAGAGGACAAAACTCCATCAAAATCATCCACCTGAGCTATAATCTTCTCCACTATCTCAAAAATACATAAAGTTAAGCTATATTTGTTGTCGTTTAAATACATTACAAAGTAGAGAAAAATCATCATTCGTTGTTAATAGATTTCTTATAATTCTTAAAAGTGATCATAATTCATAATGAAAATTACATTGATATATGGTATCTTATTAATTTTATTATAAATTTTCTGCTTTTCATAACATTTTTTCTTCACAGAAATACATTTCACACTTGGTTACTACATTTAAAAATTAAATATGAACAAGAAACTAAATTTGTTCAATGTCATTACAATGTATTGCTAATGAAAAAATCTATAAAAGCACTTCAGAAGGTTAGTTTCATTGAATTGAATTGACTTTAATTGAAATACATTCCATTGTGTAGCTTAATTAATTCAAAGCAAATCGTTTATTCAAAAATGATATGATAGTGTACATGCATAATATCAACATTAAGATTTAAATAATTAAAGATCACTTACTTACTTACGCCTGTTACTCCTAATGGAGCATAGGCTGCCGACCCCCTCTGTTCTGGGCCTTCTTTTCTAGTTCCATCCAATTCTTGTTCATTTTTCTCATGTCTATTTCCATTTCCCGGCGTAATGTGTTCTTTGGTCTTCCTCTTTTCCTTTGGCCTTGAGGATTCCATGTGAAGGCTTGTCTTGTGATGCAGTTGTTTCCTATCCACTCCCAGTGCTTCTTCCTAATTTCTTCCTCCACTGGTGTCTGATTTGTTCTCTCCCACAGAGAAACTCCGCCTGGTGTCCCTCCGAGGGCTACTGCGGCCCCAAGCCCGGATAAAGGAGGAGGGTTGGGCATGGGTTAGTGACCACATCCCGTAGAAAACTAACTCGCTAAAAAAACGCTAACCAGAAAACATTATTCAAATCATTTAAGCTCTGCCCTGGGAGTCACAAAGTCTTCATTTAGAAGATTTATGACGCCTCATGATGATGATGAAAGCCGAATTGAAGGTTAGTCGATGATTAATTTCCACTGTTGGGGTGGAGACGTTTTCTAAAAAATTACGTAGAAGAATCAATGTAAATCCCTTTCATTATTTAGAATGTATCTCGGGCTTAAGTACATATTTCATTTTCAAATTTTTCTAAACAAAATGTAAGGAGAATCCAATATTAAATGATCTATTATTGAAAATTTTCTAGGAAGATACATAGAATGGTGGAGAAAAATTTGTAGCTCAGGTGGATGATTTTGCTGATTATATAAAATCCCATTGAGTGTTTCACCTCAAAGATGTGTTCAACTCCTAGGTTGAAAAAACTGGAATATGTTTGAAAATAGTTTTGTTATGGGAAATAGCATACTCAATAATAATTTACAAGTCACTAACCAATAAGGTGTTCAGATGTCATTCACATCATCAAAAATCCAGTTAAATTGAATAGGGTTTCTTTAAATAAATGAATAAGAATAAAATTACAGCACGAATATCGTTAAATTGCACATAAGTGTGCCAAGTAGAATTATCAGCAACCAATGAAAACAAATCGTTTACTGTGTATCAAAAATAGAAAAGCCACTCAAAATCAACAAAACTTCAAAGAGAAGCTAATGCAAATACAATTAAACAACGAAAACAGTAAGTCATACTGTGGTGAGCAGAAAACCTAACTGAAACATAAAATAAGAGTACAAAAAGATGAAATGAGCGGTTTGTTGTGCCTATAACACATCTTTCGGTAAATAGATCAGAAAAATAGTGGAGTATGCCTTGAACTACTGATTATTAATGAGTAATATCGATTGATATGCTAAAGAGCCGCGTTAAATAACAAGTCAAGAAAACGCTTTTCCCACTTCGAAACTCCACATTACATAGCGAATCAATGTTTCGACAGGAACCTATCCTTCATGAAACTATATAGGCCTTTCCAAACACAATATACTTTATTTGCAACTAAACATTCTTAAATGGTGAATGGTACATCGAAGAAATATTCAGTCGAATAGAAGTGCAGTCAGTCACTTTATGCTTCTAACTAATCTATTGTAATTACCCCGTTGAACTTTAACACATATTTTATCGTCCATAGTCAGAAAGAATCACTTTGAGTGGCTTTATCGATAGCTTATAGTGGTTTTTGTCTAATTTGATTTGTTTTCTCAATGCATTTATATGATATTAGATAAAGTGAATCAAGAGTTATTTGTAGATCATTTATTTTGATATTAGCAGCTTCTTCTGAGCTAGATGCTACAGTCATACTGCATTGATTCCCCTCCTAGACAACACTACCAACAGTAACTTCAAAAATGAGTTAATACATTTTCCATAAGGAATGTGATTATGATGAGAATGATGTAGTCTTGAAAGGCTAGAGGACTTGATGATTAAATGGTACAGATTGGAAAACTCAACTTAAATATAATTCCTGTGAACTATAGATTTTATTCAACATGCTGAAAAATATCCTACTAGATTAGTTCTTTTCGTATGTTGTTCGTTGTATGCATAGATAATTGTGACCGTGTCCTCTCATATTATTACTATTATACTATCATTATCATTATTATTATTATACAGGCTTGTGAAATACGTAAAGAGAATGAGACTTTTGCTAACAAATGGTATCATAAACAGCTTCTACGAAGTAGTTTTTCATTTTGGGTTCAGTACGTAAATGATCTTTGCATTCAAGAATGGCAACAAGAGGAAACTGCTTTGGAACATTATAACAGGTAGGATCTTCAGAGATATATATGTATCATAATTGTTTGACCACAACTTTTCACAGTAATGATGATGTCTAACATATGTCTCAGATTAAAAGAACAATGACCATTAATATATAACAAGTTACTGTTTAATACTTTGAGAAAATGACAGTTAAATCAAGTTTACTTATAAAACTGAAAACTTATACTAAATATGTAGTGTTTGAAATTCGAATAATTACCATACCGCAATAATTTCGCAGTAGAAAGACAGTTTACAAGCAGAAATGAATAGTGGCTAGCAACGAAATCCAGTACGCGCATTTCGTCTTATTCGGGATTCGTCAGTTGGATGTACCTACACCTTAGAGTTAGTGTTCACTCTGAAACTCGAACCCACTACCGTTCGCTTCAAACGCCTTCGACTTAGCTACTAACTCCTGATAGCAACGTAATTATGCAATGGGATAAAATGTTTACTTATATCTTCCAATTATTGTTTAGGACGATGCAAGCAAACAACACCACGTGAACTTTAATTTTCTGTTAAATAATTTTGTTTTCAATATGCTTAAAATTGATTTTTTTTTTAAAAATTCATGGATTGGTTGAAGTTAGTTATTAACACCATTAGATACCGGCTCGGTGATCTGGGGATTAAGCGTTCACGCGTGAGACTGATATGTTATGGGTTAGAATCTCGCAGAGCGGAATCGTGGATATGCACTGCTAAGGAATTCCACAATTAAACAAAACATCCTGATAAATCATGCAAATTGAACGCTATATTGGTTTCCTAAGCTATTCTGTAACCCCCTAGCTAGAACTATACAGCGGCCTGAACAACGAGAGAGAAGACACAAAGTATGCGAGAAGTACTTTTTCCAGAAAATACAGGGTTTTCATAATATTTTTAATGTCCTTGGGTTGCTAGAAGATTCTGGAATGCTACTAAACATAGTAAGCAGTGTAGCAATCAGCCAATCAGAACCTCTGCCTGTGATATTCCGGCTAAAACTTCAAGTGGACGCTGATTGGAGAAACGTTTCTTAATGTTTTTCTGATCTTTGCTTGACCTTTGCGAGAAATTTTCTAGGTCACCCCAACACATCCGTCCAGTGCTTCCAGGTTTTCCATGGTGATATAGCTTCCATTCACTCATGAAATCACTTATTAAAAAAATAATTTATTTGATTAAAGGATCATTATTTTAGTGTTTATTTATTTATTTATTCATATATAGGCATCTATTGTATGTTTATTTTAAAATTTGGATTGATTTTCCAAATCTACAACGTGTACAGCGTGAACGAGAATATCGTCGTGAACAATTTCGTAAATGTCTACTTGATATTATACCTGATTTTAATCCACCTAAACAAGATATCAATGAAATGGACTAAATGTTTACATAAATTGTTATCATTGTTTAAGTCGAAATTGTAATTATGTAATATTATAAAGTTTTTTTTATTGGTGTTGTTATTCTGATTAATATATTTGGTTTATAAAAATGTAATAATAATGTAAAATCTCAAATCATAATATGTCATGAGAGCTGCTAAGTTCACTATTTGGTTAACATAGAATACAATCACAATTGATTGATCACTTGGTGGAGATCAATGTCATGCGCGTCTAGTCCTTACTAGTGCAGACCGAATGCTATCAACCATGTTGCAATATGGCCACCAGCCTAGGTGACTCGACATTGCGTGCACTATTGTGAGATTAGATAGTGGTTGGAGGTAGTCGACAGGAAACCCTGGACCTGTCAGCATCTCAGTCCTACAGGAGGTCGGTCGTGGCTCGGATAGCTCAGTGGTAACGTCTCTGAATGTGAAGCTGGGTGACACGAGGTCGAATCCTCCAGAGAGCACAAGTTCCCTCAAGATTACAGATACACATTGCTGACGAGTGCCAAGTAGCACGAAACTCGGGTCCAGGGTTTCCTGTCGACTACCTCCAACCACCATCTAATAGAATATAATATACAACTATGGAACTCGAATGTATAGAACCCGCCGAAAAACATGAATCAGAAAATGGAAGACTGGAGAAGTGGTTGTTGGATATGAATCAATATTTACAAAAATCCATGGGTATTTATAGATATTGGAGTTTATTATATCAATATTATAATTCAGCTAATCCATATTATTCGTAAAATTTCTTTTGACAAATTGTATGTTGGCGTTCTGGGGAGTGTTACAATTGGACGTAGTGGGATGTTTGGTTTGTGTATTTTTGGTCTGCCGTAGAATCGAGGGAGTACTTATTCATTGGATTTCATTCTCCATTGGTCTTGTTTTGTTGGTTCTCCTGCTTTGATGAGCTTGTTTAAAGTCTTTGAGATTCGGTTGTTTAACTTTTTGAATGGATTTATGTCCATCAGTTTGTATGTGCTCTTATCCTCAAGTAGTTCCTCGGCTTTTTTGACGTATTCTTCGTTGTTCATAATCACTGTGGTGAGTCCCTTGTCCCTTGATTTATGCCTAACAACATATTTTCAATTCAACGACAAAATCTACAAACAAACAAAAAGGACACCGATGAGATCACGAATATCAGGAGTGATCGCAGAAGCAGTGATGCAGAGACTATAAGCCTTGATATTACCAGTGATCAAGCCAAAAATTTGGATTCGCTATGTGGACGACCTATTCGATATCGTCAAAAAAGATGAGCTGGAAAACACTTAAATACTGATCAGCAACGTCTTCGATGACATCAAGTTCACAATGGAACAGGAGTCAAACAAGAAACTACCATTCATGAATATACTAATCACCAGAACCGACACAGGAAAACTGGAAAACTCAAGTGTATAAGAAGCTGACCCACACAGATCAAATTCTCAACTACAATATCAACAACCCAAGAGCTCAAAAAATCAACTGCGTACACACTTTGTTCAAGAGGGCGAGGACACACTGCAGCACATTGTCAGCCCGAAAAAAATGAAGAGAAATACCTGAAGGACGTATTCCAAAAGAACGGCTACCCAATCAACTTCATCAAAAAATACCAGCCGCACGTATCATCAGAATCCAAGTCAAGCACAGAAATCACCAACCATACATAAAAGGCATATCACAAACCGCAACGAGACTGCTGAAAACCTTCGGGATAGGTGTGGCACAGAAACCGACAAATTCACTACAATCAATCCTATGCAAACCAAAGGATGAAATGACAAAAGAAGACAAATCAAACACCATTTACAAAATAAATTGTGCCAACTGCGAAAAACACAACATCGGACCAAAGCGGACGCCCTCTTCATCTTCTGCATGAACATCAATTGGCAGTCAAACGCCATGACATTTCCTCACTTATATCAATCTGCCAGGACAACTGCGGACACTCCTTTGACTGGAAAGACGTGGAAATCTTGAAGAGAGAAAATTCTAAAAACACCAGAGAATTTTTAAAAGCTGGGCGCTCAGGTCAATCAGCAATCAACAAACACATTAAAATCGATCCAGTTTATCAACCAATCAGGAAAATTATGCACAAACATAGGGACAAAAATCAAACCTGTGGGAGACGCAACCAAAACGAAGAAGTAAACAATGACAAATTTAAGGTCAATAAAAACCAATCAACGTTGAGGTGTTGTAGTGTCAGTTATTATGCCAAGCCCATATACCTTATTCTAGCTTTCGGACATCCCATTTTATTCGTTCTAATCGAGCCATACTTTGACCTTGTTATTTATTCGCTTATCAATCTAGACTGTTTTTATATGAGCGTATATGTGTTTGCCCTTCTTATTCCATTAATCACATGTCTGTAGCTTTATTTTGTCTGACTATAAATATTGAGTAACGCTTGATTAAAAGGGAGTTGGCTTCCCAGTCATCTTCCATACGTGTCATTTAGCTTTGCTATGTTTCATTCTCTTCATGTACGAAATATATGTATTCTCAAGTCAATTCTCGTTATTCGACTTATTTAATTCCGTTATTGGATAACGTGATTTAAGTCGACGATGATATACGAGAATAAGCGATAACAAACATTTATACGATCTTGGAGTCAGATCCATGGGCCACAAAAGTGTACAGGACAAGCTGTGAACCACATGTGGAGCAAATCTAACACTTCACTTCTACCTGTAGTTTGTGCTGATGATGTCGTTCAGAAAAACGATGAAAGCTCTACAATCGAACCATCCGACTCAGAGAACAAAACTCTATCAAAATCATCTGCCTGAGCTACAAATCTTATCCACCATCACAAAGGGGCATGTTATGCTACTCTCTTTAGTGGCCCAGGATCTGACTTCAATTAAATCATATGAATGTTCGTCATTGGATGATTGCTGTCAAAATATATATGTCGTATATTTCGTCGACTTAAATAGCTTTAGTCAATATCGGAATTAAATAAGTCAAATACGAGAATGAATTTTGAACACATATATTTCATACAATCTTTGATTTTAGACAAAATATCGGGAAGCGATGCGAAATGAAGGGACGCGCAGTGGAGAAGGCGTGTGAGACAACTCCATTTAGTCGAGTGTTAATCTTTATTTATAATCACACAAAAATAAGTTACAGATATGTGATCAATAGGATAAGAAGTGTACACACATATGCGCGCGTATAAAAATAGTCAAGGTTGATAAGTGAATAACTAACAAGGTCAAAATATGACTCAACTAGAATGAATAGATTTGCCTTTCCGAAAGCTAGAATAAGGTATATGGGCTTAACATTAATAATCGACAATACATGTTCAATGCCAGTATGCCACGTTGATATTCTAGAAAGTTCCATCATGTTCTGATTGCATGGAAACTCTTCGGCTCATTTAGGGTCTCTGTAGGCCTCGTCGTAGTTCTCGGAATCCGTTCCAAGAAGAGTAATATAAATGGACATAAAATTTTAACACTATTGAAGGTAAGATAGCTGTTCGATATAACATTGAAAGTTACGATAAGAGGAAGAAGATAGAGGAAATAATGAAAAATTTTTGAAATGGAATAAATTCATTTCATTATATAAATACGGCGAGACTCTAATTTATGGACGACCTTTGATCGAATCTTAAGTGACCTTGAGAAATATTAGCCAATCAGCAAAAAGTCAGTATAGAGTAAAAATATGTTATACAAAACCAAGGAAATAAAGTGGATACACTTCTTATACATGGTTCAAAAACTTGTCGAGGTTAGAAAGAGGTTCATAGGTTCTAAAATCGTAATGCATTCAGTAGAGGAAATCATCGATACGGCTACAGAATAGTCGGTTTCTGGAGTCATGATAAAGTCCTCGACCATATAGCTTCAATATTGTTTATGTGCACTCCATTTGTTGAGTTCACAAAATGCCACTTGTGGATAACGACACGATGCACATAACCAAGCCTATGTAGGAGTCTTTACACTCTCCAAACATCTGTATATATTGTAGTATCTGGCTGCAGCCAGTGTTACTGGTGTTTTTATTATCCAGTTCGCAATAATTGTTGTAATTTGCCTTAGTTAGGAATCATATATGGGGTTTTCATCACGAACTGACATCACCTATAATGCCAGAAATTTATTTAGCTAAATGGATGAAAGGCTTCGGCGTTAAAATTCGAAATCTATTATCTTATACCTGATTGATTCGTCCACAAATTATAGTCTTGCCGTTTTATTCGTTATAGCCGCTCAATTATCACGTTTTGTACAAAATTCCCTGTGAACCGATCGTACGTTAACATTAAGCACTGGAGTTGGCGCTGTAACCCTGAAATCTCTATAACGCTTCTGATTGGCTCGTCCATAAATTAGAGTCTCGCCGTAAATACTATTATTCATAATTTGGTCAATTATAAAATTATTCAAAGATATACAAACAGAGAGATATGAAACTTGTATAGCGATTCTTTTGTTAATTAGTTACTATATAGTTTTAACTATAAGTTATTCCCGACTTACTTACTTAATATTAACTCGATTGCCATTTATAAATTACAAAAGTTTAATTACGAATAACTCAAATTTTTCATCGAAATTATCCTAATGGTTAAGATCATGAGTCAGTTGAAGCTAGATCACCATGGAAAACCTGGAAGCACTGAACGGTCGTTTCGTCCTATTGTGGGAATCATCAGCAATGCGCATCCACGATCCTACATCGCGAAACTCGAACCCATGACGTATCAGTCTCGCACACGAGGGTTTAACCGCTAGACCACTGAGCCGACTGGCATCCAACTGTGTTAATGTCTAGCTTCAACTAATTCACGAAACTGAGCGACACATCCACCATTGTCTTCAGTGAGTTACTATTTCACGACAGACCTGTTTGTACTCTACTGGTCACTACTTCTCACCAGAACTCTAGCATATACCTCTTGAAGTCAGTCACTAGTGAGCATATGTTGGTTAATATCAGATGGGTTCGAATCTCACAGGGGACGAGGTCGTAGATGCGAACTGCTGAGGATTCCCACGATAAGACAAAACGGCCGTCCAGTGCTTACAGGTTTTCCATAGTGGTCTAGCTTCAACTGACTTATGATCTTGACCATTGAAACTACTATAATATCCACAAAACCCGTCTGAAATTGTCTTAGTTATGTAGCCAATGAGATTTATAAAAATGTATTATTACTAGTGGCTTTATTCAATATTACATTTTTGGCACAATATAGAGTTCTCAGCACAAAGTATTTCAACAAGCTTCCTTCTCTTACTTCTTGATCGACTCTTATGATAAATATTGAGTGGTTGCCAGTTAAATGTTAGCGGTTCAGGAATCTACATCTTAATAATGTGTATTCTTTTCGATGTATATTGCCAACAACCATGTTGTCTCTGATTGTGCTGTTTCCTAACTTGTACAGCGAAAGGTTGTAAACGTTTCACAAACGTACCTGAATAGCTTGTGCAATTAATTGATATAATGATATGTTAAAACAAACAGAACAACAAATAACTTTTTGAAAGGTCTAAATAGCAGGAACAGGTAGCCCAGGTATTCAAAAAGATCGTCTATAAGGTGTTGTGTCCTAATGTTTAAATAGTAGAGCAGTTAAAATTATTTATCTGATATTTTAATGTTATGATCAAGTGTTCGAGATTATGAAGATTTATATGATCCCTTAATGATATGATTTTATACACTGACTAACTGAACAATTAGCAAGGGCCACATACCTACAATTGAAGAACATATGGAACTGAAAATAACTGTCAACCAATATCGTAGTCAGAATCTTCAATACGAACGTCAAGACAGTTCTACTGTACGAAGCTGAAACTTCGAGAACTACTACAATCATCATCAAGAAGGTATAAGTATTTATAAATAGTTGTCCATGCAAAATGCTCAACATCCATTGGACGGATAACATCAGTAACAGCCTTCTGTGGGAGAGAACAAACCAGCTTCCAGTTGAAGTGGGAATTAAGAAGAAACCGTGGAGTTGGTGGACAGAACATACATTATGGAAATCATGAAACTGCCTCACGGTGCAAGCCCTAACTTGGAATCGTGAAGGGAAGTGGAAAAGTGGAAGGCCAAAGAACACATTACATCGGGAAATAGAACCAGATATGAAAAAGATGAATAACAACTGGAAAGAGCTGGAAAGGATTGTCCAGGACAGGGTTGGATGGCGAGTGCTGGTGGGTGGCCTATGCTCCTCCACGAGAATTAACAGGCGTAAGTAAGTAAGTAGGTAACTGAACAATTAAACCTAATGATGTTAACAATACCATAACAATGATTGAAAAAAAAAGAAAAAAAATCATTGATTCATGTAAATTCAATTGTATTTTAAAAAGAAAATATAATTTTAAACGCTAGGTTATTATTATGTAAACAGTTACCATGTTTACCCTTACATAATTAACAGGAAAACTGGGAAAAAAATATTTTAATCAATAAGTTATTGATTTTTCGCGCATAATTGAATTCATTATTAAATGAAAATGATCACAGTTTTGATTGATGAAATGAATGTATCATATTCACAGTCTACGTATTATTGTTTGATCATAATCTTTTGTTAAGATCTTTTCAATTTTATAATTCTGAAAAAAGGAATAAATAAATAAACAAGGTTTTTGAATTAAATGATTAGTTACTACTTATTTTAATCGCTGGAAAATTCCCATTATATTCCACACGACCAATAATCACTCCGAGGTTGAAAGATAAATTACCTAGACTAGCCACTTCCTTCTGTATTTATCAATTCAACTGCTCCTATGGAGTAAGTTATATTGGCAGATGTTCTAGGAATATGTACATTCGAGCTCGTGAGCACCACCCTGTGTGGTTAAGCAAAGGTGTAGTCAAAACTGTTAACAGCTCCATCTTAGGTCATCTAGTTCAGACGGGATATACAGCGAACATGGAGCAATCTTTTGCAATAATCTATCGTGTTAACAGCAGTCTACCTAATTCCGTCAGACTGCGAATTTTACAGACGGCTGAAGCAATTGTTATTCGGATAAAAAGTCAGAGCTTTGCATCCAAAAGAAGTATGTTCAGCCACTTCTTTTACCCTGGCCAACTTTGGGGCCAACTAGTTAATAAATAATTTTATAATATGGTGACGTAATCTGGTTAATTTTCATTTTATGTCCCAAACATTATTATTATTATTATTATTATTATTATTATCTTAACCACTGTGATTATCATCTTTATCATTGTTATTATCATTATCTTTACACTTGATAACCTTTTGAGGATTTTATTCAATATCCACCTCTAAATCTACTATATCTGACCTCATTCATATTATTCTACATATTACGTAATTTCTGATTTTTATCCCATTAGTTTCTCTCCCACCCCATGTTGACCGTATTTATTCTGATCATTATTTATCTCACAATTTCATTTCGCTTATAAACTGATTCAAGTTACCACTTTATATTAAACAGCCCCGACATTAACGATATGAATTGATTTTATATAACAAACAACAATCCCTGATTCACATATTACAATTTCCAAATGATGATGTACTGTGTCTTAAATCTGGCCAATTTTATGGATTATTAATTTGGATATGAGAGAATTGTAGAACCTGATGAGAAATGATTGAAATGAATATTCTTCGTTCATACTATTGTGTTTTACTACTTATTTATCAAAAGTGGGTTTTATGGAGATTTTAAAGGTAGATCACCATGGAGAACCCTCTTCTGATAATCATTATCATGTATTTATTCGTGACTGACATCAAGAGGTATTTCCTGAAGTTCTAATGATAAGCTGTGACCAATAGAGTCCAACCGTGTTTATTGTGTGATAGTAACTCACTGAAGACAATACTGGATAGTGGTACAATTTCATGAACTAGTTGAAGTTAGACATTAACACCATTGGATACCACCGGTTCAATGGTCTGAGGGTTAAACATTTGCGCGCAAGACCGTGGAGCGGTATAATTTTGTATTGGCTACTGTATATTGTGTAATTTTTTCAATTATTTATTATTGTAATCATTCAGTAATCAGTTATTGTTCTGTCAATTCAACCATTTCATTCTCATTTCGTCGAAACCATACACTATTCGACTTTCACGAAATAATAATAATAATTAATGGCTTTATTCATTATTATATTTTTGGTATTAGATAATGTTGTGGTCGGTATTCACAATATAAATCTTAAACTTCGTATACAGTTCGTTCTGATAACCGTCACTAAATAACGCCCTGACGGTGTATTAATCAGGAGGCGAATACAAAGTGTTGATTACGTTTACTATTGTACCACACACAGATACCCAAATTTATAAGTACACTAAGCAAGCATGAAAGAGTAGTGCCAAAAAGCAAGCGGGCAAGCGAGTAAGCATGCGAGTCGAATGAGTGAGCAAGTGAACACGATTAAAATGTACATAAATACACATAGTGAAATGAATGAATCATTGAACCAATTAAACGACTAATAGTAAGGCTAACAGAATGAATATATGCGTAGGCAGTAGGTAATGCTCAAGCATACATATTTATACAAGTGCAACAGTAATAAAGATACAATGGTATAGATAAGTTGTTATTGTACAAATGACTCTATCCGTTAAATAAGCTAACAAAAGGGCTTAATTAAGCCCCATGAACAAACTCAATTGCGCGTGAGCTGCTATAATAGAATTATCAGCACAAAGTATTTCAACAAAATCCCTTTTCTAATTTCTTGATCTATCCTGACGATGAATATTTACTGATCGCCAATTAAATGTTAGCAATTGAGTAATCGACATTTCAATAATGTTCATTCTTTTCAATGAATTTTGTCATCCACCACGATATCTTTGATTGTACTTTTTTACAAGCTGTACAGCGAAAGGTCATAAACTTTTCACAAACACACTTGATTAGGTTATGCGATTAAGGGACATAATGATGTGTTAAAACAAACAAACAAAAAAAACAGATAACTTGTTGAAATATCTAAATGGTAGTTCAGATATTTGAGCATGCTCCCAGTTATGAGTTGATCAAAGCGAGACTACCATTGAAAACCTGATGGTCTAACTTAGATCGTCTCATGAATTCAACTGTTAAAATCACTATACTCTCAACAAATCCCCATTTTGATCATATTATTATGATTAATATTATTGCCATTATTATTGTCATTAGTCATTAAATATCACTGAGCTTTTATTTTGGCAATCAATATCCATCTCATTTATTGTCTTTTATTCACAAATGAAACATATTCATTGCGGTTAATCAAGTCATAATGTTAATCTTGATGATTATATTGTGTAAAGCCAATACGATTTATATCACAGAGTGACATTAGTTAAGCGACCAATGAAAGACAGAAAGTATTGAATGTCTGTTTTGTTGTATTATTGGACTACTCAGAAGTACCCACCTAACACCCTATAGAGAATCGAATTAGAAGCTCTCCGGTGCTTTCACTTTTAGACCATTGAGTTGATATTCAATGGATTTAATATCTAACTTGAATTAATTGACGAAATCAGTTCATTTGTGTTCACTGATGCCTAGATTTTTTTGATCATGTAGTAAAAATTGATCTCTGTTAATTAATCACTTTGATAACCGTCATTATATCAATCCCAACGGTGTTTGAAATCAGAAGGCAATGAGAAGGGGTAACTACAGTTTATCAGCGGATAGTACAGACATCATAGTTATAAGTACATTGGGCAAATCTGAAGCAGAGAGGTGAATATGTGTATGCGACCGAATACAGAAGCGAATTTATAGCTAAATCGAATAAGGGCATAACAAGACAAGTCAAAATCTAATAATAGGATTCGAGTATATATATGGGAGAGAATGACTCATCGAGCGATATTTAAGCAACTAACGCTTAAGGTAGAGAGAGATATGTGCATAGGCCTACATGTTTATACAGATATGATAGTGATCATATTAGTACACAGAAATATGCGAATCGTTACTGCTCGAATAACATTGCCTGTTAAGTAATTTAACTAGAGGGCTTCAAATATTAGCTGATAAGTGTAGTTAACCATTGTGATATTGTATTGAACGAACTCATAGGTGAGGAAGACAAATGTATTGTTTAATGCAAAGTTACAGTGTCTTTATCACATACGAAAAGAATATATTAAATACTTCATTTACACATCTTCCATCAATTGTCCCTTAAAAACATCTTTCCTTCATTTCTGTTGCTATTACGATTATTATCTGCTTACATCCCTGATCATAAATCGATCTAATCAACTTTCTGCTGTCAGACGTTACACTTCTGATTGGTGTTACATACTACTTATATCTGTCGACATAAGTAGTATGCACAACAGTATTATAGTTACTAACATTGATCTGAAACAGATATCTGTTAAGTTTTTCAAAATTCATTTACAGTATAGAAGTCAGAAATGTTAAAACTGAGTGGGTTTTTTTTTTAAAGTTGATTAATTTAACTATTAGACCTAGTATGTTGACGCAGGTCAATTTATCTATTCTTCTTGAGACACGTTTAGACCTTGTTAATTATTCGCTTATCAACCCTGACTCTTTTTAGATGAGCGGGCGTATGTATGTACATGTTATCCTACTCATCAAATATCTGTAACTTATTTTTGTGTGACTACAAAAATCGATTAACTCTGGTTAAATGGAGTTTGCTCACACTCCTTCTCCACTTCGCACCGTCTCGTCTCGCTCTCTTTTCATCGCTTCATTCGTTGTGATTCTTTGATTGTCTGTTCCAATCAACGAGTATACAAAATATACGTATTCAAACATTCATTCTCGTATTTGACTTATTTAATTCCGTTTTTCATGAACGTGAGTTAAGTCGATAATTCTGTTATGAGGATTGACGATATGTATGTTTTGTTCTCTCCCAGCTTTTGTGGGAGAGAACAAACCAACTTCCAGCTGAAGAGGAAATTAGGAAAAGACGATGGAAATGGATAGGACATACATTGCGCAAATCGTCAAACTGCATCACGATGCAAGCCCTAACTTGGAATCGTGAAGGGAAGTGGAAAAGAGGAAGGCCAAAGAACACATTACGTCGGGAAATAGAAGCAGATATGAAAAAGATGAATAACAACTTGAAGGAGCTGGAAAGGATTGTCCAGGACAGTGTTGGATGGCGAGTGCTGGTGGGTGGCCTATGCTCCTTCACGAGAATTAACAGGCGTAAGTAAGTAAGTAATAATGATAATCATACGATATAATTGGAGTCAGATCCCAGGCTACGAAAAGGGAAAACTACTGAAAACTATTCAGATGTATTCTATTCATGTTTTATTGTTGTGTATATCATTGTCAATGAAAACAACAACAAAAAGAACTCAAATACTTACTTGATCAATTGATTTTCTTATTTTTTGTATCATTTTATCATGTAAACCAATCATAAAAATAGCCTTAACTCTTAATGATGCCATTGCATTTGGTTGATTCGCTATTATATAATTCATTTCTGTTGTCTACATAAGAAAATGATTGAAAAAAATTTTTTAGTGCAAGATAAAAGTTAGTTTTATTGTTTTGTTTGTTTAAGATCATTTTCATTTAATACAGAAATTCATGGATTGATCTGTATCAGGTTAGAATAATAATTCGTTAAAGGGAACTAATTGAATGAAATTTATGAATAAAGCTTAGGGAATATTGAATTTTCGGTGACCAGTGGAGCTCAACCGAATCTGTTGTGAGATAGTAACTCACTGAAAACAATGGTGGATGTGTCGGTCAATTTTGTGCATTAGTTGAAGGTAGACAATAACACCGTTGGATACCGACTCAGTAGTCCAGAGGTTATGTGTCCGCGCGTAATACCGATAGGTCCTGGGTTCGAATCTCGCGAGGTCAGGTCGTGGATGCGCACTGCTGAGGAGTCCCACAATAGTATGGAACGACCGTCCAGTGTTTCCTGGTTTTCCATGATGGTCAGGCTTTGATTGACTCATGATTTCAACAGCTAAATATTGAATTGTTTTTTATTTGGTGTTAACTGAACGATTTAATATATCATATTGATGGTTGTGTAATAGTTCTTTTGGTAAATGTAGGTGATTTTTTTATATTTTGACGTTAGCCGAAGTATTTGTATAAAGTGAGACAATATCTGCAACTTTGATGAATCAGATTATGACTACCGAGAAATAAGTATCTATACTTTCACAAAGAATGATCTCGACCGTCTTCCATCGTCTTCGATGGGTTATCTCGCAATATCGTGGATTCGAACCCGCGAGCGGGATCGTGGATGCGCACTGCTGAGGAGTCCCACAATAGACGAAACGGCCATCCAGTGCTTCCAGGTTTCCAAAGGTGGTCTAACATCAGTCGGTTCATGACCTCAATCAAAAACTTAATAATCTCCACAACCCCTATACTAGTAAAAAAACAAATATTGATTTTCTTACTAAGTTTTCAATAAAACGTTTCTTCATCAATTTCAATCGATTATTAGTTGATCTATAAAATAAATCAATTAAAAGAGATCCTACTTAACGGCATCATTTAAGAATTGTTTATCTTTTTCATCTTTTATTTTCAAATGTTTCTGCAGTTTCTCTTTCCTATATAAATGAATGTTATATTAGTTCCATATGAGTACATTTGTTTACGATGCATTCCTTTCATACTTTTATCTGTTCTCATTTTTGTATCAATGATTGATTTATTATGATTATTCTCTTCGGACATTGGTTTATTGATCCTTTTGGTATAAATACAATAAATTATCTCGATTGTAAGTTCTAACTTTGATAACTTTGCGTATAGCTTCAAGGTAAGTTATATCCAAGGGTAATTTGAAGTATAGCCTGTGTGAAAGATTCTGGAAGATAGAAGAATAAAAGAAAAAATGTGAATTGGTTACTTAATAAGAACGTAGAATACAATTACATCGAGATTAGATGGTGGTTGGAGGTAGTCGACAGGAAGCCCTGAACCCGGGTTTCGTGCTACTTGGCACTCGTCAGCAATGTGTATCTGTAATCTTGAGGGAACTGGTGATCCCTAATGGATCAATCCCGTGTCACTCAGCTTCACAGTCAGAGACGTTACCACACTTGACATTGATCCACCACCAATGATCAATCAGTTATGATTACAATTACATCAAGTACTAAAACTAATCAATAACGGTTAGTAATAATACAAATATGAGATTAAGACAATCGGATAATAGAAATCAGAAAGTGGTTGCCAAGAAGAGCTGAGGTTATTTTATTTTATTTTGTAATGAATCAATTGTTTTTCTGAAAGAATAACCTCGATGATACTTTTCCTCAGTGACCATTTTTTATTATATAATTGACAGTCGTTTTTATTTTATTAATTTTATTGTGTCCCAAAGTCATTGGGAATGAATGTATCAATAAAGATGATCTATTTTGATTGTTGACTTCTATTTGGAATATAAAGCTATCTTAAAAGTGCTTCACCTCCATCACATATTAGTGTGTGGATTATTAAAAATGAAGTACCGGCGAGTATTCATTACCGTTTTTGTCGTGTCCGCCACAAAACCCGAAAATATAAAAAAAAACTAAATTTCTTTGTAATTAGTAATGACTATAGACCCATACAAGATACAACAGTAATAAATTTAGGTTTCAAATAAGTAACATGATCAGTAGTTTACAGATTTGATCATTTCACTGTTCGATAGTTTAACAGCAAACAAAAGTCCTGCTGTCATGTCCTGAATGTAAATAAATTCTAGCAATCAATTTGTCAAATAGTCACCAATTTAAGTCTCAATGCACTAAACTGTGACCGAATTGTAATTTGCTTGACAAAATTCTATCAGTACTAAGGTAATTCATAGTTATATAATATACCCTTGTGAGCTAGGGTAATTTTACATTGGTTTTCAGGGGAACCAGACACCATCCAAACTTTCACGTGACAATCCAAACAGAACAGCTCAATCCCGTTTAACAGAGAGCCAGACACCGTTGAAGCTTAAAATTTGTAGCCCGAATGGTACGGCTCAATCCCGTTTCTAGGAGAACCAGATACCATTTTAGGCTTTGACACTACAATCTGAATAGTACAGCTCAATCCTGTGGAGCAACCATACACGTATCAAGTACCCTGGTGGGTCAGTACTAAGGTAAACGTTACATGAGTTGTTTATTATCGAGTAATTGATTAGTATAAACATCTTAATTTAACAAAAACATTAGTCGAAGCTTGGATAACTCTATAGTATATTCTTCAACCACGACGGTGATGGTACTGCTCTCAAAGGGAATATTAGTTTCCCTAAAATTTCAATCATACTATCTTAAACGCATACTAAATTAAACGAAACTTTAGGTTATCATAGATGTCGTCTCTGTTCAGTTAACATCAGATATGATTCTTTTTAATATGATTTCCATAGTTTAATATATTACATATTCATATATCAGCGACGAAGATTTTTCCACGTTATATTAAAATCACTCAACGTTATAGATTATATGATACTCAACTAATATTTCATTCTTATTTCGATGACAACTCAATTGTATTAACATCTATATCTTTCTACATAAAATGATTAGGTGAAATTGAAAGCTAGTATGAGAATTACTGAGGATCATAGAATATAGAGAAGTTTATATTCAAGTCATTCAACAAACCGTTAGGATGCGGGCCAGTTGGAAAAATGACAACCAAGTACAAGGTCAGATGTCATTTAAAGGAAGCATAACATAACATCAAAAACTTAATGATCTCCACAACCTTATATTGATAATTACCATGCGCTCACTAGAGACTAGCCTTGTGAGGGAAGTCTCGGAATTCTAGCAAGAAGCCGTGACCAGTGGATCTAATCCGTGTCGGGTAGAGATAGGTATCTACCTCAGTACAATGAAAGACGCTCGCGCAATTTCATGGATTGGTTGAAGTTAGACATGAACATCCATTGGATGTCGGCCGGCTCAGTGGTCTAGAGGTTAAGCCTTCGCGAGCGAGACTGAAGGCCCTGGGTTCGAGTCCAGCGAGCGGGATCGCGGATGCGCACTGCTGAGGAGTCCTACAATAGACCGAAACAGCCATCCATAGCTTCCAGGTTCTATACGGTGGTCTAGCATCAATCAGTTCATGATCTCAATCAAAAACTTAGTGATCTCCACAACCCTATACTGATATATGATAAAACAAATTTTAGTAACCACCAATAACATTTTTATAGGGTATTTAGTCAGCCGCTTATGATGAAGTTTTGATAACTCATCCTTCTTATATTTTTACCGATAATAGCCTCATAATTGAATCATTTATTTAAAAGAACGGATCACGAATAGAGTCTCAAGTTAGATCTAGAGTTAAACAGAAACTAGTCACCTGACGAATAGGATATATCAATGATTTTTTGTAGGATGACATGTAATGGTTCCTCAATGAGCAATCTAAGCTCTGGACATACACAAAGAGAGCGTTAATGAAAAATTGGTAACGTTAGGAAAGCGAGACTGCCGTGAAAAATAACAAACGTTCGTTCAAATCTATTACAATATTTCATCAACAGTGACCCTAAGTGAGGTCACCAATGAGTAGTCTACTCAAATTTAGAGTGAGAAACATGAGCAGAAAAATAAAGATCATAAAAAACAACACAAAATGACCAATGGCAATACAAGTATGCATAAAGCTGATCTAAGGAATCTTCTTCAATAATCACGTTACGTGTGCAATTTTTGAACTGGGAAACAGGATTTTTTCAAATCACATGGCAGAAAACATTATAAACTTTAAGAAATTATAAACCTCGAATCATGGGGCATTCAAATATCAGTTGCACTGTTGGAAAACGCAAAGTGAAAGTGCTCCATTCAATCAAGGGAATAAGAACGAAATTGTAGCATTTACTATCAGAAAACATTACACGGATAGGTTAACCAAGAATATCAGTAATTAACAAACGAAAATTAGATGTTATATATCGTAAGTAGTCAAATCATCCAAGGTAGGAGGGGTTAAAAGAGTAGCCAACATGAAAAACTAAAGGATGAATGTAATTTAGAATAATGCCATAGGTATAAAACCAAACTAAGACGTAATAATATCAACGGATAGGACGAGTAGTACGTCACACAAATAAACTACTGAATAATAATAAGTAGTGTAACGATTAATACAAATGAGAGCTGTCAGGGAAAGCGGAATATGAGGTAACACCGTGTATTTCGAGAAAAAATTTATAATAAGTGTATATATTTTGAAAGTCAAATTTCAGTAAATATCTGGGCGGTATATTCCACTGACATCTGTGTTGTCCAAAAGTGTAATTTCGTTGAAAATCACTTTACCATCTTTATAACTATTTCAAATTGATACTTTATGTATATATTAACAATAATTATGGTATGTATGGGTCTTTTAAACATCCCAGTCAGCTAGGTTTATATGCAAGTTACCAGGTAAAAATGGCGATCGTTTGGTGAAGTTGTGAACATTCATTAACTAAGGTTGTTGAGACACTGCATCAGTGAGCGATATTTGCCTAGGTAATAAATAGTAGGGACTAAACCAAGATGCGGCACCAATAATTGGAGTAATTAACTAGCCGTGTTGATAGGTACAGATTATTTGTTTGGAATTCTCGTAATTTTCATTACCACTCGTTGAGTAATGAGCAACATGGCTCAGGATCGGTTTTAATAGAGCAGATGAATTCACTTCCGAGATCTGGAGTTCTAAAATTGTTTTGTAATTTATATTTCGGGAATTTGTTTTTTCCTCTCGATTTATATTGTCTATACCATCAGCAATAACCTCCTATGTGAGAGAACAAACCAACTTCCAGATGAAGAGGAAATTAAGAAAAGACGATGGAAGTGGATTGGACCTACATTGCAGAAATCACCTAACTGCATTACGAGGCTAACGCCAACTTGGAATCCTGAAGGGAAATAGAAAAGAGGAAGACCAAAGAACATATTGCTTCGGGAATCGGAAATAGACAGGAAAGAACTGTAAAGGATTGTCCAGGACAGAGTTGGATGGAGAATCCTGATGAGCGGCCTATGCTTTTCCATGGGCGGTTACAGGCATAAGGGAGTAATACTATCACTGATACCGTTACCATTTCTACTGTTCTGACATTTTTCCTAATCATTTCGTCTCCCCCTCTTGATATGGTGCGACTGATTGAACCATTACACATATATGTAGAACTCTACGTTGCCTATTACTGACTGTTTGTCTATCACTCATTCTAAGAAATATTTCAGTGAATGAGAGCAATATTGACAATTTGAGACTGGTTTATCAATATCATTCTATTCTGTCTACAGAATAAGTTGTTATTCACCTTTAGAGTCATTTGATAGCTCTATTCATTCTAATATTAATGACAGATTGTTTAGAAAGATCAAACTTCACCATTAAATCATTCAACTCTCATTGTTCAAGATTATCATAAAACATCCGTTTGAAGAGCTCCTCCACTATCTCATGATGCGTTTAAATTAAGCTTTAGGTTTGGCCCATAGGAAACCTAGCGTGAGTAAGCACTTCTATAAATATTGTAAGATTGATTCATTGAGCACTTAACCACTAGACCACTGAGCCGGCATCTAACGGTGTTAATGTGCTCACGCGCGAAACCAGTAGGTCCTGGGTTCGAATCTCGCGGGGTTGATGTGCACTGCTGAGGAGTCCCACAACAGGACGAAACGGCCGTCCAGTGCTTCCAGGTTTTCCATGGTTGTCTAGCTTCAACTGACTCATGATCTTAACCATTGAAATTACTATAATATCCACAAAACCCATCTGATATAAATAATAATACTTAGTGAATAGTGGTAGTTTAAGAAAAATAATTATCAAGTTTAATACTATACATAATTACGAATAAACTCACTTAAATAATATATTGAATTACATTTAAATTATTTACTTTGGTTGTTGCTAAGCTACCAAGCTCGAGGTTGACCTTATACTTATTAGTTTAAATGATTATTCGTATTTATTGTTCAATAGATCCTTGATACGATAAATCATTAGACAGTTAATTTAAATTTGTACGATAAAAATCGATATTAGGGAACTTTGGATATTATGATGGGGGTCAAGAATACACGTTGCTAGGATGTCTCATACTAGAACGAAATAGCTGTCTAGTTCTTCCTGATTTTTCAATGGTAGTTTAGCTAAGATCAATTCATAATTTGAAACTAAGAAAACTCGATCATCTCCGTAAATCCTCTTATATTAATATATCAATTTGTTAAAGTATTTATATATAAATAATAGAAAAAGTCAATCTAAGCAATTGAGAAAACGTTCATCAAATCGTTTCTCATATTAAAAAGTGAAATCAAAGTTATCAAGGAATTCATTAGCATAAACTGTCTACGAATATATATGAGTGATCCAAATTTTGACATGACCAAATCTTCAATAAATCTACTTATTTATCCTTGATTACTTTATGTAACCCACTACAAAAACTCTCTGTAACTCACTGTTAAAACTTCATTTCTAATCACATAATTAGCAATAAAGAAGTTTGGATATTTATAATTCACTTATATGATGTTACTAAAACTTGTCTGTCTCTGGCATCATTCTAACACTTGTTTAGTCAAAATTTCTTGTATGTTAAAATAGGAGAATTAATGGAGATTGTATTGTAATCATAGTTTCAAGTTATGAATGATTAAGGGTTAGAACACTATTGAAAGCCAGAAAGTACTTAAAAGCAATTTCTCCCATTAAAGAAGTTATATGGTGGTATAGAAAATTTCTTAATCATCTGTATAATTCTACCCGATCGAGAAAAGTGCGAATACAATACAAACAAACCATTTTTGGATATATATATGGATTTAAGTAATTGCATCGAGTCTCTATATTTTTTATTATATGTGAGGAACAAGTTTTAATCTATCTGAAATCATGATATGTGATACAATCGAAAGATAAAAGTCCATAGCCAAAGACGGGTAGTAGCTAGAAGTAGAATTCAGGACGCTCGTTTCGTCCTATTTGGGACTCGTCAGTTGGATGTATCTGCATCTTAGAGTTGATGCTCAATCACTTTCAGTCCTAAGCATCAATGGGAAGATTCAAGTAAATAATACAAGTGAATTAACCACTTTCGAGAATATATGATAATTTCCAAACTGAATATTTGGTACTTGTAATAAAAAGCGCTCATTATTCCAAGATTCATAAACTTCAGATAACAGACTAGACAGTCAAACCACAAACTTCTATTTTGCTTATGCGTAAAAGTGATCTAACTATTTGTAACGCAAGAAATTTTTTGCACTTACCTTAATATTCCATGTATTTTCAGATGAAGATCACTATAATTAAAATCACGAACCTACCTAATTTAAACAACAATTGAAAACGTGAAAGCACTGGAAGGCTAATTTTCTCGTAGTATAAGAATCTCTAACAGTAAGCACCCACAAACCAAAGTCGGTTGATCGAATCCAAAACCGTCAGCCTTACGCATAAGGTAAGGACTATACAAGGACTAAATAGTTTGTTCAGAGTTTCAAAGTTTTGTCTGACTTGAACAGGTTTGTGCTTTCAGTCAAATCAAATCATCTCTCTCATCTTATACTAAATAGACTAATATCGTACAAACATTGTTGTCAACTAAGAAATATAAAAATAATGAATACTTTAAATGTCTATCAACATCTATTACATCATTACCTGTAATACTTGGTATAACTTAATCAACTGTTTACATGAAACATAAACTATGTACTGCATCATTTTTTGAGTGTGAAAAACGAACATGGTGGTCTAGCTGCAATTGACTAATGAACTCAACCATTAAAATTACTGTAATATCCACAAAAACTCCTTCTGAAATTAATTAACACTTGCTCACTAGCGACTAGCTTCAAGAGGTATTTCCTGGAGTTCTAGTGAGAAACAATGACCAGTGGAGTACAACCGGGTCTGTTATGAGATAGTAACTCACTGAAGATAATGGTGGATGTGTCACTCAATTTTTCAGATTAGTTGAAGTTAGACATTAACGCCGTTGGATGTCGGTCGGCTCAGTAGTCTATTGGTTAGGCGTTCGAGCACGAAACCGATAGGTCCTGCGCTCGAACCTCGAGAGGTGGGATCGTGGATGCGCATTGCTGAGGATTCCCACAATAAGATGAACCGGCCGTCCAGTGCTTCCAGGTTTTCCATGGTGATCTAGCTTCGATTGACTCACAATCTCAACCACTAAAAAAATAAACGATTATTTAAAAAAATATTTCTCTACAGACTAATTAAATATTTAAGCAAATGTAACTACTGAAATCATTATAAGTATTATTTATTGTCAGTCAAATGAAACAATAAAAGCATTTCATTTCTCTTTTATATCACTAATGTTTCATCTATATTATGTAAGAATGTTGAGACTCTAATTTATGGATGACATTTGAGTGACTGCAGATTAACCTTGAGAGTGTCCACCTAATAACCAAGATCAAATGAGAGTTAAAAACCAGTATGAAGAATTCGGATAATGATTTACAATTGATGATCAAAGTTACAAATAGGATTTAAGGTTTTCATCATGAGTTGATGCTAAGTTTGAAGCTGTCACGAGTTCACTCCATCTGCGAACGAGAACAAGACTCGGTAACCAAAGGCCAGTAAGCTAGTTATTGATGCGTCCCAACCCCGCTAACTAGAGGGAGAAGTCCAAGCTTGGAATGGGAAGTATATTCTGCAAAATTGCCAGAAGCACGAGTGATAACAACTAACACAATTCAAAACGTATATATACAGCACAAAACCGTCCTTGGGGAGATTTACAAAATAGCATACTAAAAGATACAACGAACCAATGGCATTTAAGATTCTACCGAGTGGGAAATACGACATGAAGGTGAAAAGAGTGCTTTTAGTGCGAAAACAATAAAATTCCAATTTTCTAAATAAAATTACGAAATTAGGTCCTTTCCCATGTGAGTTCTGAGGATTTAACGTCCCCAACAACTGACATCAGCTATAATACCAAAACTCTATTTATCCTTATAGATGAGTGAATTTCATGTCAAAATCCGAGACCTATTCTCTTATACTTGATTGGTTCATTCATAAATTATAGTCTCACCATAAGAAATATATATGTCTAATTAATAAATTTATATTCTCTTACAATCATCATATGTAACTATTATAATGTATTTTTAAATAATAAATAAACAATAATGGCACCACATGTTTATTATTTATATAAATGAAGTGTTTTCATTCATAATATGATGTATATAAGTAGTATATAAATATATATTTCATCAATTGTCATCTGATTTCAATTATTCTATTGTTTATTTTCTATATATCTATTATGACTAAATGAATAAATAGATAAGATTTAATATTATTTCATTGAAATGCAGAAGAAATTGACTATAATGAACATCTGCTTGCGTGTTGTCAAGTTTAAGAGTGAGATAAGTAGTAGTATAATAGTGATGTTAATAATGACCTATAAACATGATATTGTAAACCTAAGATATTATTATTATCATCATCATCATTTAAATAGAGATTGTATGGAACTGGTTAATTTGAAGATAATTTTTATTTGTGAACTCATATTGATTGATTAAAAATATAATTGGATGAATAGAGCATTAGATAAGTGGGATCGTTCATAGGACAAATTCACATCGAAATGAAGCTCCAGGAGATACGGAATTAAATCCATTAGGGTGCATAGGTTTTGTCAAGATTACAGGTATATCATGCTGATGAGTGCTATATATATAGAATGAAACCTTGGTCCTGGGTTTTTTGTTGACTAGTTTTAACCATTACCTTGGATCTCAAGATATCAGATTCTTGGAGGTTGTTGACCGAAACTTTTGGGTCTAGGCTTTGTTTACTAGTTGAAACTCATAAGCTAGGTGTTTCTGTGATCTTGAGGAAACTTATGCTTTCTGAGTGATCCGAACCTGCTTCACCCAGTTTTAAAGTTTAAGATGTCAATACAGTATTTGAAGTATAAGTGACATCCTACAGTGATGAAATATTTACAATTAATGGACTACTGAATACAAACCATTTTCATGTTTATCTATTCCTTTAATAATAATAATAATAATCGAGTTCTACCGATCATGTTGTAGTAGGGCCACTAATCTAAGAGACTCCAATGTAGTGAACGTTCTAGTGTCCTATTGAGAGAGATATCATTAAATCATTGTGTTAAAGACCATCGTACCAAACTTATCCCCTGATTCAAAAGATTAGAGAATGCATCAGTAGTCCAATATAATTTGTAGGTAATTGATTAACATCAATAAACGATACTTGATTTTAAAATCAAAATTGATTAACTTGAAATCTTAATAGCATTGTCTGTTCATATTACTATTTTTCATTTGACTCGACTGATTGTATGATGGTTTGTAACATAGTTTTATGCAGTATCTTTGTTATCATCAGTTGTTTACTACTGTTGTAGTGAACATAACACGAGCGGGCACAATCGAATGTATTTAACACAAAATTACAGGACATGTTAATAAAATTTAACAATCATAAAGTAAATGCTTAATTTGCAAAATGTCCATCAATTGTCTCATAATGACTCAGACTTCATTGTTCTTGCATTTTCATACAAATTGCATTCTGTTTCCATTCTTTACTGTTCAATCCTCTTGTCTTTCTGCTGCCAGACCTCCTGTTCACGACTAACATCATCTACTACTTATGTCAAATATAAGTAGCATACACCACACTGCTACTACTATTAATGAAGTGAACGAGAAGTCAAGTGGGACAAATCAATTTATTGTTTGATTCAAAATTACATAATGTCTTCGTAAAATATGAAAACCATACATTAAATACTGCATTTGTACATTTTCATCGTTTCCTTATTCCTGTTACTATTACAATTACTGTCTGTTTACATTCCTGATCTCTTCAATTCGATCTTTTCAACCTCCTTCTGTTAGACTTTGCATTTATGATTGGTGTTACATACTACTTATGTCTGTCGACACAGATAGCATACAACACATTAATACAAGTACTAATATCATTACTCTTATTACTACTAGCGCTATATATATAGAATATTGTATTATTAGTGATAAGAAGTTATCAAGAATGAGATTATGTAATAATTCATTGCGACTATCATTTAGAATAGTAAACGATTTTAATCTGACAGTTTCAGTTATGCATTTATTCAGTATGATAGTAACTGAAGAAAGCATTATTAGAATTCAACTAATGGTCATTGCAAGGAGAGTCTGTATATGATAAATTAATAATTTTCCCTAAAATATATTCTTCGTATTCACAGTTTAGGTTTATATTCTGTTATTCTCTTCCTGTTGTCATGCCTTACACTCGTATAAGTGATAATCGGTTCGTTAATAACTTGAAATATGATCGGCAATGTATATTTAATAGGTAATAACATAAAAAAACTATCAGCTGTTTCATAATATTTAATCATTTTAACCATAATTCCATATAGGAAACATTAAAACTTCTGTGTTGTTTTACCATATCACTAACTCAGATTATATTTGTATTCTGTAACGATTGGAAAAGTTGCAGTTTATGAATGATCTTTTATACGGTCTCACTATCCTTGAAATTTCATTCATATCATATATACATATAATTTTCATTAACCTAAATTTTGGTACTTCTACTCCTTGGTGATTAAATATTTGTGAAATGTACCGTGTTTGACAAACAGTCGCCGTGTTATCAACAAAACACTTCCATTACTCAACTAATACTAAATAGATTCAGTTGAGTATTTTACAGAGGGTTTATCTGTTTGTAAGCATTCGACATTCTGATGGTATAAGCATATTTGATAAATAAATGTTTAATATAATATAATAATAAAGAACAAATATGGTTTTCATCACATTGAACAAATATGTTTATTCTCTTGAAGTCATGAACCGATCAATGTTAGACGATCATTGAAAACCAGGAAGCATGGTACAGTTATTTTGTCCTGGTATGGAACTCCTCAGCAGTGCGCATTTGTTAATCCACCGTGAATATAACCAAGGGCCTTCACATCACTAGACTTTAGACCTCTGATCCAGGATCTGGTAGATTAAATTTCTAAGTCAATGTCCAACAGTTCACCACCATTTAGTGAATAACGGCCTCACATCCAACATGACTGAACTCCAGCAATAACAGTTTCACATTAGAAATCCTGGAATTTTAGCAAAAAATACTAGCTGAGGAACCTGAAGTACAAAAACATAGTCTCCAGTGTAGTTATGGTTCATTTTACTGTGAGATGTCTCAAAATAATACGAGGCAAACGTATGATGTTCACTGATATTCATCAGTTGTTCAACAACGTTCAGTTTAGTATTTTAAGCTCAATCTCAGCTTATTTATGATTATTATTTTCTTCTTTTGAATGAAATATTCTCGTACATGGTCTCAATGTGTGCACGTTATGACCTTAATTTAATGAATTAATTTATTCAAAGGTGTGACTAATATTCTTTTCATATTAATAAATTTTAGGGGCGTTCACATGTTCTATTTTGATTATTCCACTGATAGTAATAATAGAGATTCATCATAATGAAAGTATATTGTATATGTCATTCAAATAATTAAAATGAAGAAAACGCATTTATGTTTACCAGAATTATAAATGATGACAGAACGGATGATGATGATGATGATGATGATGATGATGATGATGATGATGATGATGATGATGATGATGATGATGATGATGATGATGATGATGATGATGATGATGATGATGATGATGATGATGATGATGATGATGATGATGATGATGATGATGATGATGATGATGATGATGATGATGATGATGATGATGATGATGATGATGATGATGATGATGATGATGATGATGATGATGATGATGATGATGATGATGATGATGATGATGATGATGATGATGATGATGATGATGATGATGATGATGATGATGATGATGATGATGATGATGATGATGATGATGATGATGATGATGATGATGATGATGATGATGATGATGATGATGATGATGATGATGATGATGATGATGATGATGATGATGATGATGATGATGATGATGATGATGATGATGATGATGATGATGATGATGATGATGATGATGATGATGATGATGATGATGATGATGATGATGATGATGATGATGATGATGATGATGATGATGATGATGATGATGATGATGATGATGATGATGATGATGATGATGATGATGATGATGATGATGATGATGATGATGATGATGATGATGATGATGATGATGATGATGATGATGATGATGATGATGATGATGATGATGATGATGATGATGATGATGATGATGATGATGATGATGATGATGATGATGATGATGATGATTACTGTAGTGGACGAGAACGCAAGTGGGGACAATCGAATGTATTTGAATACAATATTACAGAATATATTGCTAAAAATCTGACAACCATATAGTAAATTCTTCAATTGCCAAATGTCGATCAATTGTCTCAAACTTGATTGTTTCTTCATTTTTACCGCAATCGTTCGCTCTTTTATTCGATTTTCATAATCTTCTGCTTCCAGGTGTTTCACTTTCGATTGAGGATACATATTATTGATGTCTATCGATCTCAGCAGCACACACCACAATACCATTCGGAATCATTCGATAACGGGTTTGAACTGGACAATTTAATTATCAAATGAATTTTTCTAGATCGTATTCATGAGCCAATCTAACTTAGACCATCAATGGAAACCTGGAAGCACTGGAAGGCTATTTCGTTCTAGTATGAATCTTGCATTCACGAACCTGTTGAGAAGATCCATACAAGGACCAAAACGGCTGTCCAGTTCTTCCAGGTTTTCAATAGTGGTCTAGCTTATATTATTTTTCACATATGTGATTTCATCCCAATTATTAATCAAAATGGGTTTATAATCAATATATAAATGAATGTATTTTTAAGTAGAGTTATTGTGTTTTGGGGTTTTATATATCTTCACTTGTACCAGTCTTCCGCGTTCTTACTTCATGTCGTGGGAATTGCAGTGGTTCTTTGTCATTCCAAGTATACGAATAAGCGAAGTGGACATAACGATATAGATATCCATATAAGTTACTAATGGAAAAAAACACCGAAAGCAGAAATAAATAGATTGATAGTCCATTATCCATTACTTCAGATGCTTCATAGATAATATGATTAAATATGTTAGTTATGAATATTTCTATAGTCATGTCAACACTCTACCAAATAAAACTTTAAATATGCAAAATACTCCATTTTAATTGTTCTATAAAGCATGGAAATAGGTACGAGAAATATATGTTCATTGAAAGAAGTTACAAAGTATTGATATAATTCATATACATACCTTTCAATCATCCGTTTACATCTTCCGGTATCATTTACAAATATTGTTGCATTACTATAATGAAACTTTTTTACACTATCTGACAAGTTTAAAGCCACATTTTGCAACATACTACTTACAGACAATTTTATGAGTAGCTTCCAACTACACTTCTATATTCAATGAATTTGAGTAAAGTATACATTACTCAATTATAATTATTTAATTTTTTTATTATTTTTATTTAACAATCATGATTATCTTATGAATAATTAAGAAATTTCTTTTTCCGTATCATTGTAATTACCTTTTTCTCTTTCTATTAATTAAAAAGGAAACGTGTTCTATTCAGTTACTGTTCTGAGTACAAAATAATAAAAAAACAAAAAAAAAGAGAGAAAAATAACTGAAAGAAATTCATACCATAATCATTGTAAACATGTTTACTTTTAATGTTTTCCTGTTTTACACAAGAAATGAAAATGATTCATTTCAACTAATTAACTAGATTCTCTAAGAAACTCGACTCAAGTAAATATACATATATTTGTAACTGTGTATGTATCTATGTATGTATACATACATTTTACACTACTGAACTTAACAAACAATCATTCATTTGTTTATGAAGACTCACTATATATGCTTATTCATTTCCCTTCTATTCTTCCTTTCTCATTCCATTCCCCTCTCTCTCTCTCTCTCTCTCTATATATATATATATATATATATATATATATATATATATATTGCATATTTTAACACAATATAGGTGACATGTTAACTTAGTCAACAATACACCGTTACCATATGATTCAGTGGAATGAAATTATGTACACATACTATATAGTCCACTTCTAATCTTAGAACAGTCCTTCCCTTTTTTTAAAGTAAAAATAGAAATTATTATCTCATTAAGAACAAGGAAAAATCGGAGAGAAAGCAGAAGTGTTTCGTTTATTTATAATATTGTGTGTACAAGTGATTTCTTTCCGTTTATTTTTTTCAATTTCAATAAAGTAGTGTGTTAGTGAACAAAAGAAAACAGGAGTACTGACAATTTCCCCAAGGATTTATGAAGAATTTTTTAGAGGATATTTTTTAAATAAAATAATAAATAGGGTATGCCCTGAGGATAGTAAAGTGCATTGGCACGTATGTGTATATGTGTGTAACTGTGTACACGTGTATATATATACTGACTATCGAATAAAGGCCATAAGTCCGGATGCATGCAAAATATAAGAGAAAAACATTATAACAAACTGGAACCTGTTAGGAACTCTTACAGAATGTATATAATATGAAAAATATACAAAATTAGAACTCAGCAGGAAGAGATATTGACTGGTACACTTGTACACAGTTACTCATAAATAGTCATGTAATGATTGAGAGGAATGAGTCAATGAATTGTAGATTGTCTATAAGTATGCTGTGTGTGTGTGTGTGTGTATATTAATTTTGAACTAAATATTGTTACGAATGGAAAACTAGAAGAAAGTGGACAATTTTAGAGAAAACCTACAATAAAATCACGCAATTGAGAAAAACTTATTGGAAAAATTTGTAAAACTATGTGAAATAAGAGATGTCTTGAGGAATGAAACAAAAACCTCGATGATTTGAGCGATTTCTACTTACAAAACATTCACAATTAAATAAGGTAGATTGTACAGCTGTATCACATTATTATAAATATCCAAATTAATTTTGATCAATGACATTTACAAACATTTTAAAATCAATTCTTAATTAAACATTTGAAAAATAAAACAAATTTTTATATTAATGTGGAGCAGTAACAATTAGAAAGAAGACAAACTCATGGAGAATGTTGGCACTCAGTTATTTAAATAGTTGTGATCATGAGTCAATTGACGCTAGAACACCATCGAAAACCTGGAAGCACTGGCGGCCGTTTCTTCCTACTGGGGGACTGCTCAACAGTGTGAACTCACGATCTCGCCTCTCGAAATTTGGACCCAGGACCTATCGAACTCGCGCGCGAACGCTTAACCTCTAGATCACTGAGTCGGCATTCAGCGGTGTTAAGAAGTATTTCCTGGGGTTCTAGTGGGAAACATTGACCAGTGGAGTACAACCGGGTCTGTTGTGAGGTAGTAATTCACTGAAAACAATGGTGAATGTAGAAATTAACACCGTTGGATGCCAGTCGGCTCAGTGGTCTAGTGGTTAAGCGTTCGCGCGCGAAATTGATAGGTCCTGCGCTCAAACCCCGAGAGGTGGGATCGTGGATGCGCATTGATGAGGATTCCCACAATAGGATGAAATGGCCGTCCAGTGCTTTTAGGTTTTCCATTATGGTCCGGCTTCAATAGACTCATGATCTCAACTATTAACATTACTATAATATCCACAAAACCCTTTTTTGATACTCAGTTATTTATTTGAAATAATAAATGACTTCCTATTTCTTAGCATAATAACCAACTAACTCCTATAGTAGTTTTAGATTTTTCATACCACATTGAAATATTGCTATTATCATTTTTCATTATGATTATGATTAGTTCACCAGTGATTTTATAGTTATTACCAGACTTTTCATTTTCATGATACATCAATTTTGGTTAATAAATATATCTTTTATTTGGTTGTGAGAATAGTATACAATCTCACATTTATTCTCTTTTCTTATAAAACTTAAACCTGTAGAGTTGTGAGGATTGTGTAATATTAAATCAATATAATGTAAGGATGATATTAACCACAGACAGACTGATCTCATTTCAAGACTATTGAAAACCAGTGAGGAATGAAAAGTTCTTATAAGAATCCAAACATGAATGATAGAAGAAGAATATATATGAAACAAAGATTTTTTTCCAAGATATTCCGTAACACCTCAAATAGAGTATCAAGAAGACATGTAAAAATGAAAATGACAAGGGTTGAAAAGAACAATATATTTCAAGGCACAGAAACGATACTGAATGTAGGACATATCATCTGAATATCTAGAAGAGTAAATGAGTCCCACATAGGCAGTATTAAGATATAGTTACAATACTCAATTGAGAAAATTAAGTTAATACTATCCGTTTAAAATAAATAGCAAAGATGGTATAAGTATATTGAGGGCATATAGACAGTTTCATTTTAATTATCAAATGTTTTTCTACTAATAAACAACTCCAAAACTATCTATTTAATACCCTCGCTTGTAATTTAATGCAGTAGAATGTGTGCTGAAATAACTGCACTGTATGTTAACATCAAATATGGAGATAAGTTCACTTGTTAAGCATTTAAGCTCCACTACACCAAGGTATATAAATGAAACATGGGCGAGACTCTAATTTATGGACGAGCCATTATGATTTTAGAACCTCTGAACCTCTTTCTAACCTTGACAAGTTTTTGAACCATGTATAAGAAGTGTATCCACTTTATTTCCTTGGTTTTGTATAACATATTTTTACTCTATACTGACTGTTTGCTGATTGGCTAATATTTCTCAAAGTCACTTGGGATCCGTTCAAAGGTCGACCATAAATTAGAGTCTCGCCGAAACATGTTTTAAAATTGACTTTAGAACACTTTTCAAATCCTTAATTAAGCTTAGTTGTGTGAGAATCCTCACTATCGGAAAATGTAAACTAATGTTAAGAAAGTTTTATTCTAACTTTGAACCTGATGCAGTGATTACATAATCAACTTTTATTATCAAATGTAGTGTGATGACATATTTTTTCTGTTTGATCATTCTTTCATATTTTACTTACAACCTGAAAATTTATTGACCTTTCTTGGTTTTTACATAAAGTCTTCGTAGATCCCATCAATCATAGATCTTAGCTAGGTAAACAGGGAAAATCAGATAGGGATATTTCAGTAGTGTACATTCATGACTGCAGCAAGAACAGAACCTAGGGCTTATGATTTTGTGGTAAGCACAGAACGTCTATATCACTGAACCAGGATTCAATGGTGTATATGTTTAACTTTAATCCATTTGTAGTATTGTGTGACCTACATTACATATCGAAATTTGTTACTAGTGAAAATTCGATTAGCGAAGATTGTTGATTAAATATTTGATCAGACTGTTGTTGACATGCAAATATATGAACTTTGTTCAATTATGACACAAACTGGATTTATAAAAGGCTCTAATTAGTTTCAATGTGCATATGACAAAAATAACGAGTATTGTTTCAGTTCCTTCACAGGTTTGAACGAAGCGTGAACGATCATATTTGCAGACTTAAGTGAATTTATTGTGTATATCTGCTTTCTTTTCATTTTCATACGAAACAATAAGTTTAATTACTTTTAGTTACTAAAATCATGTTCAATTTAAGAAATGAATTGTTAGTATGGAATGGGTTATTTTTAATTCTGGTAAAATCGATGAAATGCAATGATTGAGATCATCAACCGATTGATGTTAGACCACCTTTGGAAACCTGGAAGCACTGGACGGCTGTTTTCAAAGGTGGTCTAACATCAATCGGTTGATGATCTCAATCAAAAACTTGATAATCTCCACAACCACCATACTAGAAATGCAATGAATTTATCGTATGCTACAAATATGATCGTTCTTGTATACTCTTCTGGTTAGCGTATTTTTAGCAAGGTTCTATGGTAGAGTTCTTTTATGTATAAATCTGAAAACTGAGGAACTGCTACAACTATCGTCAAAAAAGTAATGGTGTTTATAAACAGTTGTCTTCACAAAGTACTCCAGATCTATTGGGCATACATAATCGGTAACAACCTAATCTAACAGAGAACAAATTAGCTTTTAAATAAAGACGAAGTAAGAAAAGACTCTGCAGGTAAATTGTACACATTTTGCGAAAATCATCAAATTGCATCACAAAGAAAGCCCTAACTTAGAATCCTGAAAGGAAGAGGAAAAGTGGCAGACCGAAGAACACATTGGGCTGGGAATTAGAGGTAGAAATCAAAGAAATGAATAACACCTGGGAAAAACTGGAAAGCCTAGGACAGAGTAGGTTTGAGATCCTTGGTTAGAGGCCTATACTCCATAAGGGGTAACTGGCTTAAGTAAGTAGGTATATAGTCTTAATTTGTTTGGGATTCATGAAACACTGTATTGTAAAGTTGATTAATAGATTACTGACAGTTTAACTGTTATATATTTCGGTGAATAACATCAAATATCATGAATTATCGTAAAAGTTCATTTATACTGATTAGATAATTCACTGTTCATCAATAGTTATTAAAGCAAATAATTGGAAGGATAAGAGGAGATGATTGTACATTTGATTTTAAGACTACATCTCAAAAACCTGAAAACCAATGTGTCTCAATGATTGTTCAGTACAACTACTGGTCACTTAATTGTGATAGGACATTATTTCATAGATCACCGAAGTAAATAAATAACTAAAATGATGCTTAACTTAACAAATCATTAAATAACTTTAACTTAACTAATGTATTAAATGCATTAGTCATTTCTACTGTAGTGAAAGAGAACACAGGTGAGAATAACCGAGTTAATTGATAAAAAATAGAAAAAACCATACTCCAATACTTCAATTGCAAAACGTTTATTGTCTCATATTTGATTGTTCTTTCATTTGTATTCCAATTACTTTCTGTTCCCGTTCTTCCCTCATCGATCTTTTCAACCTTCTACTGCCAGATATTCTATTTCTGACTAGTATTAAACACTACTTATGTCGACATAAGTAGCACATGCCACACTGCTAGCATTAAATGGGATGTATATATATATATTAAACTTGTTGATTCATTCATTTATAATATTATACTTTCTCAATTGATTATTTAAATCTCTATGTACCCACATCAACAAATAATTCATTAATAATTATTTTTGTTACTGAGTATCATACTCAGTTTTGCTAATTTGATGACACACTTTTGGTATGAAAAAGCTTTGAGATTTTCTATGTACATGTTCTGTTTTAATGAAATGTATTGATTGAGATCTTGAACCGATTGATGTTAAACCATCATTGAAAACTTGGAAGCACTGGACCTCCGTTTTGTCCTATTGTCGGATTCGTCAGCAGTGCGCATCCACGATCTCACTCGAGGGATACATATCCAGGACCATGTGTTCACTAGTGGCCAGCTGCGTGACGGAATTCTCGGAGTTCTAGTAAGAAGCTGAGACCGGTGGAATTATTCCGTGTCAGGTAGAGACAGGTATCTACATCATTACAATGGAAGATGGTCGAGCAATTTCGTGGATTGGTTGGGGTTAGTTGTTAACACCCTTGGACACCGGCCGGCTCAGTGGTCAAGTAGATTAAGGGTTCGCGCGTGAGACCGAAGGCCCCGGCTTCGAATCCCGCAAGCAGAGTCGTGGGTGAACACTGCTGGGGGGTTATACAATAAAACGGAGCGGCATTCGGGTGCTTCCAGGCTTTCGATCATGGTCTAGCATCAATCGGTTCAAGTTATCAATCAATAACTTAATAATATCCACAACCCTATACTGATAATTAATGAAACTTACCAATGAAACCTATTGCTTATGTGTAAGTATTGGGAAAAAGTTTCGCATTGGGCAAGATGGACTACTAGGTTACGCACCATCAACCCAACCCCAACTAGCAGGTGCCTGTCTTAACTGTCCGCCTAATCAAGTTCAACAAATTAACCCACTTTATCAAAATAATGATTTTTTTTGGCCTTCAGAAATCCCTGGTCCCACTAGCAATACAGTTTGTTCAAGTGATAGCCATACGATCAGTCAAACATGATAAACCACAGTCTATGCAAATCCAAACTACATAACATCAATAGGGAATGATCTTATTATCAATGCATTCATACATGCATCCTCTCTAAACTTTAATGCTAAGGTTATCACTGGGGATTTCAATTATCCTGGGATCAACTGGAGTACCGGTAGTTGTCAGTCATGTAATGATGAGTTCTCGGCAACCATTAACATGCACTGCTGGTCACAGTGGGTTCGTGCCCCAACTAGAGGCGATAGTATACTCGATCTAATATTTAGTAGAGATGTTATCCCACTATCTGTAAAAGTATATGATGAATTTGAAAGCAGTGACCATAAGATAGTAGTTTGCGCTCTCCCTATCTATCTCTCTTATAACCCACCCATTCAAAAAACCTGTCAATATAGAGACTATAAGCATGCTGACTGGGACCTCCTGCATTCATTGATTAAACTTTCAGACTGGGATAACTTTTTTTCATGTAATAGTCTCATGGATGCTATCGACGAATTCTATCTGATCATTAACTCTTGTTTAGATTCCAGTGTACCTCTTAAAACGTACAGGTTTAGTAAACCTTACGAATTATATATACCAGCTAAATATCGTAATAAACTAAAACGCCTACAGAATCGTTATTTTAAGTCAAACGACTTCACAGCAGTTGCACAAATAACAATAATTTTTAATCAAATTAAAGAGAAACATAGGTTAAAAGCCATTAATGAGGAGCTGTTAGCCCTTAATACTAACTCGAAAGTACAAAACTTAACTCTCCTTTTCAATAAACGCACTAAAGCAACTCGAAATGTTGATATACCGTGCATCCAGCATAATAGCACTTTTATATACGACTCTAAAACCATGGCCGACCTTTTCAGTAGTATATTCGCGAATGGTGTAGAAAACATAAGTGGCTATGCTTCAAGAGTTATGTGCGTGACTAGCAACTCAATAAAATCTATCTCCTTCACATGCATGAAAATTAATAAGGCTATAAATACCCTTAAGCTTTCGAAAGGTCATGGAGTAGACGGGATTTCATCATTTCTCTACAAATATGGTGGTCCAGATATTCCACTTCTTCTTCTAAAGCTGTTTACTCTCTCTATGGAAACCGGTTCTTACCCTTACTGTTGGAAAACCGCGTACATCATACCACGTTACAAATCTGGAGATAAGACTGACATGAACAATTACCGGCCAATAAATATTACTCCAGTTATTTCTAGGATTATGGAAAAAATTATAAGTGATGAACTTTCCAACTATTTACTTGCTGGAAAATTTATCAATGATACTCAACATGGATTTCTTAAAAATCGTTCTTGCATGACATGTCATTTTGACTTCTTTAATTTAGTCTATTCTCTACGTAGCCAAGGATATCTAGTCTTAGTGCTATATCTGGACATTTCTAAAGCCTTTGACATGGTTAGCCACCAACTTCTTATAGGTAAGCTCGCATCTTATGGGGTTCAAAATCCTTTGCTTGCTTGGCTTGATTCCTTTCTCAGCAATCGACATCAAATAGTTAAAATTAACTCTTCATTGTCTAACGCTGTCCCTGTTAGAAGTGGTGTAATACAAGGTAGTGTCTTAGGTCCTTTGCTCTTTTTAGTGTTTATCAATGATATTTGTGAAAGTTTTTGTGTCGGTAAGCCCCTTCTATATGCAGATGATCTTAAAGTAGTATATTCATTTTCTCCACATGACCTGAAAAATATGCAAAATTGCATCAGCATGGAGCTTAACAAGGTAGCACAGTGGTGCTTAAAATGGCAACTGGAGCTTAATACGGCTAAATGTGGATGGATATGCTTCGGCGATACATCACTCAACCTAGACATTACCATAAATGGAGAAGTGTTATCTAGGTTACATACAGTAGTAGACTTAGGACTTAGATATTCCCAAGACTTGTCGTTTACAGAACATATATTAAAACAGACCTCTAAGTCTCAACGTCTAATAGGTTACATAACTCGAAATCTTTACAACACTGAGTCACGTATTCTAATGTACAAAGTTTGTGCTCGACCTCTTCTAGAATATTGCACGTTTATTCTTAGCAGTGCGCTCATAAAGGATAAATTAAGGCTGGAATCAGTACAGAGACGATTTACACTTCGTATTCTTGGAGCTGATTGTACCTTAACTTATAATTCTAGATGTAATAAACTTGGGCTAGACCCTTTATGGAGGAGGAGACTCAAACTAAATCTTATCTTTTTCTTCAAACTACTTCATAAACTATCGTTTACATCCGATCACGCGATTCAATATGCAGAAACCTCTCATTATGACATCCGTAATTCCTTGGCACTAGTGAAACAAACTCATTCTAAATCATCTCTTTATATGAATTACTTCACCTGTAAATTTTCTAGACTCTGGAATAACCTACCACAATCTATCCGCACGATAAAATCACTCCCATTATTTGTTCGCTGCATCGATGCATACTGCTCCTCTGAAAATGCATTGAATGGTCTAGCGCCTTTAAGTGTATCTCATTCCACAAGTGATATTTTAGGAACCTTAAATGTTTAGCCATCTTTATTAGTGAATTCCCTTAGTAAAACCACCCACTTGCTGTCAATATGTTAACACCGCCCCTAGCAACTTTAACTAATTTGAATAACATAAACAGTATATCACTGTGTCACATGACACACGCATTTAGGTAGACCTGATTGATATATTTTGGTAATTACTTTTTTGTTGTTCCGTGCTCTCTGTTTTCATTTTAATTTCTCTAGTTGTTTGTTCTTGCACGTCGAACGTTACTATTTACATCAAATTGATCATGCATGTAAACTGGCGTGAATTCTGTAATTATTATTTTTCAGAATATAAAATTATTATTATTATCTAGCGAGTTAGTTTTCTGCGGGATGGGGTCGCCAACCCCATGCTCAACCCTCCTCCTTTATCCTGGCTTGGGACCGACAGTAGCGCCAGGAGAATCCAGGCGGAGCAAGAGCTGCACATCTACAACTGAAGATCATATGGAACTATAAACAACTGTCAACTAACACCCAACTCACAATTTTCATTATAAAAGTTAAGACAGTTCTAATGTATGAGGTGAAAATTTGAAAAAAATACGAAAGCCATCATTCAGAAGATACAAGTGTTTATCAACAATTGTCCACGCAAAATACTTCAGATTCGTTGACCAGACAATAACAGCAACAACCTAGTATGCGAGAGAACAAACTAGATTCCAATAGAGGAGGAAATCACGAAGAAGTGGTGGAAATGGATAGGACACACATTAAGGAATGCACCCAACTGTGTCACAAAGCAAGCCTACACTTGAAATCTTCAAGGCCAAAGGAGGAGGAGAAGATGAACACCAGAGAACACATTACGCCGAGAAATGTTGGCAGACATGCGATGAATGAACAAGAATTGTATGTAACTATAACAGAATGGTGAGAATAAAGTGGGTTTTAAAATGCTGGTCGGTGGCCTATGTTCGATTAGAGTAACAGGCGTAAGTAAGTAAGTAAGTAAGTAAGTAAGTAAGTAAGTAAGTAAGTAAGTAAGTAAGTAAGTAAGTAAGTAAGATATCACTACCGTATTATTCCCATTAGTTTTTGTAAGTTTATGTGAATAACCTATAAATTTATTTGTGATTCCAGTGAATACTGATACTATAAGTCATATATCCAGCTAACTTGATAATTATCCTAATAATTACATAATGACATTTTGATTATAAATTTACATTGAGTTATTACGTAACGTATTCACTCGATGAGTATTACTTCATTATTGTAAATCATATATATATATAGAGAGAGAGAGAGGGAGGGAGGGGGAAGAGATCCATGATGAAAAACTAATTATTCTAATAGTCTAATCACTGGCACTTATAATTATATCGCACCTAATCAATAAATCACAATTAATAACATTCATTGAATAGCTGATATGATCTTGATAATAATAATAATAATAGTAATAATAATGATAAAAAACACCATAGAAGCCTTAGTTTATTAAAAATAGAAACTAGTTACATTATTTTAGAACATAAAAAGTAAACATACCATCAATTGAACACAACCGATTTCATGAGATAAGTCATTCTAAAGCGGTAATTCTACAAAGAAATGTTATCAATTATATTCAATAAGAAAAGAAAAAAAAGGAAAACAATCATTAGAACAAATCTCTTTTATGTGAAGACAAAAGCAAAATGAAAGGAATTCACACTTTCATTTTTCATTAAGAAAATGAATGACCCAATGTAATAATAACAATAACAATAATGGTGATAGGTAAACAAGGTACAATTGAATTACATCAGTCATTAACACTTTACTTTTTCATTCTATATTGGTATATACCCCTTAAACAATTATCTACACCCTGCTGAGTTGGATTATTGTAATAGTTGCATTGGTATACATCTGGTTGTATGTTTGACTATGTGCGTGTGTAACAATGAATTATGAAGTAAAAAGTAAAAGAAGATGAAACAATCAAATCAAATTCAAGAAAAGAAGGAAAGAAAAAACAAGACAGTTGAATGTAATCAACACAGATGTAAAACATCAGTCATTTTTCCTACTAGTGAATAAATTAATAATCTGTACAAGAAACAATTCTTCTCCTTCTTTCTTCCTTTCTAAAACAGATGTTTACAGGTGCTTTAAATTCCTTGATATATACATATATACATGAAAGAGAAATATTCCAGTTTGCCGAATACAAAGCATGAATACAATTAAAAGAAAATGAGCTCAAATATACACATATTAATGAATATCATCATATCATCATTACAGTAGTAACGGTTGTTGTTGTTGTTGTTGCCATAATAACAATAGTAATAATAATAATAATAATATTTATGGTATGATTGGCGTAAACTGTTTTAATCATTTTCATACCTTTTTAATTGTTTGATTACAAATGGCTCGAATCAAGTTAACAAATAGTGATTCGGAGAAAAAGAGAGAAGTGATTAAAAAGAATAAAAACTGTTTTCTTCGGAGTTTTTCTTTCTTTAACTTTCGCATCTTTTTTCTTCGAAAAATGAACTTCTTTTCTCTTCATTATTATTTTTACAGGATGGAAGAAATTACTCAGGTGATATTTATATTTCAATGGTTGAGATCATGAGTCAATTAAAGCTAGACCACCATGGAAAACTTGAAAGAATTGGATGACCGTTTCGTCCTGTTGTGGGACATCTCATCAGTGCACATCCATGAATCTATATATATTCACTTACTGAAAAAGAAAAGAATTGAAAAATGTTTAAGCCTCTATTTATATTTAATGATGTGACCTACTCGCCATATCTTAGTATCTTAATAATAAAATTCAAGTATGAGACTCCCCGGTGCTGTATTAAGAAGAACTATCCAGCGATTGAACTCATGACACATAAGGATCGTAGAGATAACTTGATATTTAGACTATTTAGTTAGTACTTATTTTAAACTCAGTAGTTTAAAGTCAGAGAGCTCGCTGAATGGTTTGAAGATCTTGGGTTTAATTCTTAGCAATATATTAGATTCAAACTGTTGAAGAGTCTCAAATTAGAACTTCATAGTTATTTAATACTATCTGGTGTGTAATAGTTGTTTGACAGAAGCCAATTTGTGTTGTTTACTAGCTTTGAAATGAATAATCTTTACATAACATCTTATTAATAAGAATTCATGCGGTTAATCTTTGTTAGTTTTAGAAAAAAATTTCTGAAGTTTTGCCTGGAAGCCATAGCCAACGGAGCTCAATAAGATTGTAGTGACCTACTTTTATCAAGAGAACGCGATTGGTTTAATGGAAACAATTATCATTATAACCAATTGTACCAGTGATTGTTTTACTTCAATTGTTTGTTTAGCTATACTAAAGACATACATTCTTCCATTGATTGTGACCTTGCGCGAATTCGGTCACGCTCAGTAGCCACACTTGTAACCTGGCACGATCTCGGTATTCTTTCGATACCACGAGACCGCCAACAAATACATTTCGACTACAACCACCAACTGCCTTCTGATATTTGGCTTACGGGGGATCTTATCGGTTAACTGGCACGTAGTCTTCCGGCAGTGGTGAAATTCTTAGCACAAGGTATTTCAAAAAGTTTCCTTTGCCTATTTCTTGATCGATCCTGACAATAAATATCGAGTGATCACCAGTTTATATAATAATAGTTCAGGAATCAACATCTGATTAATGTATATTCTTTTCGATATATATTGCCAGTAACCACGATATCTCTGATCGGGCATTTTGTAACTTGTACAACAAAAGGTTGTACAGTTTTCAGAAATGCACCTGAATAGGTTATTCGATTAATAGTCATAATGATGTATTAAAACAAACAAAATTAGATAACTTGTTGAAATATTTAGATGGAAGGAACAGGTAGCCCAGACATTCAAGCAGGCCGCCAATGCATATAGCTAATTATGTTTACAGAAGGAATAAAGTATTCGGAGATTTTAAGTTGGTATTACATATGATAATGACAATATCGAGGAAAATTTATTAAAATGACAGATTACGGAAACGCAAATAGATATTTCGAAGACCTATAAATAGATAGATGAAATTCAGTAACCAAATACAAGTTTACGTTCTACTTTAGATTAATGCTAATCAGTATCCCTAGTAAAGAAAATTTTGAAAAATATGATAGTTGGTTTTCATCATTAACTAGTAAAACTCAAGATTTATGCTGCCAAATAAATTAAGCTATACTACCACTGGAAAATAGGATACCCTAGGTTCCAACAAGAATTAAAATACAGAATAGCAGATCTCACTTTGAAGAAATTATCTTCGGAACACTCAGTTAGTGTGTAATAATGTCTAATTTCAAAAATACTACTGAATTTCTAACAAGAAGCTTTGGCTATCTAAATTTATCAATTATGAATTTGAGAGCGATATCACTGACGTATTATTATTCTACTGTAGAGGTAAATTTTTCTAGTTTTATTTGCAATAGTTTCATGTAGATGGTATTCATTGACTTAATAAAAGTTCAGCTATAAGCAATAAACAAGAAGATATATATTTAGATTTTATGTCAGTCCAAATATAAGCAAGGACTACCTTCAACTAGGAGCAAAATAATTCACTATAGAGCTTGAAAACAGTGTCATTTAGTATCATATTTTAAAGACGTTATTATTCAGCTGTTCATGACATATGCGACATATTGTACAAATAAAATGTCTACACATTACTATAAAAGTTAATTCTAAATTCACTTGGTATTGTTTACTTGAATCTTCCCATTGTTGTTTAGGATTGCAATTGGTCATTCTCATATTAGCATATGTCCATCCTGTGTGGATTGCCTCGATATAGCCTTAAGTCACAAGCTTTTTAAGCAAGGACGGATAGTGGCTAGAAGTAGAATTCAGTTTTACGCCTGTTTCGTCTTATTCGGGAAACGTCAGCTGGATGTACCTACATCTAAGAGTTGTTGTTCACTCCGGGACTCGAACCCAGTACAATTCACTCCAAACACTATCGCATTATCCACTTAGTTACTGAGTTCTAATAACTACCTGTATGTGCAATGGAATGAAATTAAATTCACTAGGATACAGTTACATCTAGCTAACGAGTCCGAAATAAGACGAAACGCTCATTTTGTATTCCACTACTAGCCACTATTCATCTTTATTTATTAAGATAACTTTGTTCAGTTTAAATGATGGTCTGTATTTAGATAAAATAATATTTCCACTAAATAATAATAATAACAAATAATTAAATAAATAATTTAGATTGACATATACAATGTTCATTTTATAATTATTTCTTTATTTAATCTACATATGGACAGCTGTAAACATTCATTGACATTAACTATATATATATATAAAACAATGAAAACACTTATTCAAAGATAAAAGATAATAGTAATGATACATATGTATTATAAAGAGATGTCTGAAAAATTAGAAAATTCTTCATTATACTACTTTTGAAGAGATGTATACAGGTGAGAATAGGAATTAATCATTATTATTATAATCTACCATTTATCAGTAGTATGATTATTATTTTGTTAAATATGCTCTTAAATCTGTTTTCTTTCCTCTATTTTTCTTTTCTTTTCTAATACAATTTATGTTAGACAGTTAATATTGCATTGTTAAAGTTTAGATTATATTCAGTAATAATTATTAACACAATAAGCAAAGATAGAATAGTGGCTAGCAGTGTAATCCAAAACGCACGTTTCGTCCAAGTCGGGACTCGTCAGCTGTATGTACCTGCATCTCAGAGTTGATGTTCACTCTGGCACTCGAACCCAGAACCGTTCGCTTCAAAATCCGTTTGGCCACTGAGTCCTGTTAACCACTTGCATGTGCGCGTCCTGGATTTCACTGCTAGCCACTATTCTATCTTTGTTTATAATGCTTGTAAATTAAGGCAATATCTAGACAATACGCACAGTATGCACATATGCCAATAAGAGACTGATCAATTTCAGTCCTAAACATCAATGGGAACATTCAAGTAAAACAATACCAAATGAATTATTAACACCATTAATAGAATTTCTTTTAACTAAAATTTAATTATAATGATATTTACTTGGTGAAACTATATTCTTTTTTCTTGTAGTACATATTGTTTTCCTACCGTATAATGAATTACTTATATATGTTAATCCTCATGAAAGAGCATAAACCACTCGCTAGGATTCTCTAGCTAATCCTGTTCTAGATAATCCTTTCCAATTGTTATTCATCATTTATATGTCTGCTTACAATTTCCGATGCAGTGTATGTATTTATTGGCCTTCCTGTTTTCTGTTTCCTTTCAATATGACAAGTTAGTGATTGCTTCGTAATATAGTTGGATGATTACCTCAATGTTTATCCTATCCAATTCCAATGTCTTTTACTTATTTCCTCTTCAGTTGGAAATTAGTTTGTTCTCGCCCATAGTAGGCTGTTGCTGACGGTATCCGGCCAATGGATATTCAGTATCATACCTAGACAGTTGTATATAAAAAGTTGTATATTTTTTACGATGGTTGTGGTAGTTCTCCGAATTTCAGCTCCATACAGTAGAACTGTCTTGACGTTCGTATTGAATATTCGGAATTTTATATTGGCTTGCAAACAGTTGTTTTGCGTTGCATATTTTATTCAGCTGTATGAATGCTGTCCTTGCTTATCCAGTCCCTACCTTTTCACTTGCATCAGTTCCTCTTTGTTCATTGATGATGTTGCTGTCCAGATACGTGAAAGTTTCCACCTGTTCCAGAGTTTCTCCATCAAGTGTGATTGGATTGAATTCTCAAGCGTTACAGCTGCTTATTTTTAACCGTACACATATTTCAGCAAGCCATACTTTCAAATTGTATGGACTAAATATTACTGTATGCTAACTTTATGTACTCAGGTGATACTGTAGAAAGTTTAAAAATCATTGTGATGTTAAATACTGGAGAACTTAGAAAGAAACTATGCAGTTGTTCGTATATTTTCCTCACTTTATCCCTTGACGAGATGAAAGACGAATAAATCGGGATGGATTCATTCAATAAATTCAAACAAAATAAAAGTAATAAACTTCACATGATATAATAAATTCATTGTAATTTAGGGCTTCTAGTAATCTACAGGTAGCCTAATATTATTATAAACAAAATTTAACATAAGTCAATCAAATGGAATAGAAAAAAGAAAAGAAACAAGACGAAGACATGATGTACATTTAACATAATAGTTAACATCAATGAGTATTTATACGTTGAAAATGAGGTCTTATCAACAAAAAGATAGGGTTATAAATACTAAGTAATAGGCAAAATGGGAGCAAATACTTGACAAATGAGTGATTGTATAATCAGGTCATAGAGATAATATAAAATTAAAATAAATATTAGACTACTATTGAAAACCTGGAAATATTGAACGGTCGTTTTGTTCTAGTATGAGATTTCTCATCCGCATTATTGTTCCCGCACGCGGAATTCAAACCCAGGGACTTAACGCCGTTGGATGCCGGCTCAGTAGTCTACAGGTTAAGAATCTGCTCACGAGAACGAAGGTCCTAGTTTTGAATTCTTCGTGTTGGATCGTGGATTCTCAATTCTGAGGGTTTTCATACTAGGATGAAACGCCTATCCAGGTATTGAATGGTAATCTAACATTGATCCATTCATGTACTCATTCGAAACAACAATCTCCTCATGCCTATGCTGATAAAATAGATATCTTAAATGAATGTTAGTGGAATGTTTAAAATATGAAATCAAATGAAGAGATCATTTAATATTCAAACAGCACATCATTATAAATATTCTATCATGGCAAAATGGGGCTAGATAAGCTTGCTTTATTTATACAAAGCTAAGATTTATGAATAATTTACTTCTTTTAAAATACGATTTTTGAGGAATAGATTCTCAAAACCCTGTAGATCTTATTCACTCAGTGTTTCTTATCAACTTGCTTTGACAAATACATGCAAATGCATAAATACATTTGGAGATGAAGAGATTGTAGGTCTTTTTTAGTTTTTCTCACGTGGTTAAACTCAAATTCACCAGTACTTTGTTCTCACAGAAGATATGTTGATAGAAAACTATGACTAAAGTGGATGATTTACATTTCAAAGAATAATACTTGTCAATTACTCGTCATTACAATGGAGATTTGTGGAGATTGTAGTTATTTTAATGGTTGATTTCATGAGTTGATCTAAACTAGATCACCATTGAAATCTAGAAGAATTGAATGGCCATTTTGTCCTAGTATGGGACTCCTCAACAGTGATCTGGAGGTTAAGCGTCCGAGTCTGAGACCGAAGGTCCTGGGTTCGAGGATGTGCACTGTTGAATAGTTCCACACTAGGATGAAATGACCATTCAGTGTTTCCAGGTTTTCAACGACGGTCTAACTTAAATCGACCAATGACATCAACTATTAAAATTGCTTGTTAGATTTCTAATATCTATCTACCTGCATATGAGTTATAATGTCAAAAGACCCACCAATCAATTTATTTATAGCTATTAACACTTTGAACAATTGATGACAAGAAAATATCAAGTATCATGGAGACTATTTTATAATTAAAGTAAACTTATTATGTATAAAATGACATTGGAACAATTTCATGCTGATTAATTCATCAAGTTTACCTCGTCTGTATTAACACAATTTCTTTTGCTTATAACTGATAGTATCATTCGAAATGCTTTCTTCCCCCCCACCACCACCATTATACAAATTTATATATTGCTAAACTTTTGTCATGACAACAAAAATACTGAAATAAGTTAAATTTTTTTTTAAAAAAGAGCTTAGACTTTTATTCTTCCCCCGTTTTTTTTTTAATTTTTATAGTCTAGTCGTATGATACTCTTGCATGATTATTACATAACAATTGCAGTCTTAAGCCTCAATGGGAAGATACAAGCCAAACAATACCAAGTGAATCTGGGTTAAACTTTCCATTATATTGTTTTTTCCTTAAAACGTTTCACAAACACATACAAATTTATATACTCTATCTTTACGTCATCTTTTATGTTTCTCTTCTCTACCAAAAATTTTTTCTAATTTTTTTAATGACGAGGAATACTGAAAAGAAGGGGAGGGGTAGAGGATTTATATGGTCACAACAACGAAATAGCAGAACATATATATATATATGTTCTTGATAATTAAAGTGAAAATATAGATGGGTAAAATTGTGAGGAGAAGTAATAAACTATAAATACACAGATGATTTCAATCAAAATTAACTTCAATTATAAACTGATGTTGTTATAAATGGTAAAAATATGTATCATAACGATGTTATGAAGGAAATACTCTGTTTTGGTGAGGTTGTTTCTTCGAAAAATTGATTTTTGTTTTGTTTCCCTAGACCATAAATATTCTCATTGCATATCTTACGAGATCAAGTTTGAATAATTTGATAATTAAACAGCAGTAAGTTGACTTAAAATGTTAATACTTTAGATGGTGGTTGGAGGTAGTCAACAGGAAACCCTGGACCCGGTTTTTTTGGAAGGCCTTGGGAAGGGGCCCGGCCCTTTTAAAACCCCAACCCCGGAAAATTTTGGGGGAATTCCTTTTAATTAGGCCCCGGGTTTTTAGATGGTGGTTGGAGGTAGTCAACAGGAAACCCTGGACAGTGTCGAGTCACCTAGACTGATGGCCACATTGCAACATGATCGATAGCATTCGATCTGCACTAATAAGAACTAGACAAGCATGACATTGGTCACCACCCAGTGATCAATCAATTGTGAATGTTAATACTAGATGTAGATACGCCTAGAATAAAGTAATTAGGCCAAGTTGTTATTAGGTGTTTGAATTTAAATTGTTGAATGCTGAGATGGAGGAGAAGATTTGTAGCTCAGGTGGGTGATTTTAATGGAGTTTTGTTCTCTGAGTTGGATGGTTTGGTCGTGTAGCTTTCATTGTTGAATGCTACCACAATTAAAATATCGTTTCATATTTATTGTATAATTTATTTTATTTTTCAATATTCTAACCAGATTGAACCACTATAGATAACATTGAATTAAATAAATTCGGATAATAAATGCACCAATCCAATCACAATTGATGGAGAAGATTTGGAAGATGTAAAAACCATTACATATTTGGGCAGCATCACTAATGAACATGGTGGATCTGATGCAGATGTGAAAGCACAGATCGGTAAAGCAAGAGCAGTATATTTACAACTGAAGGACATCTGGAACTCAAAATAACTATCAAATAACACCAAACTCACAATTTTCAATATAAATGTCAACACAGTTCTACTGTATGGGGTGAAAACTTGAAAAAATACGAAAGCCATCATTCAGAAGATACAAGTGTTTATTAAAAATTGTCTACGCAAAATACTTCGGATTCGTCGACCAGACAGTAACAGGAACAACCTATTATGGGAGAGAACAAACTAGATTCCAATGGAGGAGGAAATCAAGAAGAAGTGCTGGAAGTGGATAGGACACACATCGAGAAATGTACCCAACGGTGTCACAAGGCAAGCCCACACTTGAAATCTTCAAGGCCAAAGGAGGAGGCGAAGATGAAGACCAGAGAACACATTACACCGAGAAATGGAGACAGACATGAGACGACAGAACAAGAATTTTATGTAACTAGAACTGAATGGTGATAATAGAGTGAATTGTAGAATGCTGGTCGGCGGTCTATGTTCGATTAGAGTAACAGGCGAAAGTAAGTAAGTAATGGTTAGGATTTAAATCCAAGTCGGTCGTCCGTTTGATTTGTAATTCTCATCTAGATTGACCTACATCTTAGCATTCATATTCACACTGAAAATCGACCTTGATCTCTTTCATTTAGAATGCCTATAGATTATTCACTGAGCTACTGCATCTAAATTCCCGCTAACATATGCAAATGAATATGAAATTTAATAAAAACTTGTAATTAAATGTCAATACTGAGGCAAATTGCTCAGAACACATAGAATATACTAATAGAGAGTGATCAGTTATAGTTTTTTGTAACAATAACAACAAAGGAAAATATACCCCCCCCTGCGAAAAAACATTGAATTAAGTTCATCCACTTAGTTGTTCACGCACACATACACACACTCACAAAGAAAACCACTTGGTCAGTTCGTTTAAAGTTTATCCAAATTAATTTATCTAACTCTACATATTTCACTTAGTTTTGATTCATTTTCCTTAGGGATGTTTTATTTTCTTAAAAATTATTAAAAATAACAATTATGAATATTATCAGAAAGGAGTTTTGTAGATATTATAGTAATTTAATAGTTGAGTTCATGAGTCATTTGAAGTTAGACTACAATGGAAAACCTGGAAGCACTGGTCGGCCATTTCATCCTAATGAGAGACTCCTCAGCAGTGTGTAAACACGATCTCACCATGCGGGATTCGAACACAGGACCTATAGGTCTTGCGCACGAATATATCTTCCTCGTCTTATAGGTCGTGGATTAAATCTCGCGGAGCAGAATCGTCGATGCGCACTGCTAAGGAGCCCCACATTAGTACAAAACAGCCATTCAGTGCTTCTAGGTTTTCAATGATAATCTAGCTTCAATTGACTCATAACTCAACTACTAAAATAATGAGTATGAAAATTTATTATTATCTTGTCAATATATTTGTGCTGAAAAAGTGTCATAGACCCATGTATATTTATCCATAATTATTTTCTTTATAATATTATAATATTACTCACATGCATTTCATTTCCTTTTTCTTTTGTTAAGTTATTAAGAGTCCCTTCTAAATTGGTTAATTGGAAAACTGTTCATTATGAAAGTTGATTACTTTATATTACATTCTGTACTTAGGTGAACATTTCTAATAATTTTTCATAGATGTTGAAAAAACTTTGATTTCTTTTTTCACGTCGGGCTCACCAGTGTAGACCATCAACGTTCATGATCTGTATCAAATGAGTGGGGGCCTACTGGAGTTAAACGAGAATTGTGTAACCAACAGCTAACGTCGAAACAACATCTCACGGTCAGCATTTCACGTGGATTACCCTTTTGTCGTATCAACGTATTATGGATGCTTCGAAAACCGCACAACACAAAGGACGTTATTACGGAAATATATTAGTAAGAATGAGGACAGAGAAGATATCTCGACCACCACCATGGTATACGACTAACTGATGCGCGTTGGTTGTCCTAGAATCTGACAGAGATCGATTGTCTGTTAGATATTCAGTGATCCAACTGTCCGATGATTATGAATAGTGTTGAGAGAATTTTCCTGAGATTCCAGTGTAAATGCATAACCTATAGGAAAAGTCAAGTCGTGAATGAAACATTGGTTCATTATTGACATGGAATGAGATTCAAATATATCACAGACTAACTGACTTTCCAAATATAAATTCTTGAGCTTAAACTCACTGACTTAACTGTGTTGTGCTCCCTGCAAGACATGAAAAGATTTTTTACTTGGCATCTTACTGAAATCAGAAAAGGTATGGGATTAGATCAGAATAGTTGACTACCCCTACCTAGTTTCTCAGATTTCAGCAAATCGTACTTCGAAATCAGTATGATTTGATTTTTAGTACAAACAATCTTACTTAAACATAGCGTTTTCAATCCAGAAACAAAATGATGCAACGTAATAACTGTATCTTTTCAAATTCAAACTTTGTCGAATGTATGTTTCGAATATTTTATGAGTAAAGAATTTAAACTGAAATCTGTCGTTTACGCCAATAAATTTCATATATCATCATCCTAAGTGTGTGAGCCATTAGTGCAGTATTTTTTTAGATCAAAATATATAGATAAAGAGTGCTGGTGGGCGGCCTATGCTTCTCCACGAGGAGTAACAGGTGTAAGTAAGTAAGTAAGTGTATAGACAAAATTTCACTAATTAAGGAAACGTGATAATAAAGTAAACATAATAGAAACAACTGCGGCGAAGCCATAATTAACCGTGTTCAACCATATCGAATAAGAGACAGCAATCCACCGCCGTCAATAGAAAATGATCGCGTAATATTGCGGATCGATTGAAATTAGACATTTAAACCTCTGGTTACTGGTTCAGCGATCTGATGTTTAAACGTTCATGTGCGCGAATGGAGGTCCTTGGTTCCGTAAGTGGTTGTGAGGTTGTGGATATGCATTGCTGAGGAGTTTCATGCTACAACGAAACAGCTGTTCTTTGCTTCCTGATTGAACTAGTTGTCTAACTAATCCAAGTCTGTAACTTAATCTATGAAGATTATAGATGTGAATCCGGTCGAGTCATTCAAATTTTCAAAATATTTTAACAATGGAATCACACATTTTCATAAAAACTCTACTTGATTGTACTAATGCATAATTATTAATTTATTTACTAGGGATTACTTTATCAAGTGAGCCAAAATTCTGTTACTGTACCAGTATTACTACATTTCCTAGTATTCAAAGTCTAATCCATTCGTAGCTGCTAGGCTACATTAGGACGGATCTAGGCTAATTCTATTTCGTCAATTACATATAATACTAACATTTATCCTGAATCAATGTCAGCTGGAAAACCATAAAATATTAGAAGGTATTTAACAGATAAGCATTTCATTTGTGCATAAAGACTTTCCATCAGTTGAGATCATGAGCCTATTGAAGCTAGACCATCATTGAAAACCTGAAAGCACTGGACGGCCATTTCATCCTATTGTGAGACTCCTCAGCAGTACTCATCCGCGACCCCATCCCGCGGGCTCCGAACTTACGGCCTATCAGCACTTAACCAATAAACAACTGAGCCGGCCGGCATCCAACTGTGTTAATGTCTAACTTCAACTAATCCACGAAATTGAGCGACACATCCACCATTGTCATCGGTGAGTTCTGATACTTTCCATCAGTGTCTACCCAAAAATTTTACACGAGTCAGTGAAATCATAATATGTTTATATGTGTGTATTTGAATAAGTCAGAATCGTACGATTCAATTATTCATTTGAAATCCAACGGTTTATATTTTTGACATATTATATCATAGCATATCATAGCATTAGAAATATTAATATCTTAATGGTAAGATTTGTTTTTCAGTAATACTCTTAAAGCTTATGTCTTTCATATTGAAGTGAGTTGATAACCACCAAAACACTTTTAATATAAATTTGATACAAATGGTTAGCCCTTTGCAATTTCTATATATAACTTAATAACTTACACCTGCTACACCTGTGAATAGGTTGCTCACCCGTATTCTCCACTTAACTTTGTCATGGACAATCTTTCCCACTTGTTTCCAGTTGCCATTCATCCTTTTCATGTCTGCTTTCGATTTTTGGTGCAGTGTATTGTTTAGTCTTTCTTTTTTCCTCTTCCCCTCAGGATTCCAATTTAGCGACTACTTCGTGATGCAGTTTGATGATTCCTGAAATGTATGTGTTATCCACCTTCATCGTCTTTCCCTAATTTCCTGTTCACGTTGAAACTGGTTTGTTCTCTCCCCTCAACAGGCTGTTGCTGATGATATCCGGTCAATGGACTTCCAGCATCTTACGTAGACAATTTTTTATGAATACTTGTAGTTAGAATATATAAATTATTATTATTATTTATGATGATGGTTGTGATAGTTCTCCAAATTTCAGCTCCATACAGTAGAACTGTCTTGACGTTCGCATTGAAGATTCTAATTTTGATGTGGCTTGCAAACAGTAGTTTCGCTTTGTATATTTCCTCCAACTGTAGGAATGCTGACTTTGTTTTACCAATCCCTGTCTACATCAGATCCTCCTTGTTCATCAATGATATATATTTATAGTTGCGAACTGATTTCTTTTTATCTCAGGCTGTTTCACTATCAAAATGTAAAAAGACAAACAGTTGTAAACTGTATCATGTTTAGTTATGTTTCAGAGTTTTCTTTTCATGAGAAAATTTTTATTCTAAACAAATCATTCTATTATTTCTAATGAAACTATATTCAACTCTTGGTAACAAAATGAACTATTGTTGTTTACTTGTCGTTGTGTTTTTATTTTTATTTTTTATTTTAAAAAACTACATTAAAATAAGTAATCTATTCAAACACTAAATAAACTGTCATTTGAAATTGTTGTCATGTTAGAAATTAATTAAGATTAGAAACAAACAATATTGAGATAAACGTGAGAAAAAGATAAACAATTTGAATATATGAAGATGTATTGAAATGATCAATAGAAATAATTGAACCTTTATTTAAGGGTAGAATATTTTAATGAACATAAATGAGATCATGAGTCAATTGAAGCTAGATTATCATTGAGAACCTGGAAGCACTGGACGACCGTTTCGTCCTGTTGTGGGACTCTTCAGCAGTGCACATCCACGACCCCGCCCACCACGAGATTCAAACCCAGGACCTATCAGTCTCGCGCCAGGATCATGATCTCAACTGTTGAAATTACTACAATCTACACAAAATCCCTTCTGATACTAATCAACATGTGCTCACTAGTGACTGGCTTCAAGATACATATCCTGGAGTTCTAGTGAGAAGCAGTGACCAATGGAGTTCAACCGGGTTAGTTGTGAGGCAGTAACTCACTGAAGACAATGGTGGATGTGTCACTCAATTTCTTGGATTAGTTGAAGTTAGACATTAACACCGTTGGATACCGGTCAGCCCAGTGGTCTACAGGTTAAGCATTCACGCGCAAGAAAAAAAGTCCTGGGTTGGTGTCCCACGTGCGGGATCGTGAATATGTACTGCTGAGGAGTTTTATAGTATGGCGAAATGGCTATCTAGTGCCTTCAGGTTTTCCATGGTGTTCTAACATCATTCGAGTCACAATCTTCATCAAAAAGTCGATAATCTCAACAACCTCATACTGAAAATAAAAAGTGGTATTGACGGTCCCAAGCCCACACAAAGGAGGAGGGTTGGATATGGGGGTGGCAACCGCATTCCATAGAAAATAACATTATTAAAAAACTCTCACCAGAATAAACAATTTAAACCCTCTTCTCAGAGTTGATGGAAGAATTATGATATCCCATGATGAAAACCTATATTTTCGGAAGTTTCGAAACCGATGCTCCTTCTAACAACCACAACAACAATTAATATAGTTACATGGAATTTTCAGACAGTGTGGGAGACCGAAAGGATCAATCAAAAAGCTACGGAAATGAGGAGATACGACTCAACGGTTCTCGGAACTAGTGAAACTCATTGAAAAACGGTAGAAATGGATAGGACATACATTACGGAAATCATCAACCTGCATCACGAGACAATCGCTAACTTGGAATCCTGAATGGAAGAGAAAAAGAGAAAGACCAAAAATTACACTGCATCAAAAATCCAAAGAAAACATGTAAAGGGTGAACAGCAACTGGAAACAAGTGGTAAAGAATGTCCAAAACAAGGTTGGATTGGGAATACTGGTGAGTAACCTATGCTCCTTCACGAGATGTAATAAGCATATGTAAATAATTTACATATCGCCAACGAACATATTACACTTCTACACAAAAATCAATATAATCCGGCTACAGAAAGTTTGAAAATTTTCATTCCAGTTAATAAATATATACATTATGATTAATAATAATAACAATATAGTGAAAATTCCCATTTTGCCATTTGGTAAATAAAGAAGGAACGAATTGAGCGAAGAAATTTCTTTTCAATTAGTTTTTCATCATGGCTCTACACTAATATATATACGTTTTACAATAATAATATAATACTCATCGAGTAGATGCGTTACGTAATAATTACATAATGACATTTAAATTAACATTGATTAATTGGAAGAAAGAGGATTATTAATATTCAAAGTGATCAAGAAGTTGCTAAGTTGCGTAATGTAAGAAACAAAGAAGGAACAGAATTTTAACGGATGGTCAATAGGATGGTAGTTACGTAAGAATCAAGAGATGAATGTTGAGAAGTTATTAAGTTCAAAAGCAACAGAAATAAAATTACAAAAGTTTTTAAAAAAAAAAGGAAGAAGTATGAAAAATAGTTCTTTTGAAGGAAATCTTAAACTGATGGCCAGGGCAGGGAAAGTGGTTGTACGAATCTCTTTTGAATGCAAAGGTCAGGTTTGTGAACATGGATTGCGATGGCTTCCGCAATGTGCAAGAGGCGCACTCGTAAACCATGTGGCAAATTAGATGGGATATTGTAGATAACCTTAAAAGCTTTATTCAATTCGACTTGATGACCTGTGTCAACCAAGTGAGAGAGAATAGAACTTTTAATCACTTTTACCTGTCCTTTGTTTAACCACGACGGATGATGTTCAGTAATGCGATGACGGACTTGCCGAATTGTACGCCCAATATAACTGGCTCCACAGGAGCAGTTGAAACGATAGATACACATAGATTTGGCGAATTCAGGCAGTCTGTCTTTGTTGGCTGTTCTTATCTTAGGATAGTTGTAGAAGATTGCATTTAATCTGGCAGCATTAAATGTTTTTTGTACGGCTCTTCTTAGTTTCTGAGTCAAGGTTTCTTCAATGGTGTCATTTATGAATTGTAGTTTTATGAATAGTACCTTCTTATGGACGGTGGGTATCTTTGTCCTTGTTTTCTTCTCCATCATATGTTTGTCGATGAATTTCATGGGATACCCATTCATGCTAAGTAGGTTCCGAATATTATTCAATTCTTCTTCGATGGTGTCTTCAGAGCAAATCATTCTAGCCCGATGTGTCAAGATTTTTATCAAGTTCCTTTTGTATCTGATTGGAACTGCACTATAGAAATGAGTGTATTGTCCTGCTGCAGATTTTCTGTGTACCCCTCTTTTTAAAGTTCCGTCTGCTCTTCTTTTTAGTTGGACATCTAGAAATGATATGCTGTCGTTCTGTTCATCTTCTGATGTAAAATTAATTGATGGATGAACGTTATTAAATGTATTAAGTAAATTGTCCTTATCATTTTCTTTTTCTAGTACTATGAAGGTGTCGTCTATATAGCGATAATAAGTTGGTAAATGGCTAATTATGCTTTTAAGTGGTCCGTTTTCCAGTTTTGCAAGGAAAATATCAGCCAGTAGAGGGCCCAATGGTGATCCCATGGCAACTCCATCTAGCTGTCTATAGTATTCGTTGTCAAATCTGAATTGTGCATTCATTGTGCATCTAAGAATTAACTGTTTTATCGCGGATGCTGGAATCGGGGTTTCTATGCGTCTCTCTGTTAGTTCATTGCAAATAAAATCAACTGTTTCTTGTAGTGGAATGTTAGTGAATAAAGATGATACATCAAGTGATAACATGAAATTATTCTTGACTGATAGATTTTTTATGTTCTCAACAAATTCAAAGGAATCCTTGACACTATGCTTGACAATTTCTTTGTGTAATGGTTTAAGAATTTGCACCAACCATTTTGCTATAGTATGATACGCTGAGTTATTCATATCTAAAACTGGTCGAAGGGGTAAGCCACTTTTGTGTATTTTTGGTAGGCCATATAGTCTTGATGTCATCGTTCCTGTAGGTTTCAACATTTTGAACAATAGCCCAATTTTATCTTACTCTTAACAATCATTCAAATATACCATTAAATTTATTGTTCATATCCCTGAACTAAACCTTTCATCTATGAATCTACAATTAAACAATTTAATCTATCGGCAAAAATATAAATAGATAAAAAGAGTAAAAAGTAAAATATAAAAACTGTCAATTGTTTAATTTTCTTCTTTTTCTTTTCTTTTTTGCCTATTACATCATTTACCGACTTTCTTTTCTTTTCTTTACTTTTCTTTTCTTTACTTTTTTCTTTCTTTTTTTCTCTAGTATTTTTTTAATTTTCTCAAGGAATTCAGTAGTTTGATTTAATTCATGAATTTAATTATTCATTTAATCAATTTAGTGTTATTTTTATTATGATTATTATCAAAACATTTGCTTCATACTAAATTACTATTGGTTAATAATACTATTACTATTATTATTATTATTACATCAAACAATGTTTTGGTTCCTATTTAACAGATACATTCATTTTTAATTTATTATTGGTAATCTTATGATTGACAGTTATTTACTCTGTTGTTTTCTTTTTGACTATAATTCACAATGTAAATAGGTGTAATGAATAATTAAAACAAAATTTGGTATTCCTTCTTCTTCTTCTTCTTCTTCTTCTTCTTCTCCTTCAATGATGATGATGATGATTACTTTAACTATATACGGAGTGAATTTGATATTTCGTACTCGACGGAAAACATTTGATCTACAAAACAATTGAATTAGTTTATAATTTGATGTATATTTTGATGTATGAAACTATCAGTCATAATGTAGGTGACCATATGGAATGCTTTATTATAAATAGAAATAGATTTAACTTATATAGATATAAGTAATTGACAGTATTGATAATGCGAGTTAATACACTTATCTAGATTTTGTACTACTTAGTAGTTATCGTTCAGGCATATCTATTGTTATAAGGAAAATGATGCGACTCATGAGATCCGTGTCACAGTCATAGATGTGGTCATGGAATTATTTAAGTAGCGATTAGGTTCCTTTAAGATGATTAATCATTGTTACTGAATAATTCAGGATTGAACTCCATGATATGCAGTTTTCCATAACGTTGAATATAAACATTTCTGATGAGTGCTAACTAGCACGAAACCCAACTCTATGACTACTTTTTGTGAAATTATTATCAAAGAATGGTAGTACAGTATAAAATGAGTTTTGGGGGGGGTAGTAAGGCTTTTACACTGTAAAATATAGAAAGGCGAGAAAGTGACTAAATGCTTCTTTTAGTGATTACAATGACAATTGGTCAGTAAATAACTTATGGTCAGTGTGGTTATTAATACACTCGTCTACTGTTAGACAATGTTACAATTTGATGATGTTGCTCTCGTTTTGCTCTGAGATCAACAGAACAAAACAGTAAGAGAAAACATAACAATCTATAAAGACTAAAAATCACCGGAAAACCAGTCAATCTCAAACAAGGTCATCAGATATGTCTGATTAAATTATTTTAGAATAAATCTGAAAAAGTTACTTCTACTCGATGTCATTAAAAAAACAAGGACAAAATTCTAATGAAATCATTCGCCCCACATGATATAAGGTCACTATCTGTATTCCTACTTAGTAGCAAATCTTTTTGCTGGTAATTAACATTAAATTATCTAACAAATGAAGATAATTTAGATCTCATTTAATGATATGCTGTCTTTGGTTAGTGTATTTGACCATTTGCTGTCACTTTATATAATCATGTAAAGGAATTCATATAGTAATTACCCTAAACCAAAGATAATGGAGATTAAAATCATAATGACGTAATTTATAGCAATCAGAAGTCTATTCTTCAGGAATTTAAATATTCTTAATATTTTCTGGCACAATTTACCTCATCATCGACAAAGATATACTATATCTGCCAATCATTGACTAAGAGTAGTTTGTAATTAGTGTATTACTCAATAAGGATGATAATCCATCTACCAGTTGAACGTCGACGTTGATCAATCACAAAATCAAGATATTCATTCCACAACCTTTAAGTGAATTGTTCCCTAAATAGTAATCAGTGTCATGTTTGTTAAATTCTTGGTGCGCCTCAAATCCTACCGATGATATTTTCATGTGGCTTAACATCAATTAGATTATGATTTTATGTTAAGTAGTCAGTGGGTGTTGTTCTACTTACGATTATAGATACTTCTGAATGAAAACTACTGATTGACGCGAAGCTTTATAACTTCATGTCTATTGCCTTGAACCATCTCTTTTTGGATAATCTTCCATAACAATCACTGAATAAATACTTTTAAAACTCTAAAGAAATGACTATTGTCAGTAGAGATTGTAGCATCTTCTTTAACAGTTGAATTCACAAGTTGATCTAAGTCAGACGATTGTTTAACTATCATTTTTAAATGAGCCAAATCATAAACACTCAGAGTTACATACAAAATATTAAAATGAATTTTCTTTCATATGCTAAGTCTTATTTTCCAATAATAATTATGATTCTCTGTTTCTTTCATGTCTCATTTGACCACTTGAGAGAAAGTTTAATATTATAGTTCATATTTTATAGATTACAAAAACGGTATCCTACTGTGACCACACCTATTTATTTTTATTGTTTATTTATTTATCAATGAGAGTTGTCTTTCTTTTTTGTTGTTGTTTCTTTTCTCCACCTCCAACTGTTTCAAGTTTTATAACCCTTTACACATTTTAAAATACCTACTGTTAAAATGAAAAAAAAACACTCATTGACTAACTTTTTCTTTCAAGTGTATATTCATTATTCCATTAAAACAACATGAAAATCTTAATATTATCTGTGAAATTATATTCATATTCAAATAATGGACTGCTAGACATATAATGAATATGATCAAAATGGAGTTTGTAGAGATTGTAGTTATTTTAATGGTTGATTCCATGAGTCGATCTAAACTAGATCATCAGTGAAAACTTGGAAGAACTGAACGGACGTTTCATCCTAATATAGGGCTCCTCAGAAGTATGCATTTACGATCCCGCACTCGAGATTCGAACCCAGGACCTTCGTTCTCGCTCACGAACACTTAATCTCTAAACCACTGAATCTGTATCTAACAGTATTAATATCTAACTTCCATCGATCCATGAATAGTTACGTAATGATTCATCCATTGTCTGAGATAGATACCTCTACACCACTGACTAAGACGTAACGACTGTCCAATACTTCAAGGTTTTCAATGATGATCTAACTTACATCGATTCATGAATTCAACTATTTAGAAGAAAAAACAACTATATAAGCGCTTGACGCGAGATCGACAGGTCCTGGGTTCGAATCGCGGTGTGCGGGATCGTGGATACGCACTGCCGAGGAGTCTCATACTAGGACGAAACGGCCGTCCATTGCTTCCAGGTTTTCCACGGTGGTCTGGCTTCAATTGACTCATGATTTCAATCTGTGAAATTTCTAGAATCTCCACAAACCCCTTCGGATAACTATATAATGATTAAACCTATGACCTCTAACCTTTATGATTCATAGAAAATGAATAGTTATGAGAAGAAATGATTGAAAGAATGGCACAACTATTACATTTTATCAATTAACCAATCATATAACTTTTATTATTTACATAGAATATATCTAATTTGACTAATATGAAATTAGGTGAGAAAATATACATTTTATAGAAAGTGAAATAATTCTACCTTAACTATTCATAAATTATAATAAGAAATAGTAATAGAGGTGATAATGATAATGATAGTGATTATAATCATAAGTTTAAATGTGCCATTAAATTTCAATCATTTCATTTAAACAAGCAATTGAAAAAATTTAATACACACTAATCTGATTTTCATTTGTCTATTTATTTGTATACCATTAATAATAACAGACAATCAGAAGAAGAAGAAGAAGAAGAAGAAAAGGAAAAAGAAGAAAAAGGAATAAACCAACAAGAATAAGTTAGATGAAGGTACAGAAGAAAAAAAAACATTATACCAGTGAAAATTCAAACACCACCACCACCACCACCCCCACCTACACACTCGCCCGCTCTCTCTCTCTCACTCTCTCTCTCTCACACACACACACACGTAAACACACGTACACATAATGAATACGCCACAAATTAGTGTTGATTGACATAAAATTACTACTAATAGTAGACAAAATATTGTATATAAATGAGTTTACTAAGTAAGTATAAATATTTAAGTTAACAATTAATTGTCTACAATATTAGTGAACTTGGAAAAAAAACCATGGGAATATTTAATCTGTATTAGTGAAACAGTAAATACATATATAGATAGATAGATATAATACTATACTTTGATATTTACATTTGGATAAGCTCATTAAACCTAACACATTTGTTTCAATGTAAGTTTAATATATTTATATATATATGTATCAGTTGTTATTATGATGATGTAATTGAGTTGGTTGTGTTTTGTTGCCAGATCAATGTAAATTTGACTATATTATTATTTTTTGATTGATGCAGTTACACTTAGCTGATGAGTTTCAAAACGGACGAAACGATCCTTCTAGATTTTAATGCTAGTCATCTATCTATCTCTGTTGAAAAAAGACTTTTTATATGTTATTGAAAATTATTTTGTTGAGAAATTAATCTTTAAAATTTGAATATTCTATTAAGGAAAGGCTATGACACTATATGATTGTATACACTAACTACGACTTGGAGCCTAGTTCACAAATATTCATTTATATATTTATATGTATATACTATATTAATAAACTGTACGTTGTCCAGGAAAACTGATCTGCCCAAGTAACAACTATTACGTTTGTTTTGTCTGCTTTTTTTCCAGAAGAAGTAATCATACAACTTTTTGAAGTTACTTGTGATATACAAACTCATAGGTTATATACTTTTATACTAAATACATCTAATGGTATTTTATGATGTAAAAAACGTGAATCAGTTACATGATCTATAATGTTTAAAATTGTCACTGTGTCATGTGTAGGTGAACAATATTTTAAAAAATTTTCGTCTCATCATATAAAACTTCAATTTGAATGCTTCCAATCATTTCGGAAGTTCAATGATAATGTATTAAAGATTTAAACAAATTTAAACTTCTGAATGAAGAAAAGAGTTTCTAACTTGTCTCTAACTTGTCAATTGTTGTATTACTGGAACAAATTTATAACAGAAGAAAAAAGAAAAGAGATCATTCACTAGTCAAATAGGTTGGTAGTAAAGTAGCTCACAAATTTCGACGTTTAAATTTCATGTCAAACATGACTATTAAAGTAGTATGTTGATAAATACCAAGAGAGAATAAAGACTAGGCCTAATATATTTTCTTGATTATACTCAATAGTTACACTAGTTAAAAGTTATTTATATGCCAAGTGATTTAGATTAATGTCCTATTTAGTGACATTTTTAACTCATTTTGTAAACACTTACCAATTGAAATAACGATGATTTCCGGTTAAAATATCAACCTAAGCAAACAAATGTAGCCGTTATTGATGATTAGACTTTTGTTGAAAATGTAAATCAACTGAATTTCGATTTACTGTTTAGTGGTCACTGAGAGACTCAATACAATTTAAGGATTGTAGATAGTTCACTGATAAAAAAGAGAAAATGGGCGAAAAACAGTTTGCTATCCAATGTAATGATTATATAGGACCGATTCATGCAGGTGATTTATTTATTGTATAACTGGAAGTTAAAACCTAAAATTGGTTTGATTATATCAAATTAATTACAATAGTGTTCTGATATAATAATAATAATAGCTTTCAAATCGAAAAACATTGGTGCAAGTTCTGAAGCCAGATTATTTTAAGTGTTGGATCTTGATCTTCATTTACCCGGATCAAAACAACTTGTATTTCAATATAATTCTTTAAGTAAATATAGTTAGTATTACAAACATAGATGTATGGTGGCCTGCAGAGGGACCGAGAACGCGCGTTTCGCTTTGTTTGAAACTCGTCAGCGGGATATACTTGCATCCAAAATGGTGTTCACTTAGTAATTCGAACCCAGCACCGTTGGTTTCAAACGCCATCGCGTTATCCACCTAGCTATTTCAATCCTAAACAACAGTGGGGAGATACAAGTAAAACAACACCAAGTGAATTTAAAACTTCACCTCATTGCGCAAGCAGGTGGCTATCAGGACTTAGTAGCTTAGTGGATAACGCGGTGACGTCTGAAGTGAACGGTACTGAGTTTGAGTTCCAGAGTGAACACCAACTCTGTGATGCAGTTAAGTCCAGATGACGAGTCCCAAATAGGACGAAACACTTGTACTGGATTCCACTGCAAGCTACTATCCATCTTTGTTTAAAAGGCTTGTGACCTAAGGCTATATCGGGGCAATCCGCACCGGTCGCACATATGCCAACATGGGAGTGATCAACTGCAGTTCTAAGTAACAATGGGAAGATATAATTAAACCACCAAGTGAAGTAAAGTTAATGTCTCGTCTGATATAAATTTGATATAACGGGCTGTAGTTAATTTTTATCAACATTTTCAAAATTATTACATCATACAATTATTGTTATATTAATAAATCAAACAGTTAATAAACTCAACACTACAATCATAGACTATCATAAATGATCTTTCGATTGGACTTGTATAAATTTATTACTTAGTCACTGATTACTTAAACAATCAGTCATTCGTAATTAATATAACGTTTTTACACGATTACACAATAATACAAGTTGTTACATATCTTCAGTAAGGTACAACGAAATCAATTAAATGAATAGCTAAGAAAAAGAAATGGTAATACATTTATATAATGATGAAAGAGAAACTAGATACAGGGAATATGAGTAAATAAAATGGAATGGATTGAGCAAATCAAAAATAGGAGACAATATCAAAACTTTGAAATAAAAAAACCAAAAAAAAAAAAGAAATGGATCCACTCCATTGTGACTAAATATCATAAATTTTAAATATGAAGAATTTCCAGCGTGAAACTCTTCAACACAAAAATCTATCAGGTATCGAAAGAAAGATCATAAGTTCTTCTTCATTTCAAATGATTTCTCGACTGTTGCTAGTTCATGGACCAAACAACTATTGACAAAGTTAATTAATACCCTCTTTCAATAACTAAAACCTCTCAATCATTTTTAATGTTAAGTTTCATGAGATATATAAAATATACTGAATCTATTATAAATTCTAAACAGGAATAAGTCACTTACTTACGTCAGTTACACCTTGTGGAGGAGCATAGGCTATCCATCAGCATTCTTCATTAAACTTTGTTTTTTTCTAAACTTATTATTATTAAAAGAAAAATATTTATTTGACATCATGTAGACATTTACTGCATAATATTAATTAAAATCAGATATATTACATAACCATATAGACACAATATGTTACTCAGGTGTTTAATCTTTCAGAAAAATAGGGTTACATATATATGAAATTATTCAAATAATCTCTCTTATATATGGGTTGATTAATAAGTAAATGATAGACTGATTGGCCCTGGGTTCGAATCTCGCGGGGGGCGGGACCGTGGATGCGCATTGCTGAGGAGTCTCATACTAGGACGAAACGGCCGTCTAGTGCTTCCAGGTTTTCCATGGTGGTCTAGCTTCAATTGATTCATGATTTCAACCAGTGAAATGATAGAACAGATAAATACTTGCTTATTCATCAATATCACTTAACAAATGGAAAATGAATCAGGTTCTTTTATCTTTTTCTTAAAAATAATAATTAGTTAAATTAATGATGTAATGTCAACATTTTTATTTTATTTTAATTAAAATCAAATTGAAACCAAGACAGTTAGGTCCTGGGTTTGAATCTCACAAGGTAGATTGCTGAGGAGTCCCACAATAGGACGAAACGGTTGTCTAGTGCTTCCAGGTTTAATATGGTGGTCTAGCTTCAATTAAATCATGATCTCAACTACTAAAATTAAAATTATGCACTTAGTATCGATGAAATATTTTAGTATCCCACAAAGGAATTAATTAATATAATTCTATTTATAGTAATTTAATGGCGAGACTATAATTTATGAACGAACCATTCAGATATAAGATAATAGGTCTCGAATTTTGGCACGAAATTCACTCATCCATTTGGCTAAATATAGTTTTGGCATTATAGCTGATATCAGCTCGTGATGAAAATCCTAAATCTAATTTATTACTTTAATCATCAACTGTAAATCATAACTCCAGTTCCTCACACTGGTTCATAACCCTCATTTGGTCCTGGTTACTCTCAAGGTCAATCCGGTGTCACTCAAAGGTCGTCCATAAATGATAGTCTCACCAATTTAACGATCTAGAACTTAGACAGATATAGTTTGAAATGGAGACTTTTGATTGGACTGAAAAAAAAGGAATTGCTGTATTCTCTTCAAGACGAGGATATCTTGACATAAATTACGAACTTCCGATGTTTCTTCATTATGGACTAAACAGTCTCTCAGTATCATTCGAATTTTAATAGCCCTGTAGATAATAAAACTTTTTTTTTCATGATATAAACAAAATTAACATAAAATGGTTTAGTCAATACCATTTTAGGTAACAATTGATCAGTTTATTATTTCAATTGAAATACATGAACTCTAAGTGGCTTTTTTCCAATGGGCATGGTGAGACTAGTGAATAGCAAAATGAAATACGATTCAGTACTACTTCACTGATCCTGAAAATTTAAGGATTAACTCTGCTTCCAGTAAATTTGTAGTATACACATTTGATGAATCATAATTGGGTGATGTTAAACATTAACGGCGTTGGATACTGGCTCAGTTGTCTACAAGCTAAGTATTCTAGCGTGATCAAAGGTCCTGGATTCGAGTTCTGTGTGTGGGATCGTGGATGCACACAGCACTAGGAAGAAACGGCTGTCTAGAGCTTCCGGGTCTTCAATGGTGGCCTAACAATGACCGGTTTATGTTCTCGATTAATGAATCATAATTCTCATTCTACATATCGATGAACAAATGAATTGTTACACACAAAGTTTCCAGCACCAATTATATGGGCGATCAGTACTGACGAACAATTACGTTCTTTTTTGGAGCCCACCAACTAGAATGACACATATTTTAGTCCATGTCGCGGTTTTTTTAGATGTAGACACAAAATGAATCACTGAGGTATTTTTTCTACCATGACTTCCATTTGTATAGACAAAATATTTTTTGTAAATCGATGGTGTTGAATGAAGTTCTCTGTTAATAATTGATTAGTCACTGAGTAATGATCGATGTGTTGCTTGTTTGACTCCTTGTTGCTGGCCAAATTCTACTGGTCAGGTTTAATGTAGGTACTAATCCAAATGATTAGACATAACAAGAACCATATTGAAGCGTCGGGTGCTTCAAATTAGTCTATGGGAAACCCTAGACATGTTTATACTCTTCATCAAGGACTGTCTGCGTTCTTGAGAGCATTGATTCTACTTGCGTGATTCAAGGCAGCGCTACTGAAGTAATCAGATAAACTATATATATATATATATATATATATATATATATATATATATATATATATATATATATATATATATATATATATAGTGTGGCTAGCACTGGGATCAAGGACGAGCTTTTCGTCCCATTAGGGACTATTCAGCGGTATGTACCTGAATTCCAGTGTTGCTGTTCGTTTTATGCTCATAGAAGAATTGAGTCTCAGAGTGAACATCAACTCTGTTATGCATGCACTTACCTGTTAACGATTTCCTGATAGGATCAAAAGTGCGTCCTGAATTTCACTGCTAGCCAACACCTGTATCTGTTCTATACTAACTTGTTTCAAAATGGATGTAGCGAAGCAATCCGTAAACCATTAACGTATATCAACCATGATTGATAGAATTTCAGTCAAATATCAACAATAAGATAATCAAACCATTTGAAATTGAATCAGATAAACAGTTTGTTTTTAGAGTGTTTATGAAACCTTTGTGTGATCTATTATTATTTCAAAATAATTAAACATAATTTCTAAACGTTTATCCATAACATTTTCAGATCATAAAATTTTTAAGGCTTATCAAAGTGTGAACACATTGCTTTGCTTCGCCGATTCATATACTAAAATTGGAACGATACAGAGAAAGTTATCTTAATGATTAAAAATACTTATGTAACAATAATATAAGCACACATTCTAAATAAAATTAGCTTGTTATCAAAAGGGGTTTTATGTAGATTTTAGTAATTTTATAATTGAATTTATGAGTCAGTTGAAACTAGACCACCATGGAAAACCTGGACGCATTGGACAGCAGTTTTGTCCTGAAGAGACGAAATAGCCATTCAGTACTTTCAAGTTTTGAGATGGTGGAGAAGATTTGTAGCTCAGGTGGATGATTTTGGTGGAGTTTTGTTCTCTGAGCTGGATGTTTTGGTTGTGGAGCTTTCATCTTTCTTGTGAACGACATGAACGACATGATTTTTCTGAAAAAAATCATGCACAAACATAAGAACAAAAATCAAAACAATGGGAGACACAACCAAAACAAAGAAGTAAACAATGACAAATTTGAAGTCAATAAGAACCAATCAACATCGAGGTGCACAGAACAAGCTTTGAAACACATATGGTGAAATTCAAACACTTTACTTCTATTTGAAGTTTGTGCTGATTATGTCGTTCAGAAGAACGATGAATGCTCCATGACCAAACTATCCAGCTCAGAGAACAAAACTTTCAAGTTTTCCATGGTGGTCTAGTTTCAAATGGCTCATGAATTGAACTATGAAAATTAGATTGTCTCTTTTTTAATCTTTATTGACATCCATTCCATTCACTGGTTGTGTTTTTTTTATTTAAAAAAATTGAAAATTAGACTGGAGAAACATGTCTGTCTCTAGATGAAAAACAAAACACAACAAACATGGGGAAAAGGGAAAAAGGAAATTGAGAAAGAAAGTACATTTCCCATTATTCATTCGATTTCAATTTATTCATATATATTTTCTACACTTTACACTTTAATACAATAATAATCATTATAGAAGTAAAATAATGTAATGGGTATAGTTTTTAATCAAATAGTAATAAGAATTGATGATTGTATATATATATATACACTTATGTATGCCTTTTTAAGTGTGTATGATTGTTGTTATTGTTGTTGTTGTTTTTGTAATGATAGTATTTCATTAATCTTATTATTTGAATTTTAATGTATGTTCGCTAATGTTGTACTGTATTGAAGTAAATTATATGTATAGCATCTATGTAGACATGTAAAAGATATAGAAGGAGAAAAAAAATTTAATAAACTCTGTTGGAAATCCGTTTACTGGGACTCTGTCTCTATCTCTCTCTCTGTCTCCCTCTGTCTTTCTCACTCATTTAGTCATTTTGTTAGTTAGTTAGTTAGTTAGATGGATAGATAGAATTAGAAATGAATAAATAATTTTTAGGGAAATATTGAATTCTTCTAATCATTTTAGTATTAAATGATTGATAGAAATATTTATTTATTTATAATTAATATCTTATATTTTATTGATTATACACTCATGATGAGATAAAGTTACCCTCTATATATGCCTGGTCCTACGTTGTAGCTGACTGACTGGCTGACTGAAAGTTACCCTCTAAATATATATTTTTCTCTTTCTTTTAAGTTTAACAGATAGTTTACTTATCTCCTTGTTAGTAATAACATTTATAACCATTACTTCAGTCTTTTTTATGATAATGTTAATAAGGATAAATATATACATCATATCAAACCAGTCTAAATACATTTATGCCAGTAGTTTTATCATTACTACTGATAGTAGGATTAGTAGTAGTGCTAGTAGTGTCAGTATTATATCCAGTAGGTCTCGTTTTATATTAACAGATTCTCATAAAAAGAACACATGTATATGTATAATATATAGACTAAATAATAATAATAATAATAATAATAATAATAATAATAATAACAGCTTCCAATACTACTCATTATGAACCATATCAATATATATATATATATATATATATATATATATATATATAATTGCTTAAATAATGAATGATTTCTATCTACACATATAAGTTAGACGAGTCAATTTCAGTGTATACAACTAGATGGACATTCAATGTGATGAATGTTTGCTGTTTTACTATTGTAAATAATACTTATCTCAAAGTCCTTTTCTTCTCTCTCTCTCTCTCTCTCTATATATATATATATATATATATATATATATATAGAGAGAGAGAGAGAGAGAGAGATACAACATATATCCAAATTTATCTATGCAATATAATGAAAGAAATACAATCTAAATACACTTAGTGTTGTTTACTTGTATCTTCCCATTGTTGTTTAGGTCTGTATTTGATTAATCTCTTGTTGGCAATATATATATATCCTTGTGTAGATTGTCTCAATCTAATTTATTTTAACTAATTTGATTAGTTACATTAAAAAGATTATACTCTTGTAATCATCATTGATTAACTACGAAAATAATTAAGAACTAATAACTGACATAGTTTAATCGAAGATAAAATAGCTACCCATTGATAGGAATAAACCATAACCTTTCAATATTGTTATTTTGTGTGAATTTAATATTATTAACCATTGGATTTTAACTCATTCATTTAAATGGTAGCATGTTTCATATACTATATAATAGTTTACTGTCTGATTCCTGACAATTTCTTATATGGAAAGTATCAATGTGTTCTATACTATGAAGAAACAACGGTTCAGGGCTTCTTCACAATGTTTGTCAATCTATGACATAGACTACAACTAATAATAAAAGTAATAATATTATTATTATGACAAATTACTGGTTTTAGCATAGATTCAGAGTAGAATTATCTAATTAATCATAATTTCTAAATATTTTTTAGTAGTCAACATATGTACTGACTTATAATCATAAAAACGTTATGGTAATTCAGTTGTTACAATCATCTTTTTTGTCTCAATCCTCACACATTAGATACATAAATTTCATTGTCACCTAATCTTGTTCTTTTAAATAGTTATTATTATATATTTTGGAATGGGTTTTGTGGAGAGTTTTAGAAATTTCACAGGTTGAAACCATGAGTCAGTTGAAGCTAGACCACCATTGAAAAACTGGAAGCACTGGACGGCCGTTTCGTCCTGGTATGGGACTCCTCAGCAGCGCGCATCCACGATCCCGCACCACGCGGGCTCGAACACAGGACCTACTGGCTTCGCGCGCGAGCACTTAACCATTAGACCACTGAGCCGGCATCCAACGGTGTTATTGTCTAACTTCAACCAATCCACGAAGTTGCGCCACCATACACCATTGTCTTCAGTGGGTTGTTATCTCACAACAGACCGGTTGAACTCTACTGGTAACGGCTTCTCACTAGAACCCAGGAGTTTTTCCTGAAGTCAGTCACTAGTGAGCAGTTGATTATTATCGGAATGGTTTTGTGGAGAGTTTTAGAAATTTCACAGGTTGAAATCATGAGTCAGTTGAAGTTAGACATTAACACCGTTGGATGCGGCTCAGTGGTCTAATGGTTAAGTGCTCGCGCGCGAAGCCAGTAGGTCCTGTGTTCGAGCTCCGCGTGGTGCGGGATCGTGGATGCGCGCTGCTGAGGAGTCCCATACCAGGACGAAACGGCCGTCCAGTGCTTCCAGGTTTTCAGTGGTGGTCTAGCTTCAACTGACTCATGATTTCAACCTGTGAAATTATTATATTATTATTATTATTATATTAGAAGCTTTATTCAACATAGAATTCTCAGCATAAAGTATTTCAAAAGTTCCTTTTCTTATAACTTGATCGATTGTGACGATAAATTTCGAATGATGACCAGTTAGATGTTAGAAGTTCGGTAATCCACATTTGATTACTGTTCGTTTGTTTCAATGCATTTGCCAGCAACCATGATGTCGCTGATTGTATCTTTTTGTATCCCGTATAGCGAAAGGTTGTAAACTTTTCATAAACGCGCCTGAATAGATTGTGCGCACAATAGACATAATGATGTGCTAAAACAAACAACAAACTGATAACTTGATGAAATATCCAGATCGGAGGAACAGGTAGCCCAGATATTCAAGCAGGCCGCCGGTTGAAAGAAAGAATCCACTAGTTGAAGTATTTCTATCAAATGGATTTTGCGGATAATATAGTAATTTCAATGGTTAAGATCATGAGTCACTTGAGGCTAGACCACCATGGAAAACCTGGAAGCACTGGGCGATCGTTTCGTCCTATCGTGAGACTCCTCAGCAGTGCACATCCACGACCTCGCACCCCGCGAGATTCGAACCTAGGACCTACTGGTTTCGCGCGCGAGCACTTAACCACTAGACCACTGCGTTGGTCTATTATAACTTGTAACACTTTCATGGTAGATCATGAGTACAAACAGTTATTATATATATATATAGTTGAAACAAGACAGAAATATTAATTTTAATATATGTACACTTATTAACTTATTAAACGAATCAAACTAAAGAGATAGACAACGATAGAATAAGGATCATCTATAACTTATGAAGAGCAAGGTCTACAGGACAAGTTGGGAGAAATTCGAGCACTTCACTTCTATCTGAAGTTTATGTCGATGATGTTGTTTAGAAGAACAATGAAAGTTCCATGAACAAATCAATCAATTCAGAGAACAAAACTTCCCCTAAGTTTTAGTTCAAATATTTGAGGATGATGCCTTAATATTACTGTATTGATAAATTTATCTGATTTAATTTACATTATAAAAAACAACTGTGTAGAATCTGTTATCAAAAACCATTCATTTCCGAGTCAAAACATGCTTAGCACAGTTAGTGAGTAATTGTCCCTCAAAAAATCCCTTATTGATGAAAACATCATAACATCCGAGTGATTTGCACCTTCACCACAGTTTCAAATACATGTTATCTGTGTTTATCTTCAATATTCAACAATAGGGATAGTAGGTCAGTGGACTAGTGTTAATCCTTGCAGCTTGTATTCTAGTGCAGGTCCAGCTACTCCTTGAAAATGTCCAATGATGAGGCTGATACCACTTGTTTAGGCAGGACATTCCATTCATTTACTCCTCGATGAACTAAATGCAATCTCATTCTAAGTTTACGAGATTATGGTTTTTGAACCTTCTTGCTATGGCATCGGAGATGATTAGTTTCAGAAGGAGCAAAATAATAAGACATATAAACACCCAAATCGTCATTCAAGATACAAATCACCAATTTAATACCATCTTACGTCCTTCGATACAATAAAAGGAAAAGATTCAGGCGTTTTAATCGTTCATCGTAAAGGAGATTGGAAAGACCATTCAATAACTTTGTTCCCACACGCTGAACACGCTCGAGTGTGTTAGTAACCTTAACACGATATGAACTGTCTACTTGGACACAGTACACTAGGTATGGTCATACATATATATTTTATTAAATTTCGATACTAATAATAATCATGTACTCACTATTGACTAGCTTCAAAACGAATTCTCTGCAGTTCTAGTGAGAAGCAGTGACCGGTGGAGTTCAAGCCCTATCGGGTGTAAGACAGTTATCCAACTGAGATAAATAAATGTTCCACTTAATTTAATTTATTATTTACTTAAATCATTGACAATATTTAAAAACACTGAAATCATTAAAAAAATGTTGGGAATCAAAAATTATTCAATTGACCAGTTATAATCAACGCAAAGACGATCTGATATAAATGTGTAACAGTTTAAATGAATACTGAACTAGTATAATGTATTAACTAATACATTTACAGATTCTTTTAAGAAGTTGTTATTTTAAAAGTTGAATTCATGAGTCAATCTAAGCTAGACCAGCATCGAAAACCTGGAAGCATTGAAAGGCCGTTTCGTCCTAGTACGAGACTCCTTAGCAGTGAGCATCCACGATCCCGCACGTGGTATTTGAATGTGGAACGTTCGGTCACACACGTAAATGTTAATCCTGTAGACCACTGAGCTGGGATTAAGTGGTGCTAATGTCTAACTTTGATCAATACATGATCTTGCACAACCCTCCATGCATTATCTGAGGTGTATAACTCTCTCCACCCGACACGGATTGAACTCCACTAGTTACCGCTTTATATATATTATATTTTATGTTATATTTTTATTGCATATGTTCGGATTTGATTTTTTCCGTTGTTAATGTTAATAGCTACAACTAATTAGTCCCTTTTTGGCGTATGTACATACTGAGAGAACTGCCTCAACATTGCCATTACGTCACAATCATTCTTAAGAGAAGTTTGTTAGTAGTTAGCAATGGAATTCACAACTAAGCCAGGACATTAACACAAGAAAACAGGCATATCCAGCTGGTGAGTCCCAAATATGAAGAAACACACGCAATAGATACTAATTCAGGCTGCTGTTGAACTTCACTTATATATTTACATTTTCTTATTAAAGAATGTCAAAACAAAACCATCAAGGATTCTTCATCGTACAAATCGATTAGGTGATTATGTGCTGTACAATTTTAATCAAATTTCAAACTACGGTACATTTATCTATCGGTGATGTCTCGAAAGTCAAATTTACTGAATCATCAAACGGGAACTTTGTGTTTATTTTAGGCTTTTAAAAAGTTAAAAACAGATTATAAATCAATGTATATTGGTTACTATGGTGATTAATCTTCAATTTTACTTTTTAAACAATTGAGTATATTGTATAAAAACAACAAGACACTTATCGAGGAAGTAAATAGTAATCATAGTAGTAATGACTGAAGAGGGTAATTGAAAATTATTGTTTTTTTTTCTAATTTAAATTGTCTAAATAATAATAATAATAATAATAATAATAAGTAGGCTTTAACCTTATGGTAAGAGAACGTTTACCATTGTGCTGAAAAGCTACTTCATATGTATATACACTGATAAAAATGAGAAAAAAAACAACAACCAATTATGGAGTATGAAAATTAATTACCTGACCAAGTGTAAATTCTATGAAATTTCTTCATTGACAAACATCAATGTGAATGTAAACGTGAATTGTTATTTCATTCATGCTCAACTCGTCTCAGTGTAACATCAATAATGAGATCAGTTGTGTGCATCAAACACTTTTCAATCCTACCTAAAGTTATAATAATATAGTCACTAGGTACTATTTGCTATCTGTTGAATTAATCTAGTTAGGAGAAAAAGTGATTACTTAATTGGGATATTTTGAAAAAAAAATCTTACTGTACTACAAATTCATTGTGGCGTATGCTACTTATGCTGACAGATATAAGTAGTATGTAGCACCGATCAGAAATCAAATGCCTGTGAGCTGAAGAATGAAATACAGGAAAGAGAGAAGAGAACCTGAAGCAATCAAAACAACAATAGGAATGAAGCGACAATAAAGTTTGAGAGACAACTGATAAGTGATGTGTAGTTTTCATACCTTACAAAAAACACTCTGTAGTTTTGCATTAAACAATGAATTGGTTATCCTTACCAAGTCTTCATTCGTAAACACAAGAAATTAGATTTCATTTGATCAGTTTAATAGAAGAATGGTTGAATTTTCCTTCAAAAAAAAGAAGAAGAAAATTCAAGTCTCAATCTTAGATAACACCATAAATGCACCTATCTGAAGAGTTAAAATAAAATAGCTATATCAGTATAGGGTTGTGAAGAATATTAAGTTTTTAACTGAGATTACGAATTGATTAATGTTAGAATATCATCGGAAACCTGGAAGTACTGGAAGTACCGTTTCGACCTATTATGGGACTCCTCGTGGATTAATTGAATTTAGACACCATTGAATGTCGGCCAGCTCAGTGGTCTAGAGTTTAAGCGTTTGTGCGCGAAACTAAAGGCCCTGAGTTCGAACCCTGCGAGCGGGATAATGGATGCGCACTGTTGAGGAGTCTCACAATAGGTTAAAACGGCCGTTCAGTGCTTCCAGGTTTCCAATGGTACTATTTATAAATACTTGTACCATCTTGATGGTGGTTGTTGTAGTTCTCGAAGTCTCAGCTCCGTACAATAGAACTGCCTTGACGTTCGTATTGAAGATTCTCACTTCGATATTAGTTGAAAATTGTTTTGAGTTCCATATGTTCTTCAGTTGTAAGAATGCGACCCTTGCTTTGCCAATCCTTGCATTTACGTCTGCATCTGAACCTCCGTGTTCATCGATTATACTTCCCAGGTTTGTGAAGAATTCTTCATCTTCCAGAGTTTTGCCATCAAGAGTGATTGGATTGCTGTTCTCTGTGTTGTATTTGAGGACCTTGGTTTTCCCCTTGTGCATGTTAAGGTCTACTGATGGTGGTCTGACATTAATCGGTTCATGATTTCAGTCAAAAAATAGTTATATCCTATTTTGCCTGATTTCTACATTTGATTTGAAGTATTTACAAGAGAATGATATTTCTATTTTTAATAAGTTTACAAAATCGTCTTTGATAAATAATAATTGATTATCGATTTTTTATTATGATTAATTTTCAGCACGAAACCAGTCTACATTCTTCTTCCTCTTCTTCTTCGTTTTTATTTTTTTCCTACAATTCTCGTTATCTTGTGTTTTTTTTTCATTCCTTCAGATATAATGTACGTTCTATGTTTCAATTTTTTTATATCCCAATCTAATTTCATGAACACATACACATTTATATAGAGATATGTTTATAGACAAACTAATAGAACTATGTACTATTCCATCTATTATTCACCTCTTAGTTTTGTTCCTTCTCTCTCTCTCTCTCTCTCTCTCTCGCTTTTCCTTTCTCTCTCTCTCTTTTCCCTTCTCTCTCTCTCGCTCTCTCGCTTTCCCCTTCTCTCTCTCTCTCTTCCAATCTGTTTTAATTTATTTTACCTGAAGAAATCTTAAACTTTCTATTGATATTATTGTGAAATGGTAATAATAATGATAATGATGGACAGTTTATATATAAATGGGATGAAACTAGAATTACTCCTATTTAATAATGAAGAATTATAATGTTTTTTCGTTTGAATACACAGATTGTGTGATTGTACAAAAGAAAAAAAGGAAACACATTGGAAAGTCTAAATCTTTCTTCTGTGAAGGACATTTCCTTTTTCTTTTTTTTAATACATCCATATGTATGTATGTATTAATAGATTGAAAAATGAAGAATATGTAAAATGGACTTACTTTTCTTGTATCTTAGTGACCTATTCACATAACTTGTAATATAAATCTATTGATAGCCTATAGTGTTGACAAACTATATTGAGTAAATACTAAATGATATTAGATGGTGGTTGGAGGTAGTCGACAGGAAATCCTGAACCCAGGTTTCGTGCTACTTGGCACTCGTCAGCAAGGTGTACCTGTAATCTTTGAGAGAACTGGTGCTCTCTGGCGGGCTCGAGCCCGTGTCACCCAGCTTCACAGTCAGAGATGTTACCACTGAGCTATCCGAGCCACGACCGACCTTTTGTAGAACTGAGATGTAATCACAATTGATTGATCACTGGGTGGATAGCTATTGAGTTATAATATTTAATAACTTGCATACTACCTTATTCTAGTTAGCGTTTTTTAAGCAAGGTTGTTTTTTTTTACAGAATAGGCTTGGAATAGGTAGTAACTCTAGAAGAAATATAGATCAAATTAATCTGTTTACTGGTATGAATTTAAATTTTATTTGTCATCGATTCAAACCCAACCGTCGTTACTACCTTGACTTGGTGGTCGGGTTCGCCTATTGTGGTGAACCGGTCGAGCTATATTGGCTGGAACAAGTGTTCCTCAAGGTCCTACCATGCCAGACAGGTCGGTTGAAGAGTGATATGATTAAAAGCAGCGAACCCAAGGTCCAAGGGCGAAGTCATACTGCTGACTGTATAGAGGTGTGACGTCAGTAAGATGTTTCCTTCAGACAACCAACATAACAGCGATGCTGTCTTTCCACAAGGAGGGGTGGGGTTAGAAAAGGTCAACACTAAAAAAGCACACCTTGCCTTATCCCACAGATATCCGTCTTCGACGATAAGGTCTCAACAAGTACGGAGCTAACATGAAAATTACTCACCAAAAGGTCATATGTGACCGGCCTTAGACAGTTGTACCTTGGGCACTGCGGTTACTTTCTCAGGTCACTAACCTCCCCCCTAACCCAATCTCTTTTTCAGGTGCCTTCAGAAGAACCCTTTCATAGTGAGGAGAAACCAGGAATTTATAACTGTCCTTATACCTCTAACAGCACTCAAGATCGATATAAACAATTGATTTTTAATTTGTCATTTAAAGTAATAATCAATAAATAATCCTTTTTTTTCCTATTTTCATTTCAGCTTATTTTTTTTTACATTTTCTTAATCTTATCAATTCTTATATTTATTTAATAACTATGAATTTATTAAAATATACAATAAAAAGGAAACATTACAAAGTCACTATGAAATCATTACACAATATAAAACTAATTATTAGTTTATTATTATACTTTTATTCAATTAATTCACCTAAATGTTATGCTTATTATAATATGAATACAAAACATAATCCATTATCATCTGAAACAATATCAAAGAAGAATACATTGAAACAATATGATTCTACATTGAATAATTTTCATGATGAATATTCAGATGATACAAAACATGATCCATTAATAGATAATCATTTCATGATGTCTTCTTTGAATGATGTATTATCATCTTCATCACCATTATTATCTTCTTCGTTATTACCGTCATCATTATCATCTTCTTCTTCTGCATCTGCATCTCCATCTGCATCTTCATCATCATCTCATAGTGAAATAGAAACACATCGTTGTGAACCAGTTACATTAATATTATGTAAAGGAATGTATTATGAATATACAAGATTACCTAATATGTTTCATCATGAAACACAAGAAGAAGCTGGTTTAGAAGTATGTTTCTTCTAATAGTTTCAAATGTTTACTTTAATAATATATTGTTTACGAACGATTGAATTATGTCAAATAAGCTTAGATTGTAAACAATTAGTTAAGCTATCAAAAAAAATTAGTAGTGGATTTTGTTTGATGTTAACTGTGCTTAGAATTAAAACGGAAAAAGATCTAGAAATCAGTTACATTTTAGTCGACAATAGTTAGTATGATTTATCTTATAATATCATTCAGTGTGTGTCAGTGGTTTTAACTAAATAATTTACATCGTATTACAAGAGGAACACGATAAGCAACTTCATGACTGAAATTCATTCTCTTATATTTTATAATTTTAAACGATTCTTTTAAAGAGATTGTGCACTGCTGAAGAATCCTATACTAGGAAGAAACGGCCATCAGGTGACTCCAGGTTTTCTATTGTAGTTTAGCTTTAATTGACTCATGAATGCATATTTACAGTAAAATCGACTGCTACATTCAACTTTAAATATGATCGGCTTTACTGAACACGATAAGTTAAATGAAAGAGTTTCATATTCATTCTGAACAGTATCAATAACGCTACTTCACTGTGATTATTTATTTGTGCTAGAACTTACTTACTTACTTACTTACTCCTGTTACTGCTGATGGAGCATAGGCCACCGACCAGCATTCTCCAACCCACTCTGTCCTGAGCCTTCTTTTCTAGTTCCATCCAATTCTTGTCTATTTTTCTCATGTCTGTCTCCATTTCTCGGCGTAATGTGTTCTTTGGTCTTCCTCTCTTCCTTTGGCTTTGAGGATTCCATGTGAGGCCTTGTCTTGTGACGCAGTTCGGTGATTTCCTCAATGTGTGCCCAATCCACTTCCAGTGCTTCTTCCTGATTTCTTCCTCCACTGGGATCTGGTTTGTTCTCTCCCACAGTACGTTGTTGCTAATAGTGTCTGGCCAACGGATCCGAAGTATTTTGCGTAGACAACTGTTAATACACACCTCTATCTTCTGGATGATGACTTTCGTAGTTTTACAGGTTTCCGTCCCATACAGCAGAACTGTCTTGACGTTTGTATTGAAAATCCTGACCTTGGTGTTGGTTGACAGTTGTTTTGAGTTCCAGATGTTCCTCAGTTGTATATATGCTGCTCTTGTTTTACCTATCCGCGCTTTCTCATCTGCATTAGATCCACCCTGTTCATCAATGATGCTGCTCAAATATGTAACGGTTTTTAAATCTTCTCCGTCACGCGTGATTTATTCAGTGCATGCTGTGTTGTATCGGAGAATCTTGCTTTTCCCTTTGTGTATATTGATTTATGCTAGAAACCTTCATTATATTTGATAATGTTCAACAGAAGATTTAACTTATCTACTAACAATATATTCAATCATGGATTAAATCATTTTTGACAAAAGATTCTTTCTTTGTGAGTTCATTTACTAAAAACTATCTAGTTTATATATATTAAGTTGATAAACTTTTAAACTACAGAAAGTAATGTACATTCATTGCGTTCTAGTTTGAAACTCTTCGATAATGCACACTAATAACCTCAGTTAGGGGAATAAACCAAAGTATTACATAACTATCAAGTATATATTGTCAAATAAATGTAGCAATCATGAAAACATCAAAATCTAATCACTTTTATTATACTTAACTAAACGGATTAAATTCAAAGAAGCTTTAACTTGTGTAACAATAAATCATGAAACTTATAAATGAAGTAGAAATTATCCTATTCTGTTTTAGGCTTCTTTTATTACCCTTAAATTTTTTGATCAATATAATGTTGTTAATGTTTATCAGTTGTGGAATTTTCGTTTCTGGCATTATTTTGTGTAAAAAAAAGACTTAGTTGTTGCGTAATTCTTTTTGTTTGACTAACACATCTCAGCATGGATGCAAAATGTTTGACAAGTTTTGCCAACTTACGTAATTTATGGCGTTTTCTAGTCTTAGTCATGTTAGTAGATGCAGACTACTTGATTGAGTTCTGCATGACTATCGTAAAAAATGGTTGGAGACTCTGGGTGATCTGGCTCAAAATCGATCACAATGGCGTCGATGTATACACTCTTTGTCGTCCGTTAAATCGTGAAATTAAAATTAATTCATATCTTTCTTTCTACGAACTAATTCTTTCTTTCCGTACTATATCCTTACATAAGATCTTTTCTTTATATACCTCTGCCACCATGAGATTTGAATCGACAACTTCATTTCTATGCTGATGTGGTATGGCAACTCAAACTGGTATACGTTCGTACGAAGTTCTACGTTGTTACTGATCGACTGACTGACTGACATTTTTTCACTCTATTGTTTTATTGAAATAATTTTACATTCTTATATAATTTATTTTTTACTAGATTGGTATTCTGTAATGCGAAAAAAGGTTTTGGTAATTTCAATTACCATTTTGCATTCTCAAGTCATTTACGATAACTTTGAAGGTATGATGAGATAGTTGTCTTTTAATATAATTCTTGTAGTGATGAGTTTGTATTCATCAAGTAGTCATTATTTGTATGGAAGCTTTTGATATATTTTTCTGATTAATATCTTCTCGCAGGATAGGTTTATGTGTAGGGTTTTTCTCATAGCTTTTCAATATCAAACACAATGCAATCAAATCAATTGATTAAATGGTTTGAGTTAGACAGTACATTTTTAACTAGAAATGTTTCTAAGCATATTTTTCACTGTTTTCGACTTTTTGGGCTTCAATCACTCTCTTAGTTATTTCAGGTTTTCTGAAGTATGGATTGATACCTTAGTGGTTAAGCCTTCAGAATTTGAAGTATAAAGTTACTGGCTTGAATCTTGTTCAAATCAACTTCAGGTAACTACTGAATAGTATCATTAGCCCTAACAATTAAACTATAACTTGAATCCAAGTGTATGAATCTATACCTGAAAAATAATTCAAAATATAAACTTTCTTTTTTTGAATTCATTACTTGTACAAAATAAATTAACATTCGATTCTAAGTACTATGCACTTCATACTAATATACTTCGTAACAGTATAGTTCAAAACTCTTAAACGTCAATGATAGGAAGTAGAACATAATGTTTCATTGAAATATCTATCTAGATAAGGCATATATTAAAAGAAAATCGGTGTTTATAATTATAGTCAGTAATAATGAAGCGAATAGAAAATACTGGTAGTCGGCCTATATTCCTTTATGATAGAGGTAATAGACGTAAGTAGTAAGTAGCTGTATAATCAAGATATAGTTTGGAGGCCCTTAATTTTGTGGTCATTTGGCTCGAACGATGTTGTCGAAAGGGCTCTCCACTTTAGTGGCCTGAGATCTGACTTCAAGGAGATTGTAATGAAAGTTTGTTATCAGCTATCCTTGTATATAATCATCGACTTAAATCACGTTATTCAATAACGGAATTAAATAACTCAACGAGAATGGACTTTGGAATACATATATTTTGTATATAAAGCAAATGGAATAGAACAAAGCAAAACGACGCGCAATGGAGATGGCAGGTAATCCAACTCTCCTTTAACCAAGCATTAATCAATATCTATAGTTACAGCAAAGTAACTTACAGACATGTGATGAGTAATGGGATAAGAAATGTACACACACCTACGCACTCATATAAAAACAGTCAAGAATTGATAAGCGAATAAATAACAAAGTCAGAATGTGACTCAAGTAGAATGAATAGACTAAGCTGTCCGATAGCTAGAAATAAGGTATATGGACTTAACATAATAACCGACATTACAATAGTTTGTTATCAATAATTAAGGAGAAATAAAATCTTCGATATCAATTACAAGTCTCTATGCATAAGTATCATTAAATTGTTTTCTATTATAAAATTATTTTTTTTTATTTATTTTTATGATGTGAAACTATATTACTTATTTAAAGTAGACATAAAAAAACATGGGAAAGTTTTGTTCTTTATATACGTAAATATGATGATGATAATAATAAAATATATTTGCATATTATTATCATTGTTATCATTATCCCTATTATTATCATTATTATTATTAGGTGTAGTAGTAGTAGTAGTATTAGTGGTAGTAATAGTAGTATGGTTTAACAAACCATAAAAATAGGATAGATATTTCAAAATCTAAAGAGAATAGACCACACATGCATTTATTCATCAGTGCAGATATTTTATCTAAATAATTAGATATTTAGAAAAGATTGAGGATTGTTTGATAAATAGGTACATATATAACATTACTGATAGGAGTATATTAACATGGGATAGGTGAAACTATAGATTTACTATTTTGGTATTATTATTATTATTATTATTATTACTCATAGTGATAACAAAACGAATATTGGATTTTATCAGTAGTATAATAAATAATATGTGTACATGATAAGCATAGAATACATAGTTCAATGTTCTATGTCATTCTTCAAAGACAATACCATTTATTTATATTTTATTTATAACAAGATATACAGAAGAATATGATTACGTACATAGTTTTTGTTATAAAGTTATACTGATAGCATATTATTTATTGTTACTAAGGCTTTATTGAAGATAAACTTTATATGGATACAGAAATGAAGTAATAAAAATTACCGAAAGTTTAAGTTGGGTATTCACTAAATTCACTTGATATTGTTTTACTTGAATATTCCCATTGATGTTGAGCATTGTAATTGATCAGTCACTTATTGACATATGTACATACTGTGATTCGATAGTACTTTAATTCACAAGCTTGTAAGCAAATATGAATAATGGTTAGCAGTGGAATCCAGTTTTACGAGCGTTTCATCCTATTTGGGATTCGTCAGCTGGATGTATTTACATTCAGAGTTTATATTTACTCTGGGACTTGAACCCAGTACCGTTCACCTTAAATGCTATTGAGTTATCCACTTAGCTATTTAAACATGGGACATTAGATTCAAGTGCAGTAGGTTGACAAGTCCCAAAGAGGACGAAACATACACCACTGGTATTCACTGTTCAGAATTATAATCATCATTCACCTTATTTATTGTTAACTAATATTCAAAAATAATTTATGTTTCTATGCAATCTTATTCTAGTCTCTAATAATAACATACCTAAAGACCAGTTGATTGTCAATACTATATTTCAATAAATATGACTTTTAAGTAAATAGTAGACAATAAATGTAGAAAACAAGATCTAGTTTCTACCTGTATACACATGTACGTAAATATCTGTGTACATCATTCTGAGTTACTGCATAAGTTTTATGTAATTACAGTTTTGTAACTATTACCGAATGGTTTCATTAGGTGGCTCTATGAATATTTCCTGTAATTCAAATGTAGCTTTTATCACGAAAAACTTCTGTATTTACAATTACCCAACATTGTTCACATATAACTCACAGATCTTGTAGTAAGGCCAGTCAGGTAGGCTAAAATTCTATTAAATTTCAAAATCTGAAGCATTTTATTCATTCAATATTTTATGAGTAACTTTCTCTGACAGTCTTAGTGTACAGAGCTGATACTTCTAGAACTATCACTACCATAATCAAATAGGTAAATGTATTCCTAAACAGTTGTCTACATAGGATACTCAATGCCCGTTGGTCGGATACCATCAAAAACAACCTACTTTAAGAGACAACAAACCAACTTCTAACTGAAGAGGAAATTAATAAAAGACGTTGAAAGTGAATAGGACAAACATTGAATAAATCATTAAACTACATGACGAGGCAAGTCGTGACTTGGAATCTTAGAGGAAAACGAAAAGTGGAAGACCAAAGAACACATTAAGTCGGGAAATAGAAGCAGATATGAAAAGGATGAATAAGAACTGGAAACAGTTGGAAAGGATTTCCCACGATAGAATTGAATGGAGAGTGCGGATGTGCCACCACAAGGTGTAACAGGCGTAAGTAAGAAAACAAGTCTCTGTGTGATATTCATGGATCATGGATTCAATCCTCTGATATACAGTGCATGTGAACAGTTGAGTAATCCAAAACAACTCATTAGTTTCCTAGGTACTGTCAGTTTATAATAAGAATATATATATATATATATATATATATATTGCCATACGTAAACTCATTTGCAAATCTGTCTATCTTTCCATTTAATCTGTAATCTATTTATTACTTATAAATAGCTATGCATATTAAGGCTTACCCAATTAACTACAATGAACTCATAGTAAATGATAAGTTAACTATAATCGTGTTAATAATAATACTACTAATTATTATTATTATTATTATTATTATTATTATTATTATTATGATTTACATTAGAATGACTCATATATTAACCAAATTGTTTAATAACAAAACAATTTGGAACAATGAAAGAAAGTTTCCTTAACATATAAACGCATTAAAAATAATATAATAATTAAGATAAACAAGAATGAGGAACTTTCTTCTATAGGGTGGTACATTTATGAAGTGAAATGAAACAAGTATTATAGAAGATGAATAGATTAAAATAACTGTGAAAATAAATATTTAATGGATGTATACTCTCCTATTAGAACTTAGTGTATTCACATACTGTTCATCATCATTAGTGTTTAATAATGGGTGTATTATGGTTTGTTTTATTCCATACAATATATATATATATACTACTTCCTTACGCCTGTTACTTCTTGTCAAAGAGCATAGACCACCCACCACCATTCTCTATCCAACCCTGTCCTGGGTAATCCCTTCTAGCCTTTTCCAGTTGTTATTCATCCTTTTCATATCTGCTTCTATTTCCCGACGTAATGGGTTCTTTGGCCTTCCTCTTTTTCGCTTACCTTCAAGATATCAAGTTGGGGCTTGTCTCATGATGCAGTTTGATGATTTCCGTAAGGTATATCCTATTCATTTCCATCGTCTTTTACTAATTTCCTTTTCATTTCGAAGCTGGTTTGTTTTCTCCTACAGTAGGTTATTGTTGATGTTATTCGTCCAATGGATGTTGTGTATCTCACGTAGACAACCATTTATAAATACTTGTACCATCTTGATGATGGTTGTAGTAGTTCTACAAGTTTCAGCTCCATACAGTAGGACTAACTGTCTTGACGTTCGTATTAAAGATTCTGATTTTGAGATTGATTGAAAGCTCTCTTTGCATTCCATATGTTTGAATTTTGATATGTTTGTAACTATTTTACTAATCATCAGCATAGGGTTGTGAAGATTGTTGAGTTCTAATTTAGATCATGAACCGATCAATGTTAGACCTAAAAGCCACTGAATGGCCATTTCGTCCAAGTATAAGACTTCTCAACATTTGGATGCCAGCTCATTAGTCTACAGGTTAAGCGTTCATGCACAAGATTGAAGATCCTGGTTTAAATCTCATATATCGAATCATGAATACACACTGCTGAGGAGTCCTATGCTAAAACGAAATAGACGTCCAATTCTATCAGATCTCCAATGGTAGTCTAGCTTAGATTGACTCGTGAATTTTTCTATAAAAGATTTCATTTGAAGGGATTATCGTTCTATACATCGATACTCATTATTTCACTATAAAATTTCTTTTCAAAACTAAATTCATACCATTGAACAAATCTAACCTTCACATTCATTTCAAATTACAGTTTTACATTTAACTAATGAATAGAAAGTTTGTTTTTTTATTTACTTAAAACTGGCTTTATTCCATAAAACAATTTCAATGTTGATAATTATAAGATAAGAATAAGATGGATAAATGAAGAATTATCAAAATTAACGAGAAAAAACCACCACCACCATCAACACTATCACCACCACCACCACAACAACAACAAAATTATAGTTGAGTGAAATGTGGGGTAAAAAAAGTAAAAAAATATTCATCTTCGAATGAAAATGCCTATCATATTCTAATAAAGATTTTTAAGTGATAAAATAAAATTCTATTTTAAAATGGCATAGTGATGACATAATAATCAATTGGTTACTGCTTTTTTTTCTTTTAAATTTGAATTTATTACAGTAGAGTACATTTTTTTCATGTGCCAAAAAAATACGAAAAAAAAATCCATACAGGGGTACAAAAGAAAGTTTTTGTTTCAAAACAAAAAAAAAAACAAAAAAAAGAATGAATTCACTTGCTTTGTTTTAATTGACTGAAATAATAATTACATAATGTATATTCTAGTTTTAGACTATTCTACTTTTGCCTTCTGTTCTTCTTTTTTGTTGTTGTTGCTGTTGTTTGATGTAAAATATTTTTAATAAGAATTATATATATTAATAGAAAGTTACATTAGTAATACTTATTTAATCATTCAAGTTAGTCTATGAATGACTTGTTCACTTACTTACACCTATTACACGTTGTGATGGAACATAGATCACCCACCAGTATTCTCTATCTAACTCTGTCCTGAATAATCCTGGTGAGATTATAATTCAGGGACGATATTTGAGCGACACCAAAGTGATCTTGAGAGTGTCCACCTAATATCTAGGACCAAATGAGGGTTATGAAACATTGTGAGGAATTAGAATTATGATTTTGTAGTTGATGGTTTAAGGTTAGAAATTAGATTTAGTTTTTTTTATCAGGAATTGATATCAGCTCTAATGCTAAAACGTTATTTAACCAAATGAATGAGTGAATTTCATGCCAAAATCCGAGACCTATTATCTTATGCCTGATTGGTTCGTCCATAGATTGTTGTCTCGTCCTAATCCTTTCCGGTTATTTCCAGTTGTCATTCATACTTCTGACGTCTGATTTCGATTCCCGATGTAATGTGTTCTTTGGCCTCCCACTTTTCATTTCCCTTCGAGATTTCAAGTTAGGGCTTGCCTCGTGATGCAGTTTGATGATTTCCGTAATGTATGTTCTATCCACCTCCATAGTCTTTCCCTAACTTCCTGTTTATCTCGAAAATGGTTTGACCTCTCCCACAGAAGACTGTTACTGACAGTAACCAGTAAACGGATCTTGAGTGTCTTGCGTACACAGTTGTTTAAAGCACTGGTGTAGTAAACGAGAGCATAAAAATGAAGCATCTTTAAGTAAAATCTGTGAATCATACAGTAATTACTTAATTTGTAAAGTATCAGTCAATTGTCTCGAACTTGACCGTTCCTTTGCAAATGTCAACCAATCGTCTCAGACTTCACTATTCCTTCACTTCTATAACAATTAATTTCTGTTCCCGTTCTTTCCTTCTCGATCTTCTTGACTTTCTGCTGCCAGACATTCCATTCCCGACTAACGTTATATACTACTTATATCAATCTAAGTAGCACACACCACATTTGTACATTTTTTATGATGGATGTAGTAGTTCTCGAAGTTTCACTTTCACACAATAGAACTGTCTCGACGTTCGTATTGAAGACTATGATTTTGATGTTGGCGTGTAATCAGTTGTTTTGAGTTGCATATATTCTTCAAATATAGGAATACAGCCCTTATTTTGTCAGTCATTGCCTTTACATCTGCATCAGATGTTCCTTGTTCGTTGTAGATGCTGACCAGGTACGTGAAAGTTTCGATCTCATCCAGAGCTCCTCCATTAAGTGTGGTTGATTCCGTTGATGTTCTTCGCGTTGTATTTGAGGATCTTAGTTTTTCCCTTGTGAATGCTGAGGCCTACTGATGCAGAGGCTTCTGTCTTGACCTGCATTTGTTGGTGTGTATGGGTTAGAAAAGCTAGGTTATCTGTGAAGTCCAAATCGTCCAATTGCATCCAAATCGTCCATTGTACTTTGTGTTTTCCCTCTGATGTCGAGGTCTTCATAACCCAGTCAACCACGGGAAGAAAAGGAAAAGGGAAGAGTAAACAGACTTTTCTGATTCCGGTTCTGACTTGGGATGAGTCAGTCAGCTGTCCACTATGCACGACTCTGCAGTGTAGCACGGTGTATGAATTCCGGATGATGTTGTAAATTTTCTCAAGTACATCGTAGTTTCGAGAGATTTTTGACAAGGTTCTCCTATCCACACTATCAAGTGCTTTCTCATGGTCAATGAAGTTGTTGCATAGTGACGAGTTCTATTCAGCGTAAAGTCTACTAATTATGTTAAATTAATTGTTATATAGATAGATGAATTTAGAAATCTATTCAATTCATAGAGAACTACTAAAGACACAAAGAGTACTGCAAAACTCTCATACTAATAATAATATGTTCATCCGTGACTAATTTATGGATGTAATTCCCTGAGTTCTAGTGAGGTATCTTGATCAATAGAACTTCAGCCTTTAAAGAATTGAGTCAGTTACTAATTAATGATAATAGATTATTGTTATACACTGTCATGAATTGAGTGAAGTTAGACATGTAAGCCACTGGATGGTAACTCAGTAGTCGAAAGGTCAAATGCTCGTCATATGACTAAAAGGTCTTCAGTTTAATCGTTGGAGTAGTCGTGAATATATATTACTGAAGAAACCATTACTACAACGTGACAGCTCTTCGACGCTTCCTAGTTTTACAATGATCGGTTCGTAATATCAATAACATCCAACAATCTACACAAACGTCCTATAGTATAATGATTGTGTTTACCAACTTCATAACAGAATACAGTGTTAAATTAATACATTCTAATAAGTATTATTCAATATTAAATCAGATTATCTTGGTAAGTATATCATAGTTACACTATAATAAGTCAATCATTAGTTGTCTAGATAAACGTCATATTGATTGACATTTATTTCAATTTCTCAGAAACAAAAATGTTCCCGATACATCATGGTATGAACTTTCACGAATATATAGTGAAGCTACCGTATATATATATAGGAAGAGAGAGAGACGTAGAGAGGTGTTCACGTTGTCATATGAACAGGAAATGTACTGTATGCATAAATATTAACCATTTTTTTAATAAAAGTAGAAACAAAAATCCATTAATAATGATAATTTCTGTTTAATTCATTATATTACTTAAATAATGTATACAAACTGTATTCATCTACAATAGAATATTTCTATAATAATGTAACTTCAATCTGTTATAACTATTAACATACAAAAAGACTAATATATATTGAAAGAAGAAGGTTATTTTCGATAAATTCTCTTTAGGTTCCTATAATTTCATATTATTCAAATTAATCATCCGAAAGATAATCAGGTTAAGGGTAAAGTACATGATGTAAAGTATGTGAATTTAGGATTGTTAAACAAAATAGAATAAAATTGTTCATGTTGATATGACTCAGACAGAATGTTAACTTGAATCAGCTTATATGTTAATCGAAAATGTTAAGATCCATGATCCGAACAACTATGGATCAGATAGGATGAGAGAAATAATAGTGAAATTACAATTCGATCAAACGTTTAATGGAAGACTAAATTGTGTGGGAAATTAGTAAGATTTAATACGGAGGGATGAATATGAATTGAATGAATCATTTATTGGGGAGATCAGTAATGATCTTTAACCAATAATAGTAATAATAATAATACAAGGATTTGTGAATAAAGACGACAGAGACAATTACAATTAACTAAGAAATGTAGCAGTCAAATTAGGTCGTTCAATAGCTAAGATCACTATTGATTAGTTGGCCTTGAGGTTGGCCAAGAGAAGCGAAGTGGTTGAAGATATTTCTTCTGTACGCATAGCTCCGGTTTCTTCATTCAGATGGCTACTGCTTCAGCCGTTTGAAGTTCTTTAAGCCTGACAAGCTTTAGCAAAAAATTACTGACCTTATAAATAATTGAAAAAGAATGGTTTATACTGGTACAATGACCAGTTTGTACTAAATGGACCAGTATAGAGCTGTTCACTTTATTCATCAAACGTTTATTTAGCCACGCTGGAAGGTGTTCACAAGCACGAAAATGTAAATTCCTAGAACGTCGACCAATATAACTCGCTCCACAGGAGCAGTCGAACTGATAAATGCAAAATGAGGTAGTCATTCCCGATAATTCATCTTTTAGCCTCGATGTCATCATTGGACGCGTCGAAAACATTGATCGCAGTTCTCCAGCATTAAAAGATACTACTTATTACTATTAATAATGAGTAAAGACAATTAATCATTGAAATTTAGTTACTTACGATTTTCTATTTCTTTTTCTTAAAATTACCTCATAAACATTTAATTCTAATATTTATTTCTTAAATAAAGCAAAACCCTATTCATATTAGTTGTTAATTACATTGACTATAATGGTTGTGGATCCCGCTCAGGGGATTCGTAGATGCGTACTGCTAAGGAGTCCCACAATAGGACGAAATGGCCATCCAGTGCTTTCAGGTTTTCAATGGTGATCTAACACCAATCGGTTCATGATCTCAATCAAAAAAAACTAAATTATTATTTATATTCCATAGAAAGGACACTATGACTCAGTATAACAACAGGAGAAAAAATAAAGAGAGATAAAATTAAATTTTTGTTTTCTTCTCATTTTAATTTCTGGTTACTTTCGCCTAAATTTTTCGTTGATTGACAGTTATTATATGTATGTATGTATGTATGCATGCATGTATGTAGTATCTATGTATGTATGTGTGTATCTGTGTGTGTATGTATGTGTATATATGCATGTGTGTCTAAGTTCTGGTGATTGTCCCCTATAGTGATTTATACTGTAGTGACAAAAAGTAAAAGGTTTTTTTTAAAAAAGTCTAAATAATTATGCAATACAAATAGGAATACACACACATACAACATACTTATATACATGTAATCAAGATTTAGGCATAAGCACACATCTACACATGTTCATCTCTCTATGCTTATATTGTAAATCAATGTACTTAAGTTATCCATGGAGATAAAGTATCCATTTATTGAAAATTATCAGGGAGTAATAATAATAATGTATGAATGTCTAAAATGAGGGATAAAGAATACAACTATTTACCACTTGTTAATTCATTTTTGTTGCTTCTGGTCATCAGAATTTTGATTCAAGAATATACTTCTAGTTAGCGTTTATTTTGGCGAGTTTGTTTTCTATGATATTGGGTAGCTAACCCTATGCCCAACCCCCCTCCTTTATTCGGGCTAGGGACAGGCAGTAGCCATAGAAGAGCCCCAGGTGAAGTTTAAGGATATAGTTTCATTTATTAGTTTTATTCACTGCAATATTCTTCTTCCAATTTTCCTATTCTTTATAGCTAGTTTTATTTATAGCGTCTTTTTAGTATAGAATATTATTATTATTATGTCTGTATCTAAATATTTTAGGATTCCATAAAGAAAAAAAGACAAGATATCACATGAAACAGAAACAAAGCATTGTAATTATAAGCAAAGATGGTTAATGACTAGTAGTGGAATCCAGTTGTACGCGTGTTTCGTCCTATTTGTGATTCGTCAGCTGGATGTACCTGCATCCTAAAGATGTTATTCACTCTGGGACTGTAACTCAGTACTGTTCCTACGTCCTGAATTCCACTATCTATCTTTGCTTATAATGCTTGTGAAATAAGACAATATCAAGGTAATTCGCACAGTATGCACATATGTCAAAAAGAGACTGATCAATGGCAGTCCTGACCATCAATAAGACTCAAGTAAACAATACCAAAGCATCGTCATGTTGTAAACCTACTAAGTATTGGTAACAATTTTGATCTTGGATATGTTTTTCTAAAGAAGGTCGAATTGGATTGATAATAGCGAGATTTTTACAACCATAATTTTCTTTTTTAGAATATTGAAGTTTAAAACTTTTAACCACTTTTTACACCGAGTAAATGATATGTTTTAATTAGCGAGGTATTTTTTTCCCAACCGTCTCAATATTCCAATGATCCGTTTTTGTGTTGTTTGACTACTGAGTAGTAAATACTGTCATATTTGATTAATACTCATACCACAGAACAAATTCTGTCAATTAAGTTGTTTAAAAACTAATTATATTGGGGACTCAAGATCATGTGTACTGTCTTTATGTTATATGCTTGATGGGGTTAGTAAATACCCCAGTATCTAGACTTTGAACAATTTTGCTCGTTATGTGTCTGAAGTTTTTAGTAGATTGATGCTTAACATACGAATCCAACACGCGTTCATTATTGCCTTACAAGGACTGAAAATGAGTCGTTCATACTCCAATTGGTCACTGAACAGTGAACAGTATCATATCTATCAGAATTCTATAGATCAAGTTCATTCCTTTAGTATCACAAACAAATCTGAATAGTGATATCCAACATGTAAAGTGGATCCTTGGCTTCCAACCACGTGGTACTTTTAATAAGCTTCATCTAAATAGTTAAATCTAATAAGTTTCTAATCTATATATTAACTCAATACGATAAATCTGAATGTGAGACTAGAATGGCAGATGATATTTTTTTATCTTCATCTATTTTCTGACAAAATCAGGAACTTCTACGTCATAACTTGCGTTCAGATTGATGAAATAGGAAGCTATTCACGGTAAATCTAACAGTGTATAGTATCATTCTAAAAAATGGTTATAAGAACCAAAGTGACTTCTAAACTTTGTAATCATAAAAACATTTTTCATGATATTTTTAAACCTTTATATTTACACTTTAGGAAGAATTTTTCAAAATATTCCATATTTTTCACTAAGAATCGTCTAGTATATTTAAGCATTTAATACTGAGTAAGCAGTGATTATGTTTGTTTGAAATAAGCCTGTTTTAGGTGTTTATTTAATAATAATTTCAAGCTAGTGATTTAGTTGGCTTTCAACCAATCTAATGTAGAATTGAACGGCCCTTTACCTATTTCCGTATAAAAAGATAGGTAGTGTTACTGAGTCGATCTTTCTCGGGTTTTGAACAGAGGTTCGGCATCGTGTGTTCGGGCACAGAGACGATCATCCATTTGGTGTCACCATCTTGAACCATCGATTTCGGTGGCTTGGACATGTTCTACGAACGCCATCCCAGAGAATTCCACGTCGTGCATTATTTGCCGACGCTGAGACTGGTTGGAAAAAGCAGAGAGGTGGTCAGTGTATGACATGGCGTCGTGGTATGAAAGAAAGCTGCAAAGGACTAGCTTCCATTGGTTCTTCTCAACTTCCTAGCTGGGGTCCGAGAGATGGTGTAACCCAGTGGCTAGAGACGTTATCAGATACGGCTCAGAGTAGAATCCAGTGTCAATTCAGCTGTAACCTTTTACTTTCCTCATAAAAAGTGGCTGTAACTTCCTTAAATGAATGGATTATTTCTGGTTGTACCTTTTCGTTTCCCTCGTTATTATTATTACACTAACATACACTAATCTGTGGTCGTTATTGTTCTTCTTCTTCTCCTTTTATTTTCTTATACTCACCTTACCTTCTTCGTCTCTTCCCATTCTCACTGTTTTGTGTGGAGCATATATATCTGGTGCTCCCTTGTACCAATGTTTATGTGTATCACCACATGATTTCAAAATTTATCGCCAGGTTCGATCAAATAATAAAAAGAGGTGTGGTGTCGGTGTAGCTACCTTTGTAAACGCGAACTGTGATGTCGATCTACTTCTGAGTGTTTCAAGTTTTCAAATAACTTTATCCAGTTCAATCTTTCATCATAGCTAAAGCATAACACTACAAAAAGTGTGAGACTGTAAAGTTACTATAAAATATTTTATGATTTTCGGTGATTCTCTATGATAATGATGATGCCTTTATTATTCATAAGAGACTCTTTTTATGCTTTCAGAACGTATTTCTATCAAAGAATTAATATTTCTAATTTCTTCCCATTGTTATTATTTGTTTGTTTGTTTGTTTCTTTCTTTCAGGCTCATCAATTCTATCCATTAGTTCAAATTAATTGTTCTAAAGATTTACGATTTTTATTATGTTCTATTTATACACCAATTTGTATCAAAGGTTATCCACATTTTTTACCACCATGTCGTTCTATATGTGAACGTGTTAAAGCTGGTTGTTCACCAATTATGGAACATTATGAATTTCCATGGCCAGAACGTATGAATTGTGAACAATTTCCAGAATATAATAATCCTGATGGTATATTATGTATGGAACGTAATTTAACACATGAAGAACAATTAGAATTTCAATCAATCAATATAAAAAATAATGAACAATATAAATCAATAAATCAATCATCAATAAATCAATTAAGTGAATTATCAAATAATTTACATATAACATCACAATTACAAATAATAAATACAAATGATCAAATGAAACCAATTACATTAGAAGAGATTGAATTCAACAATCAATTTAATGAAGAGGCTAGTTATTTATTATTTGAAAAAGCAATACAAAATGATGATATACATAAATTAAAAATGACATTCCCTAATTTACATTTAAAATGTACATGTGATTGTAGACCACCATTAATAAATATTAAAAATTCAGAAATTAATAATAATGCAAAAGTAAGAATTTTATTTATTTTATTTTTTGTTCTTTTATTCATTTTTGAGAGTAAATCATATCACTAGTGACTAGTTTCGTGAGGGAATTCTCGGAGTTCCAGTGTGAAGTCTTGACCAGTGGAGCTAATCTATATCGGGTAGAGAAATGTATCTACTTCGTTACAATGAAAGATGGTCACACAATTTCATGGGTTGGTTGAAGTTAGATATTAACACCATGGAATGCCAGCTTAGCGGTTCAGTAGGTTAAGCGTTCGCACGCGAGACTGAAGGCCCTGAGTTCGAATCCCGTGAGTGGGATTGTGGATGTGCAATGCTGAGGAGTCACACAATGGGACGAAATAGCCGTCCAGTGCTTCCAGGTTCCCAATGATGGCCTAAAATCAATCTGTTCATGATCTCAATTTAAAATAAATGATTGTTTGGAAAGTGAATTTCAGTTCATCTTAGTTGCACAATACATTTCGAACAATCTGTTCACATATCGTATAGTTGTTAGGAATCATTGGATGCGCACTGTTGAAGAGTTCCACAGTAGGACAGAACGGTTGTCCATCGCATCCAGGTTTTCTATGGTGGTCTAGATTCAATTGACTCATGAGTCCAACTATTAAAACTGCCATAATATCCACAAAATCCATCTCTGATTATAATCATCATATGCTCACTAATGACTGGCTTCAAGAGGTATTTCCTGGAGTTCTAGTGAGAAGCCGTAACCAGTGGAGTCCGACCACGTCTATTGTGAGATAGTTCTGATAACCTTCTTATTACACTATCGAAATTTATCTAAGAGACTAATTGCTTAAATTATCTTAGTTGATCTGGTGCCAGATTATTTATTTCGGTCAATTCAATAGTTTAAAGAAAGCCAACCATTCATATATGTCCACATAGATAGTTTTCAAAAATTCTGATGAAAAGTTATAATTGTTGAAATTAGTCAAATCAAGGATCATTGAGCAATTCAATGGTGATTTTGGACTTTAATTTACATAGGATATTGCACAATTATAAAGCAGTAACCATCTCAGTGTCGATATGATTAAAATTCACTGATTACAGTTTTTCATTAGAACTTTAGGAATTGTGTTTTGAAACTAATCACCAGTTAATACATAGTTACTGTTAGTACAGAAATTTTGTGGGCATTGTTGAATTTTGTAGCTCACCTTATATTACTGACTGAAGCTAGATAATCATCATAAACTAGAGAATATCAATGGTGGGTAATTACTTCTTAACCAATATAGTTGAAGTCTGTACTGTAACAAATCACTAATGTCTCTATGATGCATCTTGTGAGGTCTCAGAGGGTCATTTTAAAGTGATCTCAGAGTTTACCATAACACGGTAATTCTCCACATAGATCGTTTAAACCCAGTGATCTAATTGTAACGTAATCATCGGGAGGCCTCTGGATTGTTTAACCGACTCCCAATAGAGTTATACGCAAAAAACGATATGCTTATATCAAACAGTTGTTCATTGTCCCTTGATTTTCATTGGTATTGTTGTGACGGGCGGTGTCCAAAATCTGATACTGATACACGGTGTGCTACACGCTAACCTTCCAAATTGACTATCATAAGTGAGAACACAAGGGTGAGCGAGAAATTGTATCGAGCTACCGAATAAAATGCACAAATACTCATTCATATATACATCACTCTAAACCTTAGGAAATTGGTCTATTTCTTAGCCAATGAAATTCACTTGTCCCTTCAGTCACTTCTGACCGCCATCGATTGACCTTCACACTGGGCTACTTCTGGTTGGTTCTCCATATCAGGTACCTCAGTTTATATTAACCTTTGAATTGTACTGTCTTTTCATTAAGTTAACGATTAAAAGTTACCTTAATGATGAACATGAATGCACTCAAAAAGAATAAATATTTCCAAATAATTCCATTTCATTTCTTGAATACCTTCATTACTGGCTATCAATTTATAAGTTCTGTTCCCTTAAATTAGATTACATAACTAACCATATGTAATTGTATAATTTAAGGAAATCACCGTATTCAGAGATAAATAAATATTTATGGTCGGATTGGGATTTGTAGAGATTGTAGTAATTTTAATAATTGAATTCATGGGTTGATGTAAGCTAGACCACCATTGGAAACCTGGAAGAACTAGACGAACGTTTCGTCCTAGTATGAGACTCCTCATAAATTCGTATCCACAATCTCACACATGGAACTCAAGCCTAGAACATTCGTTCTCATGCACGAACACTTATTCTCTGCACCTGATGGTATTAATGTCTAACTTCCATCGATCCATGAATGACTGCGCAATCATTCATTATCTAAGGTAGATACCAATCTCTACCCAACACAGGTTGAGTTCCACTGATGATGTACATACATAAATGACAAAAATATATAAAGCTAGACCACCATGGAAAAACTGGGAGCACTGGACGGCCGTTTCGTCCTAGCATGGGCTCCTCAGCAGTGCGCATCCACGATCCCACACCCCACGAGATCCGAACCCAGGACCTATCAGTCTCGCGAGCGCGTGCTCATCATCTAGACCACTGAGTTGGTTGACATCTAACGGTGTTAATGTCTAAGTTAAACCAATACACGAAATTGTGCGACACACCCACCATTGTCATCAATGAGTTACTATCTCACAACAGATGCGGTCGAACTCCACTGGTAACGGCCTCTCACTAGAACTCCAGGAGTATCTCCTGAAGTCAGTCACTAGTGAATAAATGGTTATTATCAGAAGGGGTTTTGTGGAGAATTTAGAAATTTCACAGATTGAAATCTCCACAAACCCCTTCTGATAAAAATAAATGAATTTATTTATTTATCTGACTAACCAATAATTACATGAGTATTTAACTAGACAAAGTTTGCTTTTTCCATTTATATTATTATGTAATAAACTAACATAATGAAATACATCTGAAAACATGTAACATCAAAACAACATTACATAATACCATTGATAATTAAACACTATAGGTGGCCATTCAAAAACATGAATAACAATACAGTAAATTAAGACGATTCTAGAAAAATGAATGAATAATTATTGTTAATCATAATATTGTGTAGGTTGTGTTTGTGTGTGTGTGTGTGTAGGCCCACATCTACTTGTACATGTACACATGTTTGGTCATATGAATAATGGATAAGTTCCCGAATTTATTTGTTAACATACAATTACTGATTGTTTTGTCGTTCAAGGAAGTTGAATATAGAAAAAATAACCCATTGTTCAATGGTGTCTGGAATATAAAATTACAAAGATACATTAATGATTGATTGATTAATTGATAACAATCATTGTACTATTTGTTGCATTGAACATTTAGTAAGTTGTCTATGTTAATATGATGATTATTTCATTCATACTAATTTTTGTTAAAACTCCGCCTGGAGTAACAAGCATAAGTAAGTAGGTAAGTAAGTAAGTAAGTAAGTAAGTAAGTAAGTAAGTAAGTGAGTGAGTAAGTAAGTGTGTAAGTAAGTAAGTAAGTGAGTAAGTAAGTAAGTAAGTAGGTAGGTAGGTAAGTAAGTAAGTAAGTAGGTAAGTAAGTAAGTAAGTAAGTAATTAGGTAAGTGAGTAAGTGAGTAAGTAAGTAGGTAATTAAGTAAGTAAGTAAGTAAGTAAGTGAGTAAGTAAGTAAGTAAGTAAGTAGGTAAGTAAGTAAGTAAGTAGGTAGGTAGGGAAGTAAGTAAGTAAGTAAGTAGGTAAGTAAGTAAGTAGGTAGGTAGGGAAGTAAGTAGGTAAGTAAGTAAGTAAGTAATTAGGTAAGTGAGTAAGTAAGTAAGTAAGTAAGTAGGTAGGTAGGGAAGTAAGTAAGTAAGTAGGTAAGTAAGTAAGTAAGTAGGTAAGTAAGTAAGTAAGTGAGTAAGTAAGTAAGTAAGTAGGCAAGTAAGTAAGTAGGTAGGTAGGTAAGTAAGTAGGTAAGTAAGTAAGTGAGTAAGTAAGTAAGTAAGTTTTTGTTTAAATTCTTTGTTTCAGTGTAATATTACATAAAGTTAAATTGAATAACAATGTCCATTTGAATTATGAATAAAATTTGTTGATTTAAGTAGTATTATGATTCAAATAGTCGCTTAGTATTTATAAATTTCACTTTTATATATTTACTAATATTGTGAAACGCATGAAAGTCATGAATTTATTGTGAATAAACATGTCAACTATTCTATATCGGTATAGAGAGATTATGAAGATTGTTGGATTTTATAGTTTTACTCTAAAGACTGACCTTAGCTAGATATTCGATGGAAACTAGGAAGAGCTAATACAACTGTTTGTAAATATAATTATGGATAGATTCTATTTACTTGTGCCAAACTAGAAGCAAACAGCTATATATTGATTATCTACCTCTAGTTACTCCGTAATGTAAAATTACGATGTTTCATAGGAGTATCATCTTTAAACTTATGGCAATTTTTATCATTAAAATCAAGAACTGATCTAAAATAGCACAACATTGAGAACGTAAATGAGTTAGACAGTCGTTTTTATCCTAAGACAGAACTCCTTGATAGTGCGCACCCACGACCCCACATGGAGGAATCAGACATAGTACCTACAGTCTCTCGTGAGAACGCCTAATGTTAAGATGTTTGAACTGGTATCCAATGGTTTCAATGCCCGGAGGTTAGGAGCTCATGCTCGAGATTGAAGTAAGTCAGTCCAATTTCTGCGTACGGGGTCGTGGATGCGCACTTCTGAAGAGTTCCATCTCAGGATAAAACAGATGTCTAGTTTTTTTACGCTTTCATTATTGTGTTAGTTAACAACAGCTTTCGATTTCAACGATGAAAATACAAAAAAATTTTGCGAAACACTGATACTAATCGTAATCATTTACTGACTAGAATAATAAAAAAACAATCAAAAATAGAATGCAACCTACAATGAACGTTCAGAACTTCTTTTGAATTTATCTCAGAAAAACAACCAACCAACCAACGTGTTCTTCTGGTCGAATTTAATAATATACACTTGTTAGGTTTAACTTTATTTTTAAGTAAACAGTTGAATTTAAATTCACTTGGTATTGTTTTACTTAAATCTTCTCATTGATGTTGAGCATTATAATTGATCAGTCTCTTATTCCCATATGTGAATACTGTGCGTATTACCTCGATATTGCCCTAATTCGCAAACATTATAATCAATGATGGAAAGTGGCTAGCAGTGGAATCCAGTTTCACGCGCATCTCGTCCTATTTGAGACACATCAGCTGAATGTACATGAATATCAGGGTTGATGTTCATTCGGGGACTCGAACCCAGTACCGTTCGCTTCAAACGTCATCGCGTTATCCACTTAGCTAATGGTCTCATAGCGTTGAAGAACTAAAGTTAAGTATATATTATCGTAACTAGGGATTATTCCTGAAACTTAGAAATTGTAAAGAGTTGAGTAAAGTTGAAATATTTTTAGTATACTTCGAACTCAAAAAAAACTTGTAGGTCAAGTAAGTGCTTTTAATAGTGTTATTTTCATTAAACAAGATAATTTAAGTGCCAAGGTTTAATTGTTGCTATGACGAAACTCATCGGAGCTTACTTCAGGGAAAAATGATCCTATCACTGAGAAAGATTTAAATTATGATGATAACGTTTATCAAATTTCACTGTGCCAACTATTCCTTATCCATCTATTTTAAATGATTTATGTATTCCGCGAATAACTTACTCATACACTACCGAAAACACTTTAGAATTATAAGTCAGCCAATCAGTCACAATATAGGACTAGGCTCATATATGCATCAGTTCAAGTTGCCATATCTCATTAGCACAACATGATGAGCACCAAATTTATAGAAGTAGTCTTTTCAGTGGTAGTAATGTATAAAAGAAAGATCGTGTATAAGGATATAATACAGGAGGAAAGAATTAGTTGGTAGAAAGAAAGAGATAAAGCAATTTTAATCTCACGGTTTATGGGCAGACAAAGAGTGTATACAAACTAACTCCATTGTGATTGATTCTGGGCCATGTCACACAAAGTTCACAAACATTGATTACGACAGACACACGGATCCCAACCAAGTAGTCTGCATCTACCAACATGATTCATACTAAAAGTTAGTGACTTCAAGCACTGATGTCATGTTTTGGTTGGGCTGCCCCTTATTTTCTTCCAACCGTCTCCAACACAAGTCAGCATCGCGCGTCGTGGTAATCAGTGTTCAGGCATACATAATACGTGGACCAACCATCTCAGTCGATGAAGATTTACAACCTCATCAACTGAATTACTATTATTCCCTAATACCCCTCGTCTAACCTCACTATTACTTATCCGATGATCCCAGAAGATGCCAGCAATATTTCTAAGACATTTGTGAAGAATACTTAAATGTTAAAATAGATCTCATCATGATTTGACACACGTTATCATTTCGAGTTCAATTAATGAATTGTTCAATACTTCATTACCATATGTTTTAAGTTTCACAATGTATATTAGGTACCATTCGGCTAATTATCAGAAATTCAACAATCCTTACTTTTCATTAGTATAGGTTTGTGGAGATGATTAAATTTTCGATTGAGATCATGAACCGATTGATTTTTAAACTACTATTAAAAAACCTGGAAGCACTAGACAGCTGATTCGTCCTATTGCGAGTCTCTTCAGCAGTGTGCATCGACGATACCACTCACGGGATTCGTACCCAAGGCCTTCAGTTTCGTGCACTTATTTAATATGAAACTTTTCTCATTCTATTCAAATCAAACTCATTTAAAAAAAAATAATAATATTCTCTTTTCTTTATTCTATAAATTTTTTTAGACAACCGTAGCTGATATTAAAGATTGTTCAATGCCATGTTATACACCATATTATACATTTGATTCATCCTATAATTTTACAACATTTTGGCTTGGTATATGGTCAACATTATGTGCTATTTCAACAATGATTACAATATTTACATTTATTACAGATTCATATCGTTTTCAATATCCTGAATTACCATTAATTTATTTATCGGCATGTTATTTTATGATATCTATGGGTTATTTAATTCGTGTATTTATGGGACATCAAGCTATAGCTTGTGATAGTTTACCATATGAATATGAAAATATACAATCTACTATAAATAGTAATAATAATAATAATAATTGGTTTGATTACAATCCACCTAATGTAACACATTTACCAAATACATTAACAACAATCACCAAGGCAACATTAACAACGGTAACAATGAAAACAACAAATCAATTAATACGTTCAAAAAATTTTACGATATGCATTAACTGGTAGAGTTAGTTGTGCAGTTGTATTTTTATTAATTTATTTTTTTAGTATGGCAGCTTCAATTTGGTGGGTTGTATTAGCACTTACATGGTTACTTGCTGCAGGTTTAAAATGGGGCAGTGAAGCAATATCAAAATATTCTCAGGTAAAAGAAAACAGTATTTTAACAGTGTATTTTATTCTTTACAATGTTCAATTATGAGAAAAAGTACTGATATATATATATTCACTTGGTGTTATCGCCTTGTAACTGCCCATCGTAATTTAGGACTGTAATTGATCAGTCTCTTGTTGGTAAATGTGCATATTGTGCGGACTGCTTTGATATTTCCTGAAGTCACAAGCTTTATAAGTAAAGATGGATAGTGACTAGCAGTGGAATATAGGTTAACTCGCGTTTCGTCCTATTTGGGACTCGTCAGCTGGATGTATCTGCATCATGGAGTTGATGGTCACTCTTGAACACGGACTCAGTACCGTTCGCTGCAAACGCTATCATTTCAGTGTGGTCATCAACTCTGACGAGTCTCAGATAGGACAAAACGCAAGTTCTGGATTCCAATGCTAGCCACTATCCATCTTTGCTTATAAATACTGATATATATATATATACATATATATATCGAGAGAGAGAGAGGTTGAATAAGTTGGTGGCAATGAGAACTCAGTAGGTCACTGGATAACTCGTTAATCGTTGTAGTGAAGGGTATTTTACTAGAGTCTTAGTGTGAATATCAATATTAAAACCCAGGTACATTTAACTGACGAATTCAAAATAAGACGAAATACGTGTCCTGAACTCCAGTGTTAGTCGCATGCCACATATAGTTAATATATTTAATTGCTATTCATGTAGATTATTTCAAGCAGACTATTTCCTCCTCCTCCTCATCCTCTTCCTCTTAAGAATGTAATTTCATTATGAACAACCACCAACCATCTGACAACAAATTATAGAGTTTTTAAAGTATTATAGAGTATAATAATAGTCTTTCTTAAGAATATAGGAAAATGCAAAGAAGTTTAAGCTAAACCCATTATATCAGAATAACAACTAAAAGGAATGTTCCTTTTGACTATTAAGGTTAACTACTAAGATACTTTTTAAATGTCAAACTCAAGGTTTCAGGAATAGGATAAATGTCCTTGAATTTAAAGTCCATCTGCTTTATAATGTCCAATATGTTTACTGTTGTAGTGAACAAGAACACCAGTGGGAAACAATCGAATGTATTTAACACAAAATTACAGGACATGTTAATAAAATCTAACAATCATAGAGTAAATACTTAATTTGCAAAATGTCCACCAATTGTCTCAAAATGACTCCGACTTCATTGTTCTTGCATTTTCATACAAATTGCATTCTGTTTCCATTCTTTACTGTTCGATCCTCTTGTTTCTCTACTACCAGACATTCTATTCACGACTAACATCATCTACTACTTATGTCAATATAAGTAGTACACACATTATCATTTTTCATTTATTTATTAAGTAAAAACTATATGTCAGAGTACAATTTTCACTGAAGATTACATTTCAAACTATAAATTTCATCTGTAAAGTTGAGCTATGCTACAGTAACGTATTCACAAAAGATATATGTAAATATCTTTAGATGATCATATTGAAATCTTCAATGGAAACTGTTCTCATATATATCCATTAGTCACCCACTAAATAAATGGAAAAAAATGTTGAAACAAGCTAGACATTAAACTTTTTATTAAATATTAGAAAAAAGACGGTTATTTTCTGTTGCGGACGTCAGATCCCCAGAACTCACTTGAAAAAGTTCCTAATTTTGTAATTTTATTCAGAAAATTTGAATTTCTTTGTTTTCGCTCCAAAAGCGCTCTTGTCACCATGTCATATTTCCCACTGGGCAATGTCTTAAATGCTATTGGTCCGTCGCGTCTTTTAGTATGCTATTTGGTAACTCTGCTCAAGGACGGTTTTGTACTGTATATATACGTTTTGAATTGTGTTTGATGTTATCGCTCGTTTCTATCTGTTTACAGAATATACTTCCCATTCCAAGCTTGGACTTATACATCTCGTTAGCAGGGCTGGGACGTATCAATGGCTAGCTTACTGGTCTTTGGTCACCGAGTCTTGTTTCTTGTTCGCCGATTAAGTGAACTCGTGATAGCCTCAACTGTAGGATTTTCACATTGATTATGCTATTTAATAATATTTCTTCTATATCTTAGTAAAAATCGGTAAGACTATAATTTATGAACAAACTAATCAGATATAAGTTAGCAAGTCTCGGATTTCAGCGCGAAATTTATGATAATAACCTCCAATCTAATTCCTTACCTTAATCATCAATTATAAATCATAATTCTAATCCATAACACTAATTTATAATCCCTATTCGGTTCTAGTTATTTGATGGACACTCTGAAAGTCAGTTTAATATCACTTAGATTTCGTCCATAAATTTATAATCTCATCAAGAAATCTTACAAAATTACCAATTACTATTTCTTTTTTTTTGTACTTTTTTTAAATTTAGGTTTTTCATTTTATTGCATGGTCATTACCAGCAAGTCAAACAGCATTAGCATTATTATTATCTATTGTAGAAGGTGATCCAATTAGTGGTTTATGTACAATACAATCAAATAAATCAATCACTTATATATTATTTATATTTGCACCATTATTAATTTATTTAATTATTGGTATTATATTAATGATAATTGGATTTATTGCATTATTTCATATACGTGGTACAATTAAATTACAAAGACCCCGTCTCATAGAAACACAAAAATTAGATAAATTAATTATTCGTATTGGTATATTTGGTATGTTATATACTATACCAAATTTGATTATTTTATTCTCTATTGGTTATGAATTACGTCATACATATTTATGGCAATTAGGTATTGCATGTCATTGTCATTATGATATTGGTCAATATCATCAAATCAATAATAATAATCAAGAAGAAGAAAACGGAGAATTAGAACCAATTTTACCAATGGCATTACCAGTATGGAATTCACCAAAACCAGAATATACTATAATTATGTTAAAACATTTTATGAATTTAATGATTGGTATCATATCGGGATTTTGGATATGGTCTAATAAAACAATTCAATCATGGAAACAATTTTGTTTACATAAATTATGTTTATTTCAATTAAATAAACATAAAAGTAATAGTAATGGTTTATTAATTAATCCAACTCATCATAATATAGATTATGATAGATTACATAAAAAATATATGAAACAATCAATACATAATCCATCAATTAAATCAATACAATCGATGATACATAATAAATCAATACATCATTCAATAAATCAATATCCTATATTTATTGATAATAATGAACATTGTAATACAATGGTAATGACTACTAATAGTAGTATTACAATCACTACTACGAATACTATTGTTACTACTACTACTACTACTAATACATCGAGACAACATAATATTACATCTTATGATTTAATGAATAATGGAATATTATCAAATATAAATTCATTAGTTACATTAAGTACACCATCTACACCATTTTCTACACATCCATATGATATACCGAATCATCATGATATACATTATAAACCATCATTCAATGCATATTATTCTATAGATGGTAGTACAATATCACAACAATATGGTGATGTAAATTCTTATCATACTAATAATAGTTTTAGTAATAGTAATAGTAATAATAATAATAATAGTAATATAGACAATAAATGCATGATAACGAATACAAAAAGTTATGTAACACAATTATCTGGTAATTCAATGAATCCTAGTTTTTCTACATTAAGTAGTAGTTTGAATAGTCCACACAAATCTTCAGTATCTCATTTAAATAATAATAATAATAATAATTTAAATCATGGTAATAACAATAATTCCATAAGTACGGGAATTTCAAGTAGTGGAATTAGTAGTTCACATATAAATGATGGTTTAACAAGAACTGCATCAATATTTATTGGATCTGAATTAAATTCTAATTCGATATCACCTAAATTTATTGATTATTATTTTAATGGTGAACGAAGAAATCGTGAATTGATTGGATCACAATTAACAACAACAACAACAACAACAACTGCAACAATAACGACAACAACAACTACTACTACTGCTACAACTGTACTCTCAATGATCAAGTATGATCGTAATATTGATGAGAATAATTTAAGACGAAATAATCATTCTGTTTTTGTTAATAATCAATTTGTATCGAATATGATGAATGAAAATCATAATAAGTAAGCTAATGTTAAATTTATTCTATGATTGTTTTTAGTAGTCTTATTCAATAAATAGAAAATTTTATATGTAGATTATTATTATGGAATGAAACTGGTTAGTTATTATGATAATCTCACTGGTTGAAATCATGGGTCAATTGAAGCTAGACCACCATGGAAGACCTGGAAGCACTGAAAGGCCGTTTCGTCCGTACACACCGCCCGTCGCTACTACCGATTGAATGATTTAGTGAGGTCGTTGGATTGGTGTCGTTGTAGTGGCGTTGCCGCTCGACTGATGCTGAGAAGATGACCTAATTTGACTATTTAGAGGAAGTAAAAGTCGTAACAAGGTTTCCGTAGGTGAACCTGCGGAAGGATCATTATCATAACCCAAAAATATATAATGATGCATGCACCTGGCTTCTTGCTGGGCTGTATGTACCCTGGCCTGGTGGTTATTACCCTAGGCTCCAGTGGTTAAATATGGCATGCACCTGGCTTCGTGCTGGACTGCATGTACCCTGGCTTGGTGGTTATTACCCTAGGCTCCAGTGGTTAATATGGTTAGTATGGGAATCCTCAGCAGTGCGCATCCACGATCTCGCCCCCCACGAGACTCAAACCCAGGACTTATCAGTCTCGCGCCAGGCGCTTAACCAACTAGACCACTGAGCCGGTATCCCATGGTGTTAATATCTAACTTCAACCAATCCAAGAAGTTGCGCCCATACTAGGACGAAACGGCCGTCCAGTGCTTCCAGGTTTTCCATGGTGGTCTAGCTTCAATTAACTCATGATCTCAACCAGTGAAATTTCTAAAAATCTCCACAAAACCCATTCTGATAATTATGATAATCATTTATTAACTATATGCCTATTAGTAACTAATTTTATCGAATGAATTCCGATATTTTATCGAGAAGCTTTAACCAATAAAATTCAATCATGTTGGATATGAGGCAATTACTCGAGAAAAAACATATTGAAAGCTGATTGTTCAACTGGTGTAAACTGATTGTCGTTATGAATGTAGACCATTGAATATTGAATCAATAGTTTAAATGTTAAATACTCGTCAGGAAATCTAAACATTATGGATTTGATCCTTAATGAAGTAATGGATACATACTAGGGCAAAATAGCCATGCCAAGGCTTAGTGGCTTTTATTCTTTCACTAACTAATATCAGTTGGTGATCTGAACTCTAAAGCTTACTACTCGCTACAAACCACTTACATTATCAGTGTTATTATAGAAGGATAAAACAACTTTCGAGTTGTATAATTTCAGGTCTATAGTTAATATGAAGTGCGAACAAATTACATTTTTTTCTTCCCACACACATGTTACTTGTAGCTTATGGTTTTATTAATATGTAGGATTTTAAGTATGGATTGTATGCAGTTCGATAAACATTGAACCAAACTAATTTTCTAATGAACCGTTCGTAAATAGAGTTTAATATCAATGACGATAGCAACTTGTTATTAATTCGTAATAGTGCTAGTGTCTAACATCAACAAATCCACTAAATTGAGCGACCATCTTTTATTGTACTGAAGTAGATACCTGTTTCCACCCGACACGGATTAGCTCCACTGGTCACGGCTTCTCACTAGAACTCCAAGAATTCCCTAACGAAGCTAGTCACTAGTGAGCACAAATAATTTACTTATGCTTCGTGGATTGGTTGATGTTAGACATTAACACAATTGGATGCCGGCTCAGTGGTTCAGTAGGATAGGCGTTCACGCGCGAGACCGAAGGCCCTGGGTCCGAGTCCAGCGAGCGGGATCGTGGATGCGTACTGGTGAGTAGTCCCACAATAGGACGGAACGGCCATCCAGTGCTCTCAGGTTTCCAACGGTAGTCTAACATCAATCTGTTCGTGATCTCAATCGAAAACTTGGTGATCTCCACAACCCCTATACTGGTAATTCGCAATAGTTATCAATTCTATGTATATTTAGTATCTAGATGGCATTAAAAATTCATGAAGCTCGAATTTTCTTATTGACTTATTTACTGAGTCCACAAAAGTCACCAATATGCTCAGCAGTTATGAATAACAATAAAATTTAACTTTCTTAATCAACTATCACTGACTACATTTTAACAGTGTTAGATATATGAGTACAAATTGTGGAAAAAGATCACTCTATTAGCATTTCTTTTTCAGTGTACAGTAATCATGAAGGATTAATGTTTAAAAAAATACCAAATTAAATTAATTTATCAGAAGGGGCTTTTGTGGAGATTTTGGTAATTTTATAGTTGAATTCATATGTCATTTGAAGCTAGACCACCATCAAAAACCTGGGAGCACTGAACGGTCGTTTCGTCCTAGTATGGGACTCCCCAGCAGTGCACACACGATCCGGCCCCGCGAGATTCGAACCCAAAACCTGCAGATCTCTCATGCGAACGCTTAACCTCTAGACTACTGAGCCGGCATTCAACGAGTGTAAGGTCTAATGATACTACCATTCGATTGCTCAAACCATGATAGAAAGATTGGGATTCGACTCTAGGACTTAATAGTTACAACAACTACTAATTAGCGGCTTTTTTCACATTTTACTAATTCCTGTAGCTAAAAATAAGTTGAGGATTTTATCTTCCTCTTCAAAAAAATAATTCACTTGAATATAATCATAGCTAAGCTGAACAGAAATTTGTTAGTAAAGAACTGTTCATTTTTAATTAAAATGCAAAGATACTATAAATTATGAAAATATAAAGTGAATTTACATTACAGACAGTACAGACGACTATGCTGAAGATCAAATTCAAGACTGATATTCCCATAACTAGGTGTAAACAGCTAAGATGTCCCATACTAAAACGAAACAATTATTCAATAGATAGATAATTCTCACTTAAACAATGAAAACATGAAGTTCAGCGAAGGGATCTATTTTCAACGAATTTATTATCCAGCTGTACAATCATATATATATATATATGAAAACGTTTTGTTAAAGTACTAGTTCCGTGAGGAAATATGAACAAGGAATAACCTAGATGATGTAATAGAATGATTACAACACCAGATTACTTAATATGAGTAATAACAATAGACTAAGTAGGTTAGTAATGAATTATAACATGAATGTAGTAAGATGATTAAAATGTTTTTGTTGTAATAACTGTATGTAATTAAAGGTAATAGAGGTGCAAAATAAATGACTTGATATCATGAGCCACTATGAGAAGGAATCTGGTTGTTCCGTTCCAAAGAAAAAATCTTTATATAAGTTCGAAACTTAAAGGTGATCGAACATCTATTGTAATCAGAAATTGTTTAACGACAGCGATAAAAAAACATTTAATGCGGCAAAACTGCGAACAACGTTCACAAGTAGGAACTTGTTTTCTGTGTCCATAAAAGATAAGTTTCCCCGTCTGGTCGCCTCTATATGCATCTACCAGTTCACCTGCTCTTGTGGAGTAAGGTATATTGGCCGAAGCCTGCTTTCGCCTTCAACTCGGATACTGGAACATGTCCTAGTTTGGTTCTACTAGGTTGAGAGGAAAGCAGTTAGGAGTTCTATACTTGAACATCCAATCGATTTTAATCACTCTTCAGATCCACAGTTTAATTTTAAGGTTGTATATGCGATTCATTCAAACCCATCTAGATTTCTTCGTATCTAACTCCTAAAATACCCGAAGCTCTTACCGTCCATGAGCTCAAACCAGAACTATGCGTACAAAAGAAGTACGTCCTGTAGTTATCGCTACCCTGGCCTTATTCTATTATTATTATTATTATTATTACTGCATTTACCTCTTTACTTATGTTTCATATTCTCATTACTTTATTCATAACTGCTCATGATATCAAGTCATTTATTTTGCGCCTCTATTACCTTTAATTACATACAATTATTACAACAAAAACATTTTAATCACTTTACTACATTCACGTTATAATGCATTACTAACTTATTAAGTCTATTGTTATTATTCATATTACACAATCTAGTATTATAATCTTTCTATGACACCACCTCGGTTATTCCTTGTTCACATTTCCTCACGGAATTAATACTTTAACAAAAATTATATTCAGAGAGGGGTTTTGTGAATATTATAGTAAATTAATAGTTGAATTCGTGATTCATTCTAAGCTATACCACCATGGGAAACCTGAGAGCACTGGACGCCCGTTTCGCCCTACTGTGAGACTCCTCAGCAGTGCCCATCCACGATTCCACCCATGAGATTCGGACCGGGGATCTATCGATCTCTCACGCGAACGCTTACATACGATTGTACAGCTTGAAAAGAGATCCTTTCTCTGAGCTTCATGTTTCTTAATTATTTTAATATTCGTTATGGATGATGAAGGCTATTAGCATGAAATTATAATTTAATTTAATCTAACCGTAAAATTTCTAAAAATGTATTTTCAAAACTTAAGTTTCTAATTTATCCAAATAATAATACTACTACTAACAATTTATAAGTAGTAAAAAGCAAATAATCAACAAAATAAAAACAACCGGAAATTTTCAACGATTGACTTGTCTTTAAAAAGGAAGTGACTGTTCATATTATAATTTAGAATGCATTACCACTTTCTCTAAGATTGATAATTAGAAGAAATAGAAAATTAGAAAAAAATTACTTTACATGTGAAAGAAACAAAACCCAGATAGTTAGTGTGTGTGTGTGTGTGGGTGAGCGTTTGTCTGTGAATATTGAATGGGTAAAAAATTGTTCAGAAGGTAACATTGTAATCCTTTAATTAATGAAACAAGTTCTCTTTTTTATAATGAATTAAAAGTGAAATGATCACTTCACTAGATTATTTACTTATTCATTTGAATTGATTGATAGAGAATGCAAAAGAATTATGTTAATAGCAATACTATACTACTAATATTAAACACAAGTTTAAGTAAAGGAAATGGGAATTTATTTTCTAGACATCTAGACGATTATTTTGTACGTGTGCAACTTTTTCATACGCATATATATATATATATATATATACTTACATACACTGACTCTTTCTGAAAAATGAACAGTGAATACTACTACTGAATAATTGATAGGAGTAGTATTTTTGAGTGTCATTTTTAAGTGGGTATTTGTTCTCTAAAGTGGATAGTTTAATCGTGAAGGTTTCATTGTTCCTTTGAATAACATCAACAACATCAGCACATATTTCAGGTAGAAGTGAAGTGTTCGAATTTCTCCACATAAGACTCACAGCTTGTTCTGTCGATCTTAATCTAGATTGAATATTATTGACTTTTAACCTTTCATTGTTTACTTAATTATTTTGATTGTATCTCCCATTGATTTAATTATTAATCCTATATTTGTCAATGATTTTTCTGTTAGGTTGATAGATTGGACTGATTTTGATGTTTGTTGATTGCTTCTAAAAATTCCTTAGTGCTTTTATGATTCCCTCTATTTAAAATCTCAATATTTTTCCAGTCGAATGTATGTTCTTAGTTGTCCACATCGATTGATATAAGTGAGGATATGTCAAGGCGTTTGCCCGCTAATTGATGTTCCTGCAATCGAAGACGTCCACCTTGTCTGATGTATTGGTTTTAACAATTGGAACAATTTATTTTGTAGATGATGTTCAATTTTTCTTCTTTTGTCATTTTATCCTTTGATTTGCATTGGATTGATTGAAATGATTTTGTTGGTTTGTGTGCTACATCTATTCCAATTGGTTTCAATAATTCGTTGTAATTTCTGACATGTCCTTTACATATGGTAAGATGATCTGTCTATTGGTTTCCGTGCTTGATTTTGTTTCTGACGATGAGTTGAGTTGATATCTTTTTGATAAATTTGATTAGATAGCCGTTCTTTTGATAGATACTTACTTACTTACGCCTGTTACTCCCAATGGAGTATAGGCCGCCGACCAGCATTCTCAAACCCACTCTGTCCTACTCTGCCTTCTTTTCTAGTTCCATCCAATTCTTGTTCATTTTTCTCATGTCTGTCTACATTTCTCAACGTAATGTGTTCTTTGGTCTTCCTCTTTTCCTTTGACCTTGAGGATTCCATGTGAGGGCTTGCATTGTGACGCAGTTCGGTGATTTCCTCAATGTGTGTCCTATCCACTTCTAGCACTTCCTGATTTCTCCCTTCGCTGGAATCTGATTTGTCCTCTCCAACAGTAGGTTGTCGCTGATAGTGTCTGGTCAACTAATCTGAAGTATATTTTGTAGAAAAAGGTTAATGAACACTTGTATGTTCTGTATGATGACTTTCGTAGTTCTCCAGGTTTCCGCCACATACAGTAGAACTGTCTTCACATTTATATTGAAAATCCTGACCTTGGTGTTGGTTGAGAGTTGTTTTGAGTTCCAGATGATTCTCAGTTGTAAATATACTGCTCTTGCTTTGCCGATCCGCGCCATCACATCTGCATCAGATCCACCATCTTCATCAATGATACAGCTCAAATATGTAACGCTTTTTACATCTTCCAAATCTTCTCCGTCAATTGTGACTGGATTGGCCCATGCTGTGCTGTGTCGGAGAATCTTGCTTTTCCCTTTGTGTATATTGAGACCTACTGCTGCTGAGGCTGCTGCTACACTGATCGTCTTCTCCTGCATTTGTTGCTGCGTTTGGGATAGGATGGCCAGATCACCTGCGAAGTCTAGATCGTCTAGCTGCATCCTAGATGTCCATTGTATCCCGTGCTTCCCTTCATATGTTGACGTCTTCATGATCCAGTCGATCACCAGGAGAAAGAGAAAGGGTGAGAGTAAGCAACCTTGCCTGCCACCGGTCTTTACTTTGAATGAATCTGTCAATTGTCCTCTATGCACGATTTTGCAGTTTAATCCATCATATGAATTCTGTATGATATTGACTATCTTCTGAGTTACGCCGTGGTATCAAAGAACCTTACACAGTGTTGTTCTGTCCACGCTATCAAATGCTTTTTCGTAGTCAATGAGAGAGATAGATACACTTCTTTATTTTTCTACGCTGCAATTTTATTGCAGTCTGGTCATTTTTTTTGTAAAATAAGAGTAAATAGAAAAATCTATTCAAAAATTAACTGAATAAATTTCATGACGACAATCATCTAGTTTCAATAATTAAAAAGCTGATGAAAATGTTATATCCCACCAAGAATTATGAATGAGAACTCTTGAGAAATATTTATGGAGCAATACGATATGCATACGATGCACATTGGTCACTACTCAGTGACTAGTCAATTTTAAACAAATCTCAGACCTACATGTGGTCAGATGTAGACCAAATATGTTTGACTGATATGGAACCGAATTCGCTATGGAGCATTAGTTCGCTCCACATTACAAATACACATTGTCGCCAAATTTTGGACAGCCCAAAATCTTGATCCAGGGTTTCTCGTTTACTATCGCTTAGCACCACCTTACATTAATCTTTTGAATCATTGTACTATTTAACTAAACCCTTTTCAATGGTGATCTAGCTTAGACTGACTCGTGAATTCAACTATTAAAAAAAAACTATCTCCACAAATCCCAATACTGATAATGATCATGTGCTTACTAGTGACTTGCTTCAACATGAAACTCCTGAAATTCTAGCAAGAAGCTTTGGCCAGTAGAGCCCAATCTGTATTAGGTAGAGACAGTTATCCACCTCAGGCAATGGATAAAGAGTTGTGCAAAATCATGGATTGATTAAAATTAGACATTCAAACCATTGGATGCTGACTCAGTGGTCTAGAGAATAAGTGTTTGCATGTAAGTATGAAGGTCTGAGTCTCGTGTGCAAGGTTGTGGGTGCACACTACTGAGGAGTCCTATATAGGGTGAAACGGAAGTCCAGTGCTTCCAGGTTTTTCATTGTGGTCTAGCTTTAACTGACTCATGAATTCAATGATTAAATTACTACAATCTTCACAAAACCCCTCTGTGACCATAAAAATACTTTTCTTATAAACTTTAATTTAATCTTCTGTATATTCTTTGAAATGTATTAGTGAAGGCATAAGTTTTAATGTGCTTCAATGAACTGTTGTTAAATTATGTTCTGATTCATCTAGTTGAGTTTATGAAGGCCTAGAAATTGTTAAATCATATAAACATAAGTTTTCAATACTGAAAGAAAAGGCTGTTATGTAGATCAAATTTATGAAAGATTATTTTAGGTTGACACTATAGCAACTATTCCATTCTATTGCCTACATGATCTAATCAAAAATTTTGAACAAATAAATTATTCAAATCTTTTTAGTTCTTCTAACGTTCATATATATACAGTCAGTCAGCTACAACGTAGGACCAGGCACATATATGCATCGGTCCTAGTTGCCATACCGCATTAACACAACAAGATGAACACCGAATTAATAGTAGTTAATTCAATGGTAGTAATATATAAAAGAAATATTACATATAAGGATATAGTTTTAGATGGTGGTTGGAGGTAGTCAACAGGAAACCTTGGACCCGGGTCTCGTGCTACTTGACATTCGTCAGCAAGGTGTACCTGTAATCTTGAGGGAACTGGTGCTTCCTGGCGGATTCGATCTCGTGTCACCCAGCTTCACAGTCAGAGACGTTACCACATCTCAGTCCTACAGGAGGTTAGTCACGGCTCGGATAGCTCAGTGGTAACGTCTCTGACTGTGAAGCTGGGTGACACGAGATCGAATCCGCCAGGAAGCACCAGTTCCCTCAAGATTACAGGCACACCTTGCTGACGAGTGTCAAGTAGCACGAGACCCGGGTCCAGGGTTTCCTGTTGACTACCTCCAACCACCATCTAAATCTCAATACATAGTGCCCGCAGTGTCGAGTCACCTAGACTGGTGGCCACATTGCAACATGATCGATAGCATTCGATCTGCACTAATAAGGACTAGACACGCATGACATTGATCACCACCCAGTGATCAATCAATTGTGATAAGGATATAGTACCGGAAGAAAGAATTAGAACGTAGAAAGAAAGATATGAAGCAATTTTAATCTCATAGTTTAAAGGAAGACATAAAGTGAATACACCTATGCGATTGCCAATTAATCACTTACAACCTTGAGTATTTTCTATGCATGTGTCTACTTACTCTCTGTATTTGTAATATGATTTGAAAAAATCTAGATTATGTTATAATTCAATAAGTTTTTGTATTACTGAACCCGGTCATACTGAAGCCAGACGAATACTAAAATGCTACTAAATGGTTATATTTTAGTAGCCCTTAATCTGACTCCTAGTTGATTGTGTATATGATTGTTATTGAAATATTCATGTCTGCTATCCTCCTAGATTATTACTGACTTAATTGGCGCTAGTGAATAAAGAAATTAAATGAGTCAAATACGAGAATGAATTTCGAATACTTATATTTTATACAATCGTTGATCCAGACAAATGAGCGTAGAAGAGAGGTGAAATGACACACAGTGGAGAAGGCATGTAAGTCAACTCGACTTGAGCAAGGGTTAATAGATATTAATAGTCGGATAGAAATGAGTTACAGACATGTGATGAATAGGACAAAAAGTGTGCACAAACACGCTCATATAAGAACAGTCAAGGTTAATAAACAAGTAGCTGACAAGGTCAAAATGTGACTCAAGTAGAATGAGTGAATTGCTTTGTCCGAGAGCCAGAGTAACCTATGTGTGCTTAACATAGCAACCGACACTACAATATATATATATCAGTTTTTAAAATTATAAACGTGAATTTTTCTATTTTGCAATGTTGAAATTGTAAGAATCTAACTAATATGTTATACCACTACAGTTAAAGAAATGATTTTAATACACACCAAACTGGACGAATATACCTTTTAAAAACTGACTGTTAGATAACAATCATTATTCCATGTTTTGATAGAGTTTTGTTCTTTGAGCTGGATGGTTTGGTCATGAAAGTTTGTGCTGACGATGTTGTTTAGAAGGACGATGAAAGCTTCACGACAAAATCATCCAGCTCAAAGAATAAAACTCTACCGAAATCATCCACCTGAGCTACAAATCTTCTCTATCATCTCATTATTCCATATTCTTTCTTTGGAAATCCTTTTTAAAACTTCTGTTTTAGTCACTGGTGATTGTATTTGACTTATATTATATAAAAATATATTATTCTATGTTTCTTCTTTTTCCAAAAACAAAAATGTTTTTAGCAACTTATCATTGGTACAATAAACTAATGGATATTGAACTTGATGTAGAATATCTTCGTTCGAATTCGCACTGAAATCGGAAAAAGAAATTATGCAAGAATTAGATAACATCATCATCTATCAATCAATCAATCGAATTGGCTTTGAATAACTTTAATTTAATAGTATCCAGTTACATGTCACATTAATTTACATACCAAAGATAATATGCTTGATTGAATGCCTATATTATTGAAATTGTACAATAAATGGAGGCCATAAATGTGCCTTGAATATATATCCCTCATACTTCTTCATATATATATAAGCCTATACTCATATAATTTCTTTCAGTTTAATAATTTTCATAAATGTAATTTGTAAACTACTAAACAATGATAATTTGTTCACATCTAATAGTAGTATTCATACTTTACATAACAATCAATTCACGTATTCAATATTTAATGTATATGACAATCTAACACGGGTTTTTTTATTTGTAAATATACTGTTTTTTTTTAAGTTGCACTATTTCATATAAATAACTTATATGTTCATGAATATCCCAAATCATGGTTGGACGTTTAGTGATTATTTTTACACTACTAATATGTTGTTCAGTAGATAAAAATGTTAGACAAAATTAAACTTGAAGTCGGATACTAAAGATTATACTAAGATCATAAACCGATTAAGGTTAGACCACCATTGAAAATGTGGAAGCACTTGATGGCCATTTTGTCCTAGTATAGGACTTTTCAGCAGTGCTCGTCTACGATCCCGCACGTGAGGCTCAAACTCAGGACTTTAGTTCTCGCTCGCGAACGCTTAACCTGTAGACCATTGAGATAGCATCCAATGACAAACATCAACCCTACACGTACCCTTTAGATATATCTACATACACAACTACACAAGCTAAGAGTCACGTATTTTATATACATAGAAATACACATTGGGCAGCCCGTCACGATTTCAAAGTCTCAAAGAGTGAACTTTGAGCAATCCATTGACTGTCCAAGTATGCTGGTCAGGTTAAACCCACTACCTAACTGTGCCACTAGGGACATTTGATTCAGATTTCGCTGCCTGAACTGAGCCATCTGTAACTAAATCCTTTGTTAATAGATCCAAATTGCTAGTGTGTCACCATATAGTTACCAGTGCTCTGAATACCATTAATAATCAAGAGATATTACACGCGTAAATTGATTTAAATGAAAAATACTGTGCCTTACATGAGCTAATTATCAAACTGTAACGTAGCCCAGATGAGGAATCATACTTTAAAATTAATCGTGAAACAAGAGACAGAGAATTGAATAAACGGCACATATTTGAGTAGAACTAATTAAAGAATAATCTGGTGTATAATTTATTAACACATCACGCCTACTTTATACAACGAATAACAACAATTACCTAGAATGTGTTCTGGGTGTTACCTTTCAGAAACACCCATGTATCATTTTAAACTGATGAAGTTACCGAAGAGTAGTTCATATGAAGAGAACTAAAAAAGGAACGAATAGAGAAAGGTGAATATAATCGGATACCGAAACACGTAGTGAAATGAGAGAATATAATAAAAGAACCAACGACATGTTTTCATAATGAAACGATTAAATCTACTATAATATTGTCTGTATAAGCAACAGACTACTGATAAATAACAAGTAGTATAATAGTAATAAACTAAATTCGGTAAACAATAAACAACCATGTTAATCTTGAAATACGAAAATAAATGTAAATCTAGCATGAGATGAAATGGCATTCAAATGAAGTAAGGTGTACTATAATATTTACCAAAAATCATTTCTGTAGGTGTAATCCATAAATTTACCACTTATGTGAAATAAAGTTGCAAAAACAAAACAGATCGAATTTGTGTGATCAAACTCATATAATTAGAGGTTATAGTTGAGTCAACAGATAAGATGTATATAAGACTAGTAAAATTTCAGGGAATGTTTCATTATTTTGAATAGGAACAAAGAAAAGACCATTGTGAATACCAAGAAACAAGTGTAAGAGCCGATTTTCGAGATGTTAAACTGCCATACTAAACTATAACTGAGTTAAAGATTTGAGTTGTTAGCAATTTCTCAAACTTACACTCTTAAATAAGTTGGTTTAAGTAAATACAATCCACTACGTTATAACTACGATATTTAGGACATAAATTAAAATCCAATCTTATAATGATCCAAACCGCCAAGTTTTCCCGACTACCCAACATACTTCTAATGATGGAAGCCTGTTAACAGAGGGAAACAAATTTGAGTTAAAAAACATTCACATAATGAATAAATGTAAGTAGTAAGTTATAAAAAACCTATTAGACCGATCCAAAACAACTTTAACAGTTCTACTCAAAGAGCTGAGTTGTGCGTAGGAAATTGTGAAACTAAAAACTAAGATTGGTTTGATAATTCATCACTACAATAGAGAATGAAAGGAATATAAGAAATTTGAAAGTTTTTTTGAATTGCCAGTTCCGCAGTGTGACGTACAATACAAAATGAAAAGATTTAACGTTCTGTACATATTTGATTGTAGATGCTAGTTAACTAGCTAAGTATATTACACAGAGTATTGGAATGATACAAGATCATCACTGCAATTATATTTTTTGAAATTATTCATTTACTTACTTACTTACGACTTTTACCCCATTGGAGCATAGGCCGCTGACCAGCATTCTCCAACCCACTCTGTCCTACTCTGCCTTCTTTTTCTAGTTCTATCTAATTCTTGTTCATTTTTCTCATGTCTATCTCCATTTCTCGGCGTAATGTGTTCTTTGATCTTCCTCTCCTACTCCTCCTTTGGCCTTGAGGATTCCATGTGAGGGCTTGCATTGTGACGCAGTTCACTGCTTTCTTCAATGTTTGTCCTATCCACTTCCAGCGCATCCTCCTGATTTCTTCCTCCTCTGAAAGCTGATCTGTTCTCTCCCACAGTAGGTTGTTGTAGATAGTGCCTGGCCAACAGATCCGAAGTATTTTGTGTAGACAACTGTTAATAAACACCTGTATCTTCTGGATGATGGCTTTCGTAGTTCTCCAGGTTTCCGCCACATACAGTAGAACTGTCTTCACATTTGTATTGAAAATCC